>CM035416.1:3470708-3623208 GCA_020310875.1 Ceratopteris richardii | reverse complement strand
ACACTTGACTGTATCGTGACATACCATCCAAAAAACTATACACCTCTTCTCTAACAACTCTTTCCAATAGACGATCTATTATTGGCAATGGATAGCTATCTCTAATAGTTACAACTTTAAATTTCTTGAGATTTATGCAAACCCTAAGTTTGCCATTCTTCTTTGGAACTAAAACTGTTGGTGATCTCCATTCAATCTACTCAATTTCATGAATGCAATCAGCAACCAATAAATTTTCTATCTCCTTCTTTATCTTAGCATTGTATTTATCATTGTATGTGTAATGCCTTTGCTTATTAGTTTAGAATTTGGTGCTATAAGTATTCTATGCACACAAATGTTAGGATCTATCCCTTGGAGATCTTTGTAAATGTAGGAAAATACATCTCTAAATTTCTTCACTAATTTGATTAAGGCCTCTTCTTCTTCCATTGCCATGTAATCTACTATCACAAAATGTTTGTCTTCTCCCTCATCTTGAGCAATCTTTCTTCAACCTCATATTTTTTTAAGTTTAATGGAACATCAAATTTTTCTTTTCTTTTCCTTGAGTAATTTGAGTTTTTGGTTTTGATTTCTTTTTGCAGGTCTCTATATTATTTTCTTCCTTGTGTTTGGGTTTTTTATATTTCCTTGAGATTTTATCCTTGACCACATCAGTTGCTTGCACACTTTCCAAGTATGAAGTTTTACCATTTATTTCCAATTTTTGTTCTTTTGTTTTGGATCCTATTTCATCTTCCTCTACTCTTATCATTATTATGGATATGTCAGAGATATCATACCCCTTCCTCATCTCAAAAATTGATCCCCACATTCTCTTCATTGGCTACATCCAATGTACACAAGGTTTGAGTCCATCCATAGGGTTCAAAATCAAATCTTCATCCTTGAATTTTTGAGGCATATATCTCTCATCCTCTATACCTCTATCATTTATGCAACCTTCTCGTTTTAAAAGAAATACTTTCTTGTTGGACCATATGCCCAAAGTGGCGCTTCATTTGGACTTTCTTGACTTGGTATTTCCTTTGATTTGTCTATACTGTCATGTTCATTATGTACTCTATTCCACTCTCTTGGAGATATGTCATGATAGTTTCCTCTCCTAAGCTTGATTGTAGTTACATTCCCTTGATTTTGCAAATGAAGGCAATCCTTTCCCCAATTTTGAGCTACTTGTAGCTGCCTCATAAAATTTCTTCCTAAGAGCATCTCATATGAGGTAAGATGGGGAGATTCCACTATTGGAAAGGCATGTTCAATTTAGATTCCACAAGTTTTTAATATTACCTCTCCCCTAATACCTAAGTGTTTTTTGATATGTCCATCTGCAAGTTGGAGTCTCATTCTAGTGTTGAGTCGTTGAGCTCCCCACTCTTCCCATGTTCTTCTTGGAATGATGGCTACTCTAGCTACAATATCTAAGATGGTATTTATTTGTTTGTCTCCATATTGAATTGAGAGATTGTGTTACCCTCCTCTCCCTCATAGTGAGTTAGAAGCATTTTTGTTATGAATTATGGAATGTGTTGAAGAAGAAATTGCTGGAGTGTTAATTTATTAATGTACTAATGTGTTTTTGTGTTTTTGATATAGCGGCTGAAGGTTCATGAGGGCATGAAAGGGCAAACATCAATATAATTTATATAGTTTATAAATAACCCGCATAGAGGGTAGTATTTTTAGAAGTAGTTAGTAAAGTAGTGGTTAGAATAAGGGTCATTGTAGACTGTAATTTTTTATTTTAAAAGGAAAGGCTTTCTATAAAAGTTACCGACTTTTACTTTCACGCATGTTGTTGATGGATAAGATGATCAGTCAAAAAGTGTTTTATCAGAATTCTGCTAACTCAGAATTTTGGCTGAATCGGATGTAGTTGAATCGGACTTCTAATAAACAATTATAGTTTAGTTAGTGTCGGGCGTCGCGTGAATGTATTTTTTACATAATATTTTGTTCGTAGGACGGGGAGAGGAAGTGAAGCATCCCCAAGAAGAAGACACAAAGAAGAAGAAGTTTTTGAAAAAAGCAATGGAGATTCAGGAGTTCGTAGAATGAATCTCACATTTTTGTATCGAAGAAGGAATTCTTGATTAGGAAAGTGCCTGATTAAATCCTAATTGTAAAACTCTGAAGTTTTTGAAAGACATAATGAAGTTGTTTTTCATACATCTGTCTTGTGCAAGCATGTGAGTGATTTATCCTTTTGAGTATATGTTCTGTTTAGTATTGTTTGAAGCAGAAGGTGGTCAGTCTGATTTTCCAATATGCATATATGTTTGTTTGTTCATTCTATGTGAGGAAACAATCAGGGGCAAGTTTATTTTCTGCATGTGTATAATCAAAGTCAGTAGTGATGTGTTGAACCCGAATCCCAACACATTTGGCGATCCTACAATGTTGCTAATGAAGCAAGAGATGCATGAGAGGACGAAGTGGAAGATTTAGTAAAGTTTATTATATAAGAGCACAGGCAAAGGCAGCTAACATGGAGTCATCTTTGGAATTTTATGATTGGTACGAAGCACAAGTCTAATCTGGAAACTGAAGAGGAGGAAGGAGGAACAAGTGCAGCAGAGGCAAGGCTAGTGGGCGGTATACTAGGAGCGCTATTCCTAACATAAGCAATTGTAGGAGTTAGAAGATGACTCTAGTTCCACCCACTTGCAAGGACGAGTGGTGGAAAAACTAGGAGTACACCTCAACCACAACCCATGGCACAACCACCTCCATATCCCAAGGTTAAAGCAGCCCATTTTAGAGGAGGCTCTAAAGAAGATGCTGATTGTCACATTGCTCAATTTGAGATAAAGTGGACATCCAATGGATATCCATCCATATATGGTGATGACATTGAACTCTAGCAATTTGTCGCTACATTGGAAGGAAGAGCAATGAGCTGGTTTAGTCAATATGGTATTGCTCATTCGCTACATATGATGCATTAAAAGTAGCATTTTTACAAAGATTTAGGAAGAAAAAAACTCCCTCTGATGTGTTAAGGAAGTTGAGAGCAATTTGACAAAGGACCATGTTAGTAGAAGACTATGCTCATAAATTTAGAACCTTAATGGAAAGATTACAGGGTAAGGAGAGACCTACCGATGAGATGTTGGCGGGTTACTTTCTAAAAGGATTAAGGAGTAGCATCAGACATGCAGTTGCAAGTGTGGATATTGCTAATGGTTTTGATGTATTAGTGTTAGCAGGTGCAAGAGTGGAAAGAAGATTTGGAAGATAAAAAAAGAGACATAGTGATTCAAGTTCAGAGGTTGAATCAGATTCAAAAATGGAATCACAGAAAGGGACAACAGATTCTGATTCGGATACAGGATGAAGAAGTGATGGTAAGAAGACACCGCAAGCATAAAGGGTAAACAGATTAAAGAGGAAGCCTTGATTAGTAAGTTAAAAAAACATGGATATTCTATAATAGCTCCAAAAGAGGAAAGGTTTTGTGACATTTGTGATAAAGATGGACACACAACAAATTAGTGTTGGTATAACCCCAAGCACAAAGGGCAAAGTTCAAGGCAGGACAATAGAAATAATAATGAAGTGACTGCCAATCAGGCTATTCTAGTTCAGGCACGAGGTAATTTTTAGAGGAAGCAGCAAGGACGGCCGCCATGGAGAGAACAAGCCAACCAACAAGGAAATCAGGAGGGTAGACCACCTAGGGTGATGCCTTGTGGGTATTGTTCCACACCTGATCGTTGGATGGGGCCTAATTGTCCTTTATGGGTTAAGCATAGAGAAGAAAGGGGTATACCAGTGGTTCACTATAATAAAAATAATCAACAGGGGCAGCAACAACAATAGGCTCAGCAGGCTACTCAAGCTAATTCTATAATGATAGGTTTATCAAATCCAGAGTGTCGTAACGATGTAGGTGCCAGTACATCAAGAAGCCTACATCTGAATCATGAAAATATGTGGAATTGTGATTGCAAGCAATGTGGTAAGGTTAAAGAAGTGGATGCCTTGGCAGTTACAAGGTCTAGAAATAAAGGTCCAATTGATTAGTAGGAGCAAAGATAGATAAGAGACCAAGTTCAGAGACGGATCCAGTAGGATCAGCAAAAATAGGTGCAATTTTCAAGTTCATCTCAGGAAGAGGATGATGCCACGTTCTTACAAAAAATGAAGAAGGAGGATTAGACTAAGTCCAAAAAAGATTTAGATAATGAGTGGTTTGAGGTAATCATTAACTCTACTTTACAATTGTCCTTAGATCAGTTATTATCTTTGGTACCAACTTTTAGAGAGAAGTTATTGAAGAAACTTGTTGGACATCAGTCAGAGCCAGCAGCTATGTAGGGACCATCGACATCAGCTAATAATATTGATCTTGTTGATGTAGATTTTGTTGTGCCAGTAATTCAGGTATAGTATAATCACAGGCGGTTTGATGAAGTGTTGCTTGATGGTGTCTCAAGAGTGAATATATTAACTGAGCATATTTTTAAAGAAATGGGGAAAGGGGCATTGGCTCCAGCACCTTTTCAAGTACAAATGGCGGATCAAACTAGATCTCCGCCATTGGGCATTCTGAAGCAACAACAAATCATAATTTCAGGGATGCCATTCATGGTAAACTTTGTGGTCATTAGAATGTCTGAGTCTACATATCCGTATGAAATGTTGTTAGGAAGACCTTGGTTTAGGTTGGCTAAGGTTAAGCAGGACTCGAGATTGAATGTGGTGATGATTACAAAAGGTAAAAAGAAGGTGATAATTCCCATGAAAGGTAGAAGACATGTCGGTACAAGAGAAACCATTGATAGCTCAGACTATTAGTTTGGCAGATGAGATAGAAGATGATGAGGAGGAAGAATTTCTGAAAGCCAACCCAACTGCGGTACCAGTTTTAGAAGTAGATGTGGAAGGGGTGTTAGCAAAGGATGATGAAGTACTCTAGAAGTCAAGTGAGCCAGTTCCAGGAGATGCATTGGAAGATGCACAAGTGCAACAGATGTTTGAACAAAGTCTGGAAATTCCTACACAGCAAAAACTCGAGCAGCAAGAGAAAGAGGTAATTACTTTGGTTGAAAAAATTATGATAAAAAATATGCAAGTTCTGGTAGGGTAAAAGAGGATGAACTTCAAGAAATTAATTTGGGGATGGAGATTGAACCAAAGATGGTGAGAGTAAGTAAAGAACTAGAGGGTCAGTTCATGGAAGACCTGATTTTCTTATTAAAGGAATATGTGGATGTTTTTGCTTGGGATTACTCACAGGTGAAAGGAATACACCTTGATTTACACCATCATGGGATAAATTTAAAGAAAGATGTAGTTTCTGTTGTGCAACAAAGATATCAGATGAATCCTTATTTTTCTTAGCAGGTTAAAAAGGAAATTGATAAATTGTTGGTAGTTGGATTTATAAAACCGGTTAATCAGGTTACAGGGTTGTCTCCTATTATAGTGGTCCCTAAAAAGAATGGAAAGTTGAGAATTTGTCTTGATTATAGAAAGTTAAATGCAGCAACAATTACATATCCCTTCCCTATGCCATTTTGTGATGCAGTATGATGCAGTAGCTAGTCATGAGATGGATAGTTTTCTGGATGGATTTTTAGGATACAACCAAATTTGTGTTGCTGAGGAGGATCAACACAAAACTGCATTCATTACAGAATTTGGTGCTTATGTCTTTACAGCTATGAGTTTTCGATTGAAGAATGGGCCGCCCTCATTCAATTATGTGGCGCATAAAGTGTTTGAACCTTATTTGCAGGATTTCATGCGAGTCTTTGTGGACAATTTTTCAGTGTTTGGAAAAAAGGTACAACACCTACTACATCTGAAATCTTATTTTGATAGATCTAGGAAGTTCACGATGGTGCTCAATCCATTTAAGAGTGTCACTACAATAAAAAGTGGCATTTTATTGGGACATGTCATTTCCCAAAAAGGAATGGCTATTGATGTGGAAAGATTGAAGCCCTTAGGACAGCCAAAGCACCCACAAATGTGAAGGAAGTGATGAGCTTTTTTGGCCATATTAAGTGGCATGCTAGGTATTTAAGGTACTTGGCCAACGTCTCTTTACCACTCACACATTTGACAAAAAAGGATGTTCCATGTGTATGGGCAGAAGCTCAAGAAAAAACATTTCAATTATTGAAGAAGATGGTTTTAGTTGCACCAATTTTGCAGCCGCCAGATTGGTCGTTGCCATTCCATGTATTTATTGATGCATCGGATGTGGTTGTAGGAGAGGTTTTGATGCACCAGAAGGAAAAAGGATGACTAGTATATTATGCTAATAGGGTGTTGTGTGCACCTGAAAGAAACTATCTGATGACTAAGAGGGAAGCTTTAGCAATGGTGTATGCCCTTAACAAGTTTAGACATTATTTATTGGGTAATAAAGTGATTTTTCATGTTGATCATCATGCTTTGGTGTATCTGATAAAGAAGCCTTTATTGATAGGAAGATTGGCTAGGTGGATGCTTCCATTACAAGAATTTGATTTTTTTTTAATTCATACTCTAGGGAAAGAGCATGCAATGGCAGATTACTTTAGTAGATTGGAATCAGGTGAAGCACCTACAGGTGTAAATGATGAATTTTTGGATGTGGAGCTATTTAATGCACAAATTACAGATTTTGATTCTTGGTATCATCAATTATTAGTGTTTCTAACTGATGGAGCATTACCTTAGCAACCTACACCTGATCAAAGGACGAAGTTTGCTCTTAAAAGTAGAACATATTTGGTTATAGCTGGTGCATTGTATAGAAAGGGGTGGATCAGGTCATTCGGAGGTGTGTACCAGATTTTGAGCAACGAGCTATGTTACAAGCTAAAGCACATTCAGGTCCAGCGGGAGGTCACTTATCACAATATATTAGAGGGAAGAAGGTTTTACAAGAGAATTGTGGTGGCCTACGGTATTAAAAGATGCTCATGAATATGCAGAAAGATGTGTGATTTTTCAGAAAATTCACCAATCAAATAATTCAGATTGGATGTCTGATCACCTTGCTTTACCTTTGGATCCATTTCAAAAGTGGGGTATGGATTTTGTTGGTTCCATAAGCCCAGTACTCTTCGTGGTAATAAATACATTTTAGTAGCTACAGATTATTGTACAAAGTGGGTCCTCTACCACAACATTAGGACCACCTTTGGTTGTCCTCTAGAGTTGGTAAGTGATAGAGGTGCTCACTTTCTCAATGAAGTGATTTCAGAATTAACAAGAACTCATTTGATTATGCATAAAAGTCTACAACATATCACCCAAAGGCAAATGGTCAAGCAAAAAGTACCAAAAAAACTTTGATGCATATTCTTAAAAAGTTAGTGCATGATAACCAAAATAATTGGGATTTGTTACTTGATTCAACATTATGGTCATTCCGAATAGCCTTCAAGGTGACAACAGGTATGACACCATTCAGATTGAGGTATGGATTGGAAACTCTAGTGCATATGGATTTTGTGGTCCCAAGTTTGAGAGTAAAAGCTGAAAAGATGTCTCCTGAGGTTTCATTTAAGCATAGAAGTAAGTATCTTCTTTAGTTGGAGGAGGATCCTTTAGTGAGTGCATACATTATAGAAGTAATTCAAAGAAGGAGAGAAGCTTGGGTGAATATGAATGTGAAATTCAAGCTATTTCAAGAAGGATATTGGCTGATGGTGTACAACTCCAAATTAGGGCCTCATCTAGGAAAAATTACATTGAGATATAAAGGTCCATATCAGATTGTGTAGGATGTAGGTCAAGGGACTTTTCTACTAGCAGATGTGTTTGGCCCAAGAATGGAAAAACCGATCAATGGATTTCGTTTGAAGAAGTTTCAAGGAAATCCACTGCATATGGATTGGTTATCATGTAATCTAGTACAAGTGATGTTTAATTCTAAAAGTCAAATCAGCAACATTACTAATCACCAATGTAAGAAGGCCTATTTATCTACACATTCTTTGATGGTGGCATGTTTTATTGATAATTGTTGGTCCAAGATTACATTAGGTGCTTTCTTGAGGATGCAATGTGTTGAGATATCAAGCTGAACATGTGATCATCCAGGATGACACATATCAGTTTTGCGTTTCTTTGACATGTATAGTGGTCACATCGGTATATGTCAGGGATACTTCATTGACTTGTACTAGATTTATCTACCAAGAGTGATGGCACATTTGTTTCTTGCTAGCTCACTCATTTGCGGACATTAGGTTTTTCCATATGTACTAATCTTTATATATTGCACTTGTATTCTTGTTTTTTAGGTCATTCTTGTACATTCCTTTTTATGTAATAGAAGAAGAAGAAGAAGGAGATCATTCTTCCTTGCCTCAATATGTCTGTGTGATTCTCCTTGAGAGTGAGAGTTTGTGTGTGAGCTCTCTTCCTTATCTCCTTCCTCATGACATGGTATCAGAGCCAGTGTGGCTGTATAGAGCTCGTTGAGAAGGCGATGGTGAAGAGTACGCAGCAAGGCATGGAGAAAACACAATTCACAAACGACCTGTGTTTGCTAGAAAGATCAAAGTTTTGGATCCATCTCAACCTCCGTTTCGAGCCCCCAAGGTGGGGCCCACTAAAAACCAGTGTTAACAATTGCTGCAGAAATGGAAAACGCTGATGGAATGAGTCAGCTTATGAACAATAAGCTAGACAAGAACAATTTCCTTGCTTGCAGATTCAGAATGAAGAATTTTTGGATGGGAAAAGGCTACTAGAAGTACATTGAAGGAGAGAATGAAAATGCTCTACAATCACCATAAAGGAATTGAACTACATATCAATTAAGAGCATATGAGGAGTGGAATCAAGGAGCACAAAAGGTAATGTACTGGCTATCTATTAGCATACAAGATAGCATGATTGGACACATATAGGATGCCAAGACTCCGAAAGAGGCTTGGAACAGTTTGATCACATTGTATGAGACCAATACAAAGGCACAGAAATTGCAACTCAAGAAGGAGCTGCATACATTGGAGAAGAAGAGCATGTTGGTAAGTGACTACACTTTGAAAATCAAAAGCATATGTGAGTCACTTGCATCTATTGGAGTGAATGTAGATGATGATGATAAGGTGGAAGTGTGTCTTTGTGGTTTAGGAGCTGCATATATGTAGTTCATAACTTCTATACAGACCACAGAAAATATTCAAAGTTTTGCTGATCTGTTATCTATGCTGATTATTGAAGAAAAGATTCTTGGTGAGGATTCAAACTCCCAAGGAAAATCTAGTTCTGAGCAAGTATTCTACTCTTGCTGAGGAAGAGGCAGAGATAGAGGTTTTGGAAGTGGAAAAGGAAATAGTAACCAAGACCAAAGTCAACAACAGAATCATGCAAGAGGAATAGGATAGTTTCGAGGCAGGGGGAGCCAAAGAGGCCATAGAAAGTTTCAAAGAAATGATTCAGGTAATGACAGTAAAGGAGGTTGGAATTGTGGTAAACCGGGACACTTTGAACGTGATTGCAGGTTGAAAAATCAAAATAATAGAAGGCAATAGAATAACTTTGCATCCACAAATGCAGAAGATTCTGAGAAGTTGTTCATGGTTCAACGTCACATGATGAATACGATGTTTGTTGGCGTTTCAAAATCGAATGATTATGTCTAGTATGTTGATTTAGGTGCTTCAAATCACATGAGCAGTCATGTAGAATGGTTTAGTTTTTGTAGAAATTGCCAATTCCTGGATATGTTGAAACAAGTGATGATACATCACATCCTTGAGCAAAAGGGATACTCCCTTGAGCAAAAGGGATATCAATGTTATAACCCACTCACATGACAGGTGAAGGTGAGCAAAGATGTGGTATTTGATGAAATGACAAGGTTCTATGCAGATGCCAAAGAAGGATTGAATATTGAACCAAATGACAAAGAAAATGCGAAAAAATCAAGTGCAGAATCTCAAGCTTTGAGTAGAAGGGATGCATCACCAAGCAGTAGTTCCAACTCAAATCCATGGAGTGGAAGATTGCGTGAAAATTTTAGTCCAGCAAATTCATCAAATACATCCAAGAAAGGTAAAGAAAAGCTATTTGTTGGTCATAAAACATGTGCAAGTTTGAAGATGTTGATGGAGATTCAAGCAATTTAGAAAAGAGTCTTGACGAGGAACTTGGATTGCCCTCTGTGAAGACTCCAGGAGTAAGAAGGGCACATGTAGATGATACAAGGAGAAGTGACCCAGAACCAAGAAGATCTAGGCGGATGCAAAATTCAGTGCAACGATTGGCTTATGACAACTATATGGCTCCTCATTGTGCCTACATGACCCTGGTAATACAAGATGTTGAACCTTCTTGTTTTGAAGATGCAATTGGAAATGAAGATTGGGGAAAAGCTATGGATGAAGAGATGGTTGCACCTTATGGAAATGATACATGGAAGCTGGTTCCATTGCCACAAGGAAAGAAACCCATAGGCTGGGTTTACAAGGTAAAGCACAATGCTGATGGTAGCATAAACAGGTATAAAGCACGTTTGGTAGCAAAAGGATATGCACAAACTTATGGCATTGATTATGAGGAAACATTTAGCCCTATAGCTAAAATGTCTACTATCAGAACACTTGTTGCATTAGTGTTTGTTATTGATCTTTGGAGTTGTCCTCTCCAATCATTTAGCATAAAGAATCAACAAGACATCTTTATTTTGTCAATCCTGGAAGTATTCTTGAGACCACAGCCCCTTCAAGATGATAGAATCCAAGAAATAAGAGAATAATGGCTGGAATTCTGAGAATAGTGAAGATGAAGAGGAAATTTCTAGGGTTTGGATTATCTTGAGCAAATCTACACCATTTTCTACAATCTTGGTGTCTATTCCATGCTATTTTATCAGCAAAACACAACTATGAAGTCAAAATAAAAAAATATCACCTGGATCATATAGACGAGACAATCGCGATTCTGGATCATACAGACGAGACAATCGCGATTCTGTGCAAACAGACGATTTTCAGCTCCAGCACCATTTTTCATCAACTCATCACTCAACACAACAGTATTCAGCTCTCTTCATACACATTCTATAGATTTACACAATAAAAGCTCACAAATCTCCATGGATACACAAGATCTAGACTCACAAATCAAAGAAACCACATAGAAGAGGAGAAACACGATTTTCAGCAGAAACTCCTTCTCTATTCACTTGGATAGCAAGTACACAAATGATTAACCAACCCCCTCATAATAGAGGAAATTAGCTTATATACATTTTCAAGTGTCCCTTTTCACACTTGGATTTTGGTCCTTTCCTCTATTATTCTAAAAATATGCTATCTAGGAGTTTCCAAAAATTCTAGAAAAAATACATAAGATTCTATCCTACATAAGGATGACTCTTCCTTATTTTTACAACAATTGCATAAATATTTCTACAAATTTCTATCATTTTACAATAATTTTCCTTCAAAAAGGTTTCCAAAAATGCATCTTCCAACATCCTTCCCCTCCTAAGCCTTTCGGCTCCTGACGAAAGATTTTCCTGCTCCTCTGCATTGATCACTTTTCTTCATTTCTTCTTTCTTTGATATACTTGTGACAGCAAATCATGACTTTTTCTTTCCGTTATATTTAGATTGTTGTATTCCCTCAATATTGTCTACCCCATGTTCTTCTGCATGTGTGGTTTCCATATGTGTCTCTTCCTGGATTTGTGGCTTATTCAACTTCTTCTGCAATTCTTCTATAGCCAACATCAGACTCCCATTCTGTTGTGCCCATAATTCTCTTTCTTTTTTCCACTCATTCCGTTCCTTTTCCTTCTTTGTCTGCCACTCATTTCTTTCCTTTTCCATATCCAGGTGTAGCTTATTATAGCCTCTCATAGATGTAGCAGCATGTGTACTAGCCTGCCTTTCTAATTCTTTGGCTTCTTTCAATTCTCTTTGTAATTCCTGAATCTCTTTGAGTAATCCTTCCTTTTCTCCCTCTTTCATCTGGACTGTCTGACTTTCCTCCTTCAATTTCCCTTCCTCCAATAGTAGCTTATTGATTTCTTCATTAGCTTTAGTCAAAATCTGATAGGAAGTTTGTAGAGTTCTATATCTCCCCTCAATCTTTCTCAATTCTTTTTCCAATTTATCGTTCTGCTCTGTTAGTTGCATACTCTTCTCTTCCAAGTATTGAATCTTGTTTTGCTTCTGTACTTCCAGCTCTTCCAAAGCAATTATTTTATTGGAAAACTCCTCATTCTTCTCTTGCACCTTCCTTAGTTGCTCTGCCATATGCTCCTTTTCCCTTTTATGCTCTTTAATAACCATACTGCCTTTTTCAAATTCTGACTCTGCTACCATCCCTGAAATGATCATATTTCGGCTTGAGGGTCCGAACTGTTCAATATTATTCATAATGAGTTGACATGCTGATCTAATACTCTTTGGGATTCTTTCCAATCCTCCTTCTATTGCTATTTTTTTGGGTTCTAGCTGTTTGTCATCTCTGCATTCACTCTCCTCTTCCTCTTCTCCCTCATATTCTATGATTTTGGCCTTGTTTTCTTCATGGCTTGGCTGAGTGTTCAATGTTTCTAAATCTGCCATGTCTTCTTGAACACCTGAACTCTTTTGCTCCAAAACATCTGAGATCAACTTTATTTCTTGTACCTTTTCTTTCTCCAACACCTGTTGAGTTTCTTCAGAACAATATCCTTCCTTTGTTTGCATCTCCTTTTCCTGGCTTATAGTTTCCTGAAACAAATTGTATTCAGTTTCTTCACCAAAATTTCCCTGACATTCACCTGCTTGTTCTTCCTGTCTCTCCTTTTCCTGTGCTAAAACTGTTTCAGCTATTTCTAAATTTTTGACTTGATCATTGCCTCTATCTTCTTTGTATCCTTCCTCCTGTTCATCAATGTCCATGATGTCCATTTCTACCTCTTGTTCTTGATCCTCATTGGATGTGAATTCCTCATTATTCTTCAAATCATGCAGCACATCCTTTATACTCTGAATGATTTCTTTTTCCCCTACTTTCCCTGTAACCTTTTGAACATTACCTTTCTCACATACTTCCTCTACCTCTTGTAGTGGATCTTGTTCTGTGCTTTTTTGTTCTATGACTGAGCTGTACACCTGTGCCTTCTTAGCTATTTCTTCTATGCTCTCATCCAGTTTGAAGTAGGTCTGTGAGGGTTTTGTCCACATAGATTTCATCCCACCATGCACTATTCCACAACTAACTTCTTCCCTTATTTCACTTGCTTGTTCTATCATTACTGCCTTTCCCTTCATTATTCTTCTTTCATCTTCCAGACTAAGCTCTTTTTCTGCCTGCTCCTGAAGTGGTTTCTCCTGAGACTTCTTCTTTAATTCCTCAAGTGTCTTTTGTTTCTCAGAGGTCTGTATAATGACATTGGGAATATTTGGTATTGACAAATTTAGACTTTTTAACAGAAAGCTCTCAATATCACTGTCAGAATCAGATGAGACGTGTGAAGGTCCTCCTTTTTCTAGTTCTGTGGGTCTTGATACTTCTTCCACCAAGGATAGCTTCTGTGTTTCTTCCATGACTACTTCCTCTCTCTCTTTGGTGACAACAGTTTCAGCTATGGATTTACCCTTTCCCTTCTTAGTCAATTTCTTTTTTTGTACTGGCTTCTTTGGAACCTTCTTTTTCACCACCACAGTGGTTCTGGTCTCTGGGGGTCCTTGTAATTCCTTAAAATAAGCTAGCAATTCAACCTCTTTTCTGACAAACACCTCCTCGGTTTCAGCTGTCATCATTTGGTCATGAAGAGCTTCATAGTGCTCCACCTCCTCCTGAATCCAGTCTGTAGCTTTACATGAGTAGTCTTCCAGCATTTTTTGGTATTGTGCTTCATACATAGCTCTCTTGTTATTCCCTTGGGTTAGATAGGTGTATAGTTGCTCTTTGCTTGTTTGGGGTGGATGTGGTTCACTAGAGGCTTGAACCTGTTTCTGTGCCTCCTCATGTTCCTCTTTTGTGGCTTCCTCCATTTCCAGTTCCACTTTCCTTGGGTCCAACATTCTTTTCTTCACAGGAATTACTTCTTCAGATATCATTTTCCTTTTCATACCTGTTCCCCTCATACGGGTTTGTCCTTCTGTTTCCCTTTCAGTCAATTTCCTTGGAGGACTCTTGATTCCAGCCATAAGATTTCTGAAATACTGTGCCTTTGGAGCCAATTTTAGTTGATCTTCCATCCCAAGAACATGATAAATGATTCTTGTTAAGAATTGGGCTCCATTCATGAACTTCTTCTGCTCCCAGTGCTTTGCTTCTTCTTTCAATTGTTCATGGATGTATGGTGAGACATCCATAACTCCAAAAGGTTTGGTTCTATCTTTGTTATTGAACATCAATAATGTGACTGACTTATGAGGCATTGTGTATCTTGGTAATTTTGGAAAACAAAAGTACTGTAAGAACATCCTTACAGCATATTCCTCATTCTCCCTTCCTTTGAAATCAGTGAATTTTGCATATCCTGTGTAAGTCTCCTTATTCTTTTTGACAAAACTTGGATCAAGTTTGGTTCCCATTGTGTAGAATTGTAGTGCTGCTCTGATGTGTTCTGCCTTGATAGTGACACCTACTTCATGATTATCCTTGTTTTTGACTTTGCATCTAAAATAGGCATCATTCCCTCTTCCTATTTCTGTCAAACTGTTCATTACCTGTGATACTCTCTCAAAGTCAATGAAAAAGATAGGCTCCTCGAATATTCTGTGCAGCCCTACTGCCTTCCATCTTTTCATGTTGACTGCCACTCTTTGGAACATGTAGAACTCCTGGCACAACATTGTATACTTGTATCCTCCTACCCCCACCGTGAATATGTGCTGGCCAATTATGTTTAAAGTCTCCTTAAGTTCCTTCACCACTTTCTCAGCTTCTGGAACTTCTTATTCTTCCTCTGACTCTAAGTCCACCTGTTCCTCCACAGCTTCACTATCCAGAAACCAATGGCCTCTTGATAGCACAACTGATTCTGCCTTGAAGTCATGAATTGGCAGCTCCTTAGTGTTCACCATTTTCTGAGGAAACTAAAATAAAATAAAGAAAAACTCTACCCACATAAGTTGCAAGAAATCAAAGAGTAATATGTAGGCATTCATTTTCAGAAGTCATGTCATAAGAATGAGAAAATCACAAATAAACTTCATTTCTCCAGAAAAGACTCAACAAGTGATCATCACAAGTGTAGCAAGATATCTGGTACAGTCCCTTTTCCTAACCATTCTTTTGGAGAGATAAATCATGTATCAAATGATAGAAAACAAAAAATTAACAAAAAAATTTGACTAAAGAACTAACTAACAAGAAATAAAAACATTAAAAAAAATAAATAGATCTCTACTATTCTTCTCCCTAGATCTTGCTTTGTGACATATGATTTTTGTAAAAAACAACAGAAAGTAAACATTTTTTTTACAATTTCTCATTCTCTTTTTTTTTCAACAGATTTTTTTTTTCTGATTTTTTTTTTCTCTCTTCTTTTTTCAGCAATGAATTTTTTTTTCCAACTACTTTTTTCCATTTTCATTTTTTTTATAATAATTTTTTCTATCTTTCCTTCCCCTCCTAATTCTCTTTTTAGAAAAGAAAATCAGGTCTAATATGTATTTTTTTCATAATTTCTTTGATTTTCTAGATATAGTTCAAATCCGGATGATCTTTCTTCCACTGAAACAATTCTGATTTTTTAACCCAGTACTTCCTGACTCCAATTGGTCTGGTTCCCAGCAACCAATCATTCCCTTTGGATAAGTATTTTGTAGGAGCTTTTGGTCTCCATATCCATTTTGTCATTGATTCCTGTTTTAATGAGTAGACCTGCTCTAGACTTTGATTCCATGTGCTTTTTGCTCTGATGCTTTGATTCTTTGAACCTTGCCATGATTGCCATCTTCTTCTTATCTCACCACCCTTCTTTGTTCCTCCAATCCTTTGCTGATTTGGATCATATGAAGCTTGATTATTTAGCATTTGTATTGGTAATGTCTGTGTATCCTCAAGTGCAAAAGTGAATCCTTCCAAGTGTATATCATGCACATCTGATTGAATTTCTTGTTTTTCATTACTCAATAGAAATATTAAAAACCTTTTGTCATTTATGTTCAATTTAAGCTTCATTTTTTCAAAATCCAAGATCACTTTACCTTGTTGAAGCCATGGTTGACCTAAAATCACTTTTTCAATCATCAAATTATCTGGCCATTCTTCACAGTCTATTGTCATATATTCTTCATTAAACTTTACTTCAATAGTCAGTGAAGACATACTCTGTACTACTTGACCTTCCAAAGTTTTAATTAGGGTTCTACTTTCTTTCCTTTTTATGTTGAATTTACTTACAAGGGCTGAACTAATCAGATTTACTTGTGCTCTAGAATCTATCAAAACCCTAATGTTTTCATTTTGAAAATCCATTATCATCACAGGGGCATGTTCCTTTGGTTTGAGAGGAGATTCACACAGATAGACTTCCCTAAGCTCATTGATTTTCCTTATCCTTTCCATAGCTTCCTGTTGGGCTTCTCTTCTAATGTCTTCCTCTTCTCTTTTCCTGTTTTGGGCTTGTTGCAACCTTCTCCATTCATCAACAGTTAATGGGCAATCATACCTCTTAACTCTACATCCACTTATAAAGTTTGGCATGATTTCTTCTTCTATGTTAGCTAGTTGAATGGCTCCACTGTTGCTTATTTGATGTATAATATATGGTCCATGTCCTTTTTTCTGGAACTTTTTCTGATGTTCTCTGACTGTGTAAGCCAGCACTAGATCTCCTACCTGTAGATCTTTCTCTTTTATGTGAACATCATGATAAGGTTTTTGTCTTTTCTTGTCCACATATAAACTCATAATGGCCTGAAGTCTAGATACTCCCAACTTTTCCAATTATATCACTCTTTCTGATAGTTCATGTCCAGTCCAATTATAGTGACTTCCTACTTTTAATGTTGGAATAAGGAATTCCATAGGTAAAACTGCATTTTGTCCATATACTAGATTGAATGGTGTGCTCCCTATTGCAGTTTTGTAAGCCACTCTATAAGCCCATAGGACATGATTAAGTTGTAGATCCCAATCATTTCTGTTTGTGTTTACTAATTTTGATAGTACAGTACAAAGTACTTTATTAGTGCTTTCTGCTAGCCCATTGGCTTGTGGGTGATATGGGGCTGATTTTTTATGACTGATCAAGAAATATTCAGTGATGTTTTCTATGATCTGGTTTATAAAATGGGTCCCCCTATCACTTACTAGTTCAATTGGAAGTCCAAATCTGGTGATAATGTTTTCATATAGGAATCTGGTAGTAGTATTAGCATCATTTCTCTTTGTGGCTTTGGCCTCAGCCCATTTTGTCAGGTAGTCTGTAGCCACTATGATGTATTCAGCATGGGATTGTTTTGATGGAGGGTGTATAGGTCCAATGAAATCCAATCCCCATTTACTAAAGGCTCTGGCTGAAATTAATGGAACCAATGGCATGTCATTTCTTCTGTTTGGTTGACTTACCCTTTGACAGATATCACATTTTTTTACATAAGTTCTTGCATCAAGGAATAGTGTTGGCCACCAAAAGCCAGAATATAAAATGAGTTTGGCAGTTCTATCACTTGAGAAGTGTTCTCCTGCCACTCCAGAGTGTGCCATTTCCAACATTTCCAGATATTTATTCTCAGGAACACAAATTCTTAGGTATCCATCCATTCCTCTCTTATACAACTGTTCCCCTATCAATTGATATTCCTCAGAGATTACTTGTAAGTTTTTTGATTCTGTACCAGTTTTCACTTGTTTTCCTTTCTCCTTCCTTCTCAATTCTCCAATGATATTCTCACTCCAATCTGGATTTTTCTGGAACCAATATAGAGTTATAAACTCTGAGTCTTGTAATGCTTGGCACTTCTTGCAATTGGCAATGTATTTCGATACATCTTGAATTTTATTAGGCCAATGTACCCCCATCCTATTGAGATTACTTAGGGTGACTATCCTAGAAGCATGAGTGCAAGGGTTCCAATGATGAGCTCTCCTCAGGTATTCTTGTTGCTCCTCCTCAGGAGTGCAATATTCTAATATGCCAGTGTGGTTGAGATGGTATAAATGCCCAGCTAGTAACATGAAGTTTCTGCTTTGCAAAACTAGGTGTGCATTATTCCCAATTGTTCTACAAGGTCCCATGGTTAATAATGGTACTAAAGTCATGGCCCACTCAGGAACACTTTCTACCTTAAAGAGATAAGTGTCTGGCAGATTGTCATCTAAAGGTGAACTGGGTTCTTCAGACTGGATTCGAGATAAATGATCTGCCCTCAAGTGTGTTTTCCCTTGTCTGACCACTACTTCAAACTCAAATTCCATTAGCAATAAAAACCATCTAACTATTCTCCCAGTGTGACAAGGTTTATTTACCAAATATAACAAAGCTTGATGGTCTACAAAGAACTTAAACTTGTTGGCCAAAAGGTAATGTCTGTATTTTTTTACAACAAATACCATGCCCAATCCCTCTCTTTCAGTGGTTGTGTAATTTTTCTCTGCTAGATTCAATTGTCTACTAGCATAGGCCATTGGAAAATCTACCTTGCTTCCTTCTATTGGTTGTGCTAACACACATCCCAAAGCATAATTAGAAGCATCCACATGGACATGAAAAATTTTGTCCCATTGAGGTGTTTTCAGAATTGGGGCTGTTATCAAACAAGTTTTTAGAGTTTCAAAGGCTTGGTCACACTCCTCGTTCCACTCAAACTTTGTAATTAGGGCATATAAGGGTTTTGCTATGTCAGCAAATTTATGTACAAATTTCCTATAGTACCCACAATGTCGCATAAAAGTTTGAAGTTCTTTTACACTTGTTGGTCTTGAAAGCTCTATTATCTCCTTTATTTTCTTCTCATCAGTTGAAATTCCATTTTTAGAGACTATATGACCCAGCATTCTTCCTTGTCTCACAAAGAATACACATTTCTCTGGATTTAAGCATACTCTGTAGGTTCTGCATTTCCTGAATATATTTTCTAAGTCCTGCAAGTGATCCTGTCTTTTTAATGAAAAAGTGCAAAGATCATCTACATAGATTTCCATTACCTTCCTTAGGAACTCTTTGAAGATATGACACATCAATCTCTGAAAGGTTGCTGGAGCATTGGTTAACCCAAAGGGCATAACCCTAAAGGCATAAATTCCCCATTCTGTGGAGAAGGCAGTTTTATGTTGGTCGTCCAATGCTATGGGCACTTGGTTGTATCCTGAAAAGCCATCTAAAAAACTATAAACCTCCTTCCCAGCAACTCTTTCTAGAAGATGATCTGTTATAGGCAGTGGATAATTATCCCTTATAGTTGCTGCATTTACCTTTTTCAAGTTAATGCATACCCTAAGTTTCCCATTCTTTTTTGGTACCACAACTATAGGAGATATCCATTCTATATACTCTATTTCATAGATGAAATTAGCAGCTAATAGCTTGTCAATTTCTTCCTTTATCTTAGTAGAGTATTTATCATTAAATGTGTAATGTCTCTGTTTACTAGGTTTTGCTTCAGGTGTCATAGGAATCTTATGCTCACAGATTTTAGGATCAATACCTTTCAAATCTTTGTAGCTATAAGCAAATACATCCCTATATTTTCTTGCCAAGTTTCTTAGTGCCTCTTCTTCTTGAGTTGTCATGTCATCAGCCACTACAATGTGTCTTTCTTCTCCCTCCTCCTGAGTGATCATGATCTTCTTAGTTTCTTCCTCATTGTCATAAGCTTCTCCTTTCTTCTTTTCCCTCTTTGGTTTCCTTCTGAGAAGTAATCTATTTTCTACTTCATAAGTCTTAAAATTTTCTGGTACATCAAATTGTTGGTCTTTGTTCATTTCCCTTGTCTTCTTCTCATTTTCCTGATTTTCTTCTGTTTCTTTGTGTTTGTTTTTCTTGTACTTACCTGAAATCTTATCCTTAATAGCATCTTCAGCTTTTACTTCCTCCAAAAATTGTGTTTTTCCTTTTTGTAATATTATTTCTTCTTCTATGTCCTCTTCTGTTCTGGATACCTTTATCATTTGTATTCCAATGTGAAAAATATCATATCCTTCTTCATTTTGAAATTCCACTCCTACATATTCATCACTGGCTAGATCCATGGTAGCCAAAATTTGATTCCACCCATAGGGCTCAAATTCCTCATCCTTGAATTGTTGAGGTACATAATTCTCATCTTGTAGCCCTCTTTCTTCCATACAATCCTCTCTTCTTAATCTCCTTTTCCTATTGGTCGAATTTCTTATCATATTGCACCTCCATACAGATGACTTAGCTTCATCCTGATCCTCCATTTCTGATTCCTCACTCAACTCTTGATTCTGATGAATTTTATACCATTCTTGAGGGGGTATGTCACAGTAGTGCCCATGTCTTAGATTTACCTTGGTTATTCTTCCTTTGCTCTGTAGGTATAAACAATCATTACCCCAATCTTGTACAATTTGCATTTGTCTCATGAATGGTCTTCCTAGGATAATTTCATATGAAGTAGATTGTGGGAATTCAACTATAGCAAAGGTATGTTCTATCTCTATCCCACATATGTCCACAATCACTTTTTCCCATATTCCTAGGGGTTTTTCAATGTGTCCATCTGCAAGTTGCAATCTCATTTTTGTGGGTAATAATTCACTTTTTCCCCATTTTTCCCTAGTTTGTTTAGTCATGATGGCCACTCCTGATCCACTATCCAAAATGGCTTTGGCCTGGTTTTTACCAAATTGTATTTTTAAAGTTGAGTTTCCCTCTTCTCCCTCACAATATCCTCCTATCTTATCAATGGGAATATACCACAACTCCTCCATTTCCTGTAGTTGTGGATGAAGATTTTCTGGTGTTGTCTCCCATTTTTTCACTTGGTTCTGTAGATGAGGATTTTGTTTTATTAAATCTTCCCATGTGGTGTGATACAGAAATGTGCATCTTTTGTCTATATTCACTTGGAGTGTTACTTGTGGGTTTTCTTCCTTGATACTCTTTCCTCTTGTTTTTGTTGTCTCAGATTCCTCAACTGTTTTTTGAGAGTTGTCTTCTTTCCCCATTTTGAGTTGTAATTCGCGAATGATCTGTTTACACTTCTGCATTCTTTCATGTTCTAAGTCTGGCATAGGATAAGCCATTGTATGGTCAGCAGTGCTTGGTCCCTCTTGAATTCTTCCTTTGTATGCTTTTATCAGAGTGTCTAGACTTTTTGAATTTCCTATTTCCAACTGGGTCTGTGTCTTTGAAGAAGAAGTATTGTTTGATTGTTCCCTATTTTCTTCTTCCATATTTTTACTCATTTTATGCTTCCTCTCCCATTTCCCTTTTTGTCTATTTTTCTTCACCTTTGATTTTGATTCTTCATTTTGTTCCTTAGTTGTTCTTTGTTGTTTTGTTTGTGACCTTGTTACAGCATTTACATCCACTAACTCAATGTCACTCAATTCTTCTTGTTCCATGATACTGACTGCTTTTACTGGTATGTTATTAGATGTGTTTTGTTGTTTTTGGGGATTTTTTGGGCAATCTTTTATCAAATGCTCCCTACCACAATCCTTGCAATATGCTCCTTCTATTCTCAATGTAGGAGGTTGTGGACAGTCTCTAATAAAATGATCTCCCCCACACCTATAACAAGTTATCTTTGGTCCTCCTTTAAATTGAGGTTTTTGATTGGACATGTAATTATTTGTTATATACATGAAAGTGGCAGTGTCCATCTCAATTCTTCCATTTCCCAAGTCCAAGGCTTGTAATTCTGGCTCTCTTGATTCATAACCTTCCCATTCTTCTTGAAATCCCTCATTCCATTGATAATCTTCTTTGTATGGTGACTTTGTTCTTGAATTTCCTTCCTCTACTGGTGCATATTTGATTGGCACTACATTTGTTGGTATAGGAGGTTGTTGCCCTAGCACAGGTCTTGGTTGCTCACTATACACTGATTCTCTTTGGCTCCCATAGTCTCTCTCCTTTATGGGTTGTTTGTTATAGAAGCATTCCTCCCTTGTATGGTTGGTCCATTTCCTCTCTAGTGTACAGTATTTGAGTGTCTTTCTGTCTTGCAAATGTGGAGGTTTTTGATATGGGCAATGTTGTATCAGATGACTTTCTCCACAATTGTAGCATTTTTTATTTGTGTTTATCTTGGAGTTTATCAAATTGGTTTTAGTACTTACCTCTAGGGCCTTAGCAATGGCCTGAGCCAACTCTTCTGCTGGAGGAATTTTGTCTTCATATGATTTGGGTTGATCAAATGCTAACAAATCTTGGCTCCTATTGTCCTCCAAATCTATTGCTTCTTTCACACAAGCTCCTAGATCAGGGCATCTCCTATAGTATACTAGGGTTCTTAATTGAGCACTTCTCAACCCTTCTATGAATAGGGATACCTGTCTAGCCATGGAAGGGACTTCCTCTTTAGGGCATCTATCAATATATTGCTTAAATCTCTTGGCTGCCTCTCTGACATTTTCATCTTTTTGTTGCTTGAAACTATGTATCAAAGTGGCTGTGCTATGTTTTATCCCAGTTTTTGAGAATTCTCCAATAAAGGCCTCTAGGAAGGATTCAATATCCAGGTACATTTCATTTCTGGTTCTTTGTCAAAGGGATTTGGTGAAGCATGTGTCCTTCTCCCATGTTGTTGCTCAGTATTAGTGTAGTTTTCATGTGGTCTAGGTAAATCTGGTTGTCCCATGTTATCTTCCCAAGGTCCTTTGTCAGCACATTGTCCTAAGTCATTTGAATTTTCTGGGTCTGGGGAGAAGATGTACACACACCCTTGCCTATCCTCATACCTACCATCTTTGAACTGGGCTACAGGTGTTATGTTTAAGGGAACATCTAAGTTTCTCAATCTGATGAGAAACTTATGCATCCCATCCTAGTATACATAGGTGCCAAACCTATTTGTATACATGTACTTGAGGATATTTCTGTAATCCCCAGTTTCAATGGGCTCATTTGTTTCATTTAAATTTTCCATGTTGTTTTCTTGCCCTAAATTTCTTTCTTGAGCTTCCCCTACAACTCTCCTTCCTTCCTAGGTCTTGCTTGGTAAGTGAATTTAGTTTGTTCCCAGACCTAAGGATTATTCAGCTGATTTTCACGATTTTGTGTTCAAATTAGTGATTTTTCACCAATTTTTGTTGAAAATTGTGTTTCCCACGATTTTCTACCTAATAAAGTGTACACGATTTTGTGTTCAAGCTAGTTATTTTTTACTATTGTTTGTTGAAAATCGTGTTTTTCACAATTTTCTACTAGGGTTGTGTTTTTCCACGATTTTGTGATTAAAATCGTGTTTTTCACGATTCTGTGCCCAAAATCGTGTTTTTCACGACTTTGTGCCCAAAATTGTGTGTTTCACGATTCTGTGCCCAAAATCGTGTTTTTCACGATTCTGTGCTCAAAATCGTGTTTTTCACGATTCTGTGCTCAAAATCGTGTTTTTCACGACTTTGTGTCCAAAATCGTGTTTTTCGCGATTCTGTGCCCAAAATCGTGTTTTTCACGATTCTGTGCCCAAAATCGTGTTTTCCACGATTCTGTGCCCAAAATCGTGTTTTTCACGATTCTGTGCTCAAAATCGTGTTTTTCACGATTCTATGCTCAAAATCGTGTTTTTCACGACTTTGTGTTCAAAATCGTGTTTTTCACGATTCTGTGCTCAAAATCGTGTTTTTCACGATTCTATGCTCAAAATCGTGTTTTTCACGACTTTGTGTCCAAAATCGTGTTTTTCATCATTTTGTGCCCAAAATCGTGTTTTTCACGATTCTGTGCTCAAAATCGTGTTTTCCACGATTTTGTGCCCAAAATCGTGTTTTTCCACGATTTTGTTCCTAGACAATCGTGATTGCTCACAATTGTAAATAACACGATTTTCTGATGAAAATCATGTTCTGGGAATCGCGATGTTGTTCTTATTGCTCAAAATCGCGATTTTGTACTGACTTCAGAATCGCGATTTTGAACAATTTCTTTTTTTGAAATTTTTGAAGTTTTGATTTTCAGATTTTTCTCTGTACCAATAGAATCGCCTTATTGAATTTTTAACATGCAATGAAAGAGATTTATTTAGAAAAAACTTTTTTCCAATTGAAAACCCAAAAAATCAGAAAGTTGTGATTCCGTGATTTTTAGTTTTTTCCTATTTTTGTTGTTCAAAAACTACTCAAATGCAAGAATATGCACTCAAAAATGATGTTCAGAGTCTTTACCTTGCTTGCTTGATTGAAAGTTTCTCCAAAGCTTGAATTTTGCAAAAAGACGCAATTTTGGCTGCTCTCTCTCTCTCTCTCACATTCACTCAAATGAATTTTTCTTTGAATTACAGATTTTTATAGTGTCCAGAAAATCGCGATTTTGTGTGATTTTCAATATTCTTCACTCTTCCACTTGTCCAATCCTTACTTACCCAATCTAGATGACATCTTTTGCAATTTTCTCTCTCAAAGTACCCAAATATGCTAGAAATTCCAAAAATTTTCCTTTACAGAAAATCGCGATTTTGTGCAGAAAATCGTGTTTTTTCTGAAGATCTTATTTTGTGCAAATTTGAGTATTCTTTCTTCTTGTTTTCTTTCAATACCTTCTTTCCTTTGTAATTCACCAAACTCCTGTACTTCTACACCAAAATCACAACCTTACTCAGAAAATCGCGATTTTGTGCAGAAAATCGTGTTTTTTCTAAACTTTTGATTTTATGAAAATTTGAGTATTCTCTACTCTTGTTCCCCTTCAGTATCCTTTACCAACTCCAATTCCTTAATAACCTGCAAGTTTACCTCACAATCACCATCATTAATCAGAAAATCGCGATGTTGTACAAAAAATCGTGTTTTTCAAATTTGCTAATTTTTTGACAAATTTTTTGCTTTTCTCTTACTTGGCCCTTATCGCTCTCATCCCCACAGCTCCAATGCAACTTCCTAAGAAGGAAAGAAATTTGTTTGATTGTTTTTATGAATTTTATGAATTTTTTTAGTATTTTGCCCTAAAATAAAGGTGAACACTTTACTTAGGGTTCCTGGTTTTGGTGATCTACTGATCCTAAGTTTTTTGATTGGTTATGATTTCTTATGGCTCAGCTATCACAACAGTTCATAAGAAAGTTTCTCCAAAGAAAATGTGCTATGAAGTGCAAGCAATTTTTGCAAAGATAAACTCAATCACATATTTTTCTTCAAAATGCAGCTCAACTCAAGATTTATGCTCAGATTTGGTTAACAAATGAATCTTTTCTACTTGCATCTAGCTACTTTAACTGACTTTTCCTTAGTGCAACAATGTTATCTTCCCAAGATCCGCATTGGTGCCTAGTACTTGGTCAAAAAGAACTCTAAAAATGCAAGAATAGACACATGTTACCTCATCTTCAGCTTTCTTGGCTTATATCTTCCACACACCTGCACTTTTACTTCCAAAATGTAATGAGCAACTATCAATTTACAAAAATTTCAGCACTTCCATTTCTAAAAGATGATCTCTTGCTTTCTTTTCCCAAAAGACAAACAAAAGACATCTACCTTTTCATGTTCACATTTCTTGATTAAAGAGTGTTACCTTTCCCTTGTGTTTGTTACCATCATCAATAGAAGATCCAGCAAGGTCCAACTTCACTGAAGCTTTTGAATTACTCCCCGGCAACGGCGCCAAAAAATGTTTGTTATTGATCTTTGGAGTTGTCCTCTCCAATCATTTAGCATAAAGAATCAACAAGACATCTTTATTTTGTCAATCCTGGTAGTATTCTTGAGACCACAGCCCCTTCAAGATGATAGAATCCAAGAAATAAGAGAATAATGGCTGGAATTCTGAGAATAGTGAAGATGAAGAGGAAATTTCTAGGGTTTGGATTATCTTGAGAAAATCTACACCATTTTCTACAATCTTGGTGTCTATTCCATGCTATTTTATCAGCAGAACACAACTATGAAGTCAAAATCAAAAAATATCACCTGGATCATATAGACGAGACAATCGTGATTCTGGATCATACAGACGAGACAATCGCGATTCTGTGCAAACAGACGATTTTCAGCTCCAGCACCATTTTTCATCAACTCATCACTCAACACAACAATATTCAGCTCTCTTCATACACATTCTACAGATTTACACAATAAAAGCTGACAAATCTCCATGGATACACAAGATCTAGACTCACAAATCAAAGAAACCACATAGAAGAGGAGAAACACGATTTTCAGTAGAAACTCCTTCTCTATTCGCTTGGATAGCAAGTACACAAATGATTAACCAACCCCCTCATAATAGAGGAAATTAGCTTATATACATTTTCAAGTGTCCCTTTTCACACTTGGATTTTGGTCCTTTCCTCTATTATTCTAAAAATATGCTATCTAGGAGTTTCCAAAAATTCTAGAAAAAATACATAAGATTCTATCCTACATAAGGAAGACTCTTCCTTATTTTTACAACAATTGCATAAATATTTCTACAAATTTCTATCATTTTACAATAATTTTCCTTCAAAAAGGTTTCCAAAGATGCATCTTCCAACAATTAGCTACAACAAAAGGATGGACTTTGCATCAGATGGATGTGAAGAATTCTTTCTTACATGGTGAGTTACAAGAAGAAGTATACATGGACTAGCCACAAGGATATGAAGATTCAAAGCATCCAGAATATGTTTGCAGGTTGCAAAAGGCTTTGTATGGGCTGAAGCAAGCTCCTCATGCATGGCATGCAAGGATTGTTGATTACTTAACCAGCATTGGGTTTTCTATGTGTGATGGAGATCATTCACTATATGCAAGGAAGGGTGATGATGGCATCATGATTGTGGCTATTTATGTTGAAGAAAGCATCAAAGAGGTAAAGCAACTTCTCATGCAGGAATTTGACATGAAAGATCTTGGTGTGCTGCACTTTTTCTTGGGCATTGAGTTTATTCATACAGAAATAGGTATATGGATGTCACAAAGGAAATATGCCTTGAATATGTTGCAAAAGTATGGTATGGCTGATTGTAAGCCAATTTATATGCCATTATATCAGAATTTGAAGTTAGATACTACGTTAGGTGAAGCATTGGAAAATGCTACTATGTACAAAAAAATTGTGGGAAGCTTGATATATCTCACAATTACGAGGCCTGATCTTAGCTACACTGTTGGACTTGAAAGTCAGTTTATGCAGGTTCCTAGGAAGCCACATTTGGATGTTTTGAGGTGCACTCTACGTTATGTGAGTGCTACTTTGGATTATGCATTGTTTTATGAAGCTGGTGTAGGATTTGCAGCTTTATGGATACACTGATGTAGATTGGGCTGGTAGCATTCGAGATAGATCTACTAGTGGTTTTCTATTCTCATTTTGGAGTGCAACTATTACATGGAGCAGCAAGAAGCAACCCACTGTTGCTTTGTTGAGTATAGAGGTTGAGTATAGAGGTGCTGCAATGGCAGCATGTGAGGCATCATGGCTAGAGATGCTACTTGCAGATTTAGGTGTGGAAGTGCAAAAGCCTATCACTATCTATTGTGATAATCTTAGCAGTATACAATTAGCATAAAACCCTGTTTTTCATGCTAGAACAAAGCATATCGAGGTACATTATCACTTCATCAGAGAGAAGGTATTAGCAGGTGATATTGATCTTGTTTATGTGAGAACAAATGAGCAGGTTGCTGATATTTTCACTAAAGCACTTGGAGCAAAGAAGTTGAAGAAGTTTCAAAAGATGCTTGGATTAGAGGAAATGACGTTGAGCTTGAGGGAGAGTGTTGAGATATCAAGCTGAACATGTGATGATCCAAGATGAAACGTATCAGTTTTTCCTTTCTCTGATATGTATAGTGGTCACACCAGTATATGTCAGGGATACTTCATTCAGTTGTACTAGATTTATCTATCGAGAGTGATGGCACATTTGTCTCTTGCCAGCTCACTCATTTGTGGACATTAGGTTTTTCCTTATGTACTGATCTTTATATATTACACTTGTATTCTTGTTTTTTAGGTCATTCTTGTACATTCCTTTTTATGTAATAGAAGAAGAAGAAGAAGATTATTCTTCCTTGCCTCAATCTGTGTGTGTACTTCTCCTTGAGAGTGAGAGTGTGTGTGTGTTCTCTCTTCCTTATCTCCTTTCTCATGACACAATGGTGTTCATGTGCCAATTTGAAGTTAGTAAATGAAGTATTCAATTATGAAGAAGGTCGGATGCAGCAAACACAAGTGCAGAAGTTGTAGAGAGGATGACAGAGCAAGTCAAACCAATAGAGAAAGGTTATGTTGCATGGGCAGAAGCAGCAAATGGAAGATAAGGATTGGAGAAATCATGTTCAGCTGAAGGTAGAGCAGAGAGAAGTAGTTCTGAGATGATATTGGAGCAAGACGATATGTATATGGAATTACTGTAGGTTTATGAATATATTATAGTTGCACAGAAACTTTAGAAGAAAAATCTGCATAGTGAGTTTAATATCGTGGTAGTCGATCCAAGGATTTTGTTCTCATCAAATTTTGTTCAAAAATTAATACATTCAGGTGAGCAATTGGGCATTCTTTCATAACATTGCTGTAGAACAACTTATTTTTCCACATTCTGATCACTAAAGGTATGTTTTCTGAAGAGTGGTTCTTCCCAGGTGTCACTTCGTACCTTTGTAAGAATATGTTGGTACTCTTATAATCACTTCAAAGGTTGGGGTGGAATAGTAGAAAAGGTTTTCAAAACGTATAACTTCGTCAACTTTTGTTGGGCACAAATCGAAGAATTTTGCTTTCTCCGAGTTTTATTGATCGAATATTATAAAGTCGGGGTTTGTTCAATTAGTTGTTCGTGGATCGGAATTGGTTGGTTCATTGTTAAGAGAAACGGACTTTGCTTGGTCCGAGATTCATTTCTCAGAGTATGGTGGATCGAAAAGTGTCCATTTAGCAAAAGGTGGTCAGAATGTTATTCTATTGGTCTAGTTTCGTGTACTAAAGTGTCTAAGCCCAAACACACGAGTAAAAGATTTTTAGTTAATGTCATCGTGTTGCAGGAAGATGTGAAATCATTGGGTTTAAATGTCACTTATAGTCAATCATCATCAACACTCACTGTTTTGTGCAAGCTAGGTGGCGTCGTAAAGATACTTGAGAGACGATTTGAAGCTTGGCACTTGTGTTTTGCATTTGTCAAACATTACTTCATGCCACAAAAGAAGATAGTTACGGTAACCTCCATTGCCCCAACTAGCATTACAGCTGAAATGAGAGGCTGCGGCAAACACAGGGAGGTGGCAACTTGAAAAGATGAAACCACTTCTGAGGAAAGTGATAGTTTACTACAGGAGGGAGAGGAGGAAATTTTGACACCAACTTCAGCCAGCAAGTTTGTACAAACATTGATGGATCCCTTCACGGATTTCAAAATGGAGATTGAGGTCAGTTCGCCGCTAAATGTCATATGGTTGTAGCATGTGTGTTCTTCGAATTTGCATGGCTTCCTTGGTCAACTTGGCGATGTAATTACTATGCAAAGAGCCAATTGGAGATCATTAAGAAGACAAAGGGTCAGCTCTCTATGCAGGTAAAATTTCCTCGAGAGTTGGAGGCTGAGGTGTTTAAATTACCTTTCTGTAAGGATACTGTAATTCCTAAGTGTTGAGAGGAGATGTTAAAGAAGGAGTTTGGACCACATGAGGGTGTTCCGCAGTATTACATGATAAAGAATGCTACATATGCAAGGCACGAGCAATTAAAGTGGTATTTAGAATGTTTATGTTTCATTGTTAAGTATGATTATATGTCGAAGGAGAATTTTGCTCCTTTAGCATATGCAGAAGTAAATGGAAGAGTCAGCTAGGAACATTGGGTGTACGAGAGAATGCACAGTGAGATTTTTGCAAGAGATAGATGGAAAACGCTAGTAAATAGCAAGATGGCAGCGTACTTGGCTGCTTTGTTTCAGTTTGTTCAATAGGTGGAGAGGCAGGAGGAAGTATGGCCAAAGGAGACTACAATTCAATTGGATGCATCAGTGGGTAAAAAGCAAGAACAAGTGTTTGCTAAAGAAACAGAGAAGCACAAAGATGTACATAGTGATCTATTTAAAGCTGGCTACAAGACAGAGGAGATGATATCTGTTGCTCAAAAGTTAAAAGGTGAATCATCTAAGGGATTAATGTTTCAAGACTCATTAGTCCATATTTCGGATAGTGAAGAGCAACCCTGGGTGGTTGGGAGGGCGTTCAAGGTATCAAAGAAAAGGAGATTAGAGCCTCAATTGCAAACAATTGTGGATAAATCTGTAGGTGAGCAGAGTCAACAACCACACATGGAAATAGGCTCAAAAGTAAGAATGATGCAGATGAAGTTGTAAGAGGTCTCTAAGTTCTTATGCAAGCACAAAGAAGAGTTATCACAATAGAAGCAGCATGTGGATATTATAAGTATGGAAGAATATCAAGTATTATAGGTACAAATTTTGAACCTTCAAGAGGAATTAAAAAGGAAAAGTCAGGGGCATGAGGTGTTAAGCACTTAATGCAAGCAACAACAGGTGGTTGAAATATCCAAGGCAAAAAAGTCCTTACAAGAATTTGAGTTATGGACACTTCAAATGCAAGAAAAGGTAGAAAGTGAAATGAAAAGTTTATCAACTCTGAATTCTAGTTTGCAAATAGATATTGTAGTCCTTAATTTTGGATTGAAACCTTTGTTAGTATTGGAGACATAGACCCTTAACAATGAAGAAGTTGAGCTTGATGCACTTTTAATGTTAGAATTGGATATGAGCATGATTAAACAGCAAATACATAAGTATGTACAAGATTTATGTACATGAAAAAGAATTGCTTCAGGTCCTAGAAAAGTATCAGGTACAGAATGAAGAACATTTACATCTGATTAAAGAACTTAAAGAGTAGTTGGTGCAGCAAAGTGTTGAAAAAGATTTCGATACATTTGTAGATCAACAACAGTTAATTTCAGATACATGATTGGCTGAGAAAAGTCTGCTAATCTTGTGCAAGAAGAAGAATGGGCATTTACTATTGTTTGCAGTTTTGACCCATCTTCTCATGAGCAGTGCATATTTGCAGTAGACTCAGATGTTTGGTACTTTGATAGTGGGTTGACCAAACATATCCCCTTGCAGCGTAGCTTCTTCACTTTCCTCGAGCCTGCCCCTACAGGGAATACATTCACATGTGCCAACAACTCCTGTTATCCTGTCATGGGAGTTGGTAAGATCAATTTGACTACTGTTGATGGTAGTTCTTTCACTTTTTCAGATGCTTTATTTGTGCCAAGGATCAAGAAAAATCTGTTATCAGTTTTAGCTTTAGCCAAGATTGGCTTGGTTGTGAAAATTGTTGATGATAGGTGTACAGTTCATGATCTGTCAAATGGTGATGTGATTATTGCTTCTGACATTTTATGTCGTGGTCTCTATAAGCTCATAGACTATGAAAGATCTGTGAATTATTTGGCATGTGCAGTACATGATTCTCAGGCTATGTCAGATGCAAAGCTTTGGCATGCATGCTTTGGTCATCTGAATTTTTCTAGTTTGCTATGCCTGCAAAAATCTAAAATCGTGTCCTCTTTGCCCAAACTTGAGGCACCTCGAGAACAGGTTTGTGAAGGCTATATTTTGGGCAAAATGCAACGTTCCTCATTTCCAAAAGATGGTTCAATTCGGGATATTCAAAAATTGCATCTTGTACATAATGATGTCTGTGGTCCTATGCAAACACCTTCTTTTGGAAATTATCTTTCATTTGTGACTTTCATTGATGATTTTTACAGGCATGCATGGGTATATCCATTGACAGCAAAGTCCAAAGTGTTCATATGCTTCAAACAGTATTTGGTTTTGGCTAAAAATCTGTCTATTAACATGTAAAATGGGCACCCTCCATTCTGATCGAGGGGGGGAATATCTGTCTTCTGATTTTAATGCATTTCAAGTTGAACGTGGGATAAAACACTAGTGTACAGTGTTGTATACACCTCAAAAGAATGGAGTTGCTGAACAGAAGAATAGGTCACTCATGGAGATGGCGAGGTATATGGTCAAGAGTGAGGCTTTACCACATAAATTCTAGCTTGAGGCTGTCATGTGTGCAGCATATGTACTTAATAGGTGTTCCACTAAAGCACTGTAGTCTGGCACTCCATATGAGGCTTGGCATGATCGCAAGCCATCCATTGCTCATCTGTGTGTTTTTGGTTGTCTGGCATATGCATTAGTGCCTGAACAACATCGTAGAAAATTGGATGATAAAGTAGTAAAATGTATTTTTGTTGGGTACAGTTCTAAAAGTAAAGGCTATCGTCTCTATGATCCACAGAATAAACGCATCCTCGTTAGCCGTGATGTTGTTTTTGTGGAAGATGCTATTCAACCATTGCTTTCATGTACTAAGGAGACATCTGTTAGCTCCAAAAGACATGTATGATACTTTGCTTCTTCTTTTTACAGATGGACAATCTAGTACTGGTCCTAATGAGGCAACTTCTTAGCCGTTGCAGGTTTCATGTGATGATGCAGATCATTCCATTTCTCATGCACATTTACATGATGCACTTGTTGATGAGAGAGCTGATAATGAGCAGGCAAAAATCATGCCAAAATGGCTGGTGCAAACTTTGCGTGACAACAAATTAGATGCACCTCTCTCATATCGTACTCGATCAGGCTCTCGTAGTGCCTCTTTTGCATTAGATTGCTATGCTATGGCTGCCTCTAGTCTCTTTGATGAGACTGAACCTATTTCCTTTTGATGAAGCACAAAATTCTGAACATTGGATGGCTGCAATGCAATCTGAATATGATGCTATCATGAAAAATGGTACTTGGTCTTTATGTGACTTGCCTCCTAGCAAGAAGGCCATTGGCACTAAGTGGGTATACAAGCTAAAGCATAAACCTGATGGACCAATTAACAGGTATAAGGCTAGGCTTGTTGCAAAGGGTTATGCATAGGAAAGAGGCATTGATGTTGATGAAACATTTGCTCCTACTTGCCCAATGACTACTGTTCATAGCATTTGTGCACTTGCAGCTCATCATGGTTGGAATGCACATTAGTTGGACATTAAAACAATTTTTTGAATGGTGACTTGCATGAAGAAGTGTATGTTTTTTAGCCTCATGGCTTTGTGCAGAAAGGGCATGAGAACCAAGAGTGTAGGTGAAAGAAGTCATTATATGGTTTAAAGCAAGCACCACATGCTTGGTATAAAAAGATACATGCCTATCTGATTGCACATGGTTTTGAGAACAGTCCAACTAAAAGCACCTTATATGTCAAGCGTGCTAGAGATGTACTTCTGATGATTGTGGTGTATGTTGATGACATGCTGCTCACTAGTCCTCATGAGAAGCATATTGCTGATTTCAAGGCTGATTTACATGCCTCATTTGAGATGTCTGATTTGGGGCATTTGCATCATTATTTGGGCATTCAACTTATGCACATTGATGGTGGAATGGATTTGTGTCAAACAAAATATATTGACACATTATTGTAGCACTTTGGCCTTGAAGACTGTAAACCTATTGCCAATCATATGGACATAGGTTTACAATTGAGTCTTCATGATGTTGGAGATGCATTTGATGTTGTTCTCTATCAGCAGGTTGTTGGATTCTTGAATTACTTATGCATTACTCAACGAGATATTCAGTTTGTTGTCTCATAGATGAACAGGTTAATGCATTGCCCAGGAATCAAGCATTGGCAGGTGATTAAGTGCATCTTTCACTACTTGAGTGGTTCTCAGCTACTTGGGTTGTTTTATCCCAAGGGGGGATCACTACCACCAGATTTGCATGCTTTTTCTGACTCTGATTGGGCTGGTTGCTATGACACTCGTGTGTCCACTATTGAGGTGCATTATCATTATGTCAGGGAGAGGTTCTCTACTGGGGAGATCAGCTTGGCATATGTGCCCATGCAGGAAAACATTGTAGACCTTTTCAGGAAGGCTCTGCCTAGGGAGAAGTTTGAAGCTTTCCGCAAAGCTTTGGGCTTACTTCCTTTTGTGGAGTGATTTTCGCATACCTCAGCACTTCCTTATACATGAGTGCGAGCTCCTTGTTCACCGCATCACTCCCAGGGGGGATTTGTTGATATATTTAGGTAATGATGTATGTGAACACATAAGGACCGTCGCGACACTTTTTTCCCTCTTTAGGATGTTTTTTTCCCCATCTTGTATATATGCCTATTGCCCTAACGAGCTACTTATCTTTGTACATTCTAGTGGTAATACATTTAGTATTGTGTGTTGTACTCCAAGCTTCTTCTTCTTCCTTGTACTATTCACATGCTTCCGCAGAGGTCTAACTCCAACAACTTACCCAACAAAAATCCTTTGAAAAAATCAAACATGCACTTTCACATGCACCTTTTTTATAGTTACGTGATTTTTCACAACCATTTCATGTTGTTATTGATGATAGTGGGTCATGAATAGGTGTTCTTTTAATGCAAAATGATCATCCTACTGCATTTGAGAGTAGGAAGCTTACACGCCCAGAAAAGAATTATACTACATATGATAAAGAATTGTTAGCAATTGGGCATGCTTTGCAAATTTGGAAACACTATCTTATGGGCTCTAAGGTCTTAATCAAAACCGATCAATAGGCTATTAAGCATTAATTAAATCAGCCCTTAATCTCTAGTCGACATCTTAAATGGGCTTCATTCATTCAAAGTTTCCAACCCATGACCCAATATCAACCTGGTAAAACTAATGTTGTAGCTGATGCTCTTACCTATTTTCCTTCACATTCTATTGTTTTGCATAATATTTATGCCATGAAAATTCATTCATTTCAAGAAATGATTTCCATTTATGCATCTGATTTGTATTTTTCACGTGCATGGCATGAATTCAACAATGGTGCATCTTTATTGATGAACATTATACATTTCACCATGGCACCATGGTTTACTCTATTTTCAACATAGATTGTGTATAACCCAAGCTATTAAATATTTTTTCATCAAAGAAATGCATGAAACATCTTACATGGGTCATAGAGGCATACAAAGCACCATTTCTACCTGCAAAGATTTCTTCTTTTGGCCGCACATGGAAAACGATATTGCACATTATGTTTCTCAATGCATTGTATGTGAGCGTGTAAAATATCATCATGATAAACCATTTGGATTATTAATGCCACTCCCCATTGCAAACCAACCATGGGAACAAATCTCTATGGATTTTATCACAGGTCTTCCTATCATTTCATCACATAATGATATGATTTGGACAATAGTTGATAGGTTTAGTAAATATGTATATTTCATTCCTTGTAGAAAAACTTTATCTGCAACTCAGGCTGCAAATTTTTTGTTAAATGCATTTTCCCACATCATGGATTTCCTAATGTAATGTTATCTGATTGTGATGTTAGATTTTGTAATCATTTTTGGGTTTCCTTATTTCAACATTTTGGTTCTAAAATAGATTTTAGCTCTGCATTTCATCCCAAAAATGGGGAAAGTGATGCTACAAACAGTACTATTCTTGATTTATTGTGTTGTTATTCATTAGATAATCCCACTAATTAGGATGAAACGTTGCCATTGCTTCAATTTGCTTACAATAACACCACACATACCACTACTGCACGTGCACCTTTTGAAATTGTTTATGGTAAAAATCTTCCCACTCCCATGTCACTTACTCAAACTGACATTTTGATGGTTGATTATATTGCTCAAGATCACATTTTTATACTTCACGATATTGTTCACGACCACATTAGGAAAATTCAAGAACCTTATGCACGTAATGTCAATACAAAATGATTATCCAAGGAATTTAAGGAGAATGATCTTGTGTGGTTGCTTATCATTAAAAGACGTCTCAAAAATATTCTACAATATCCTAAAATTAAACTTGCACCACGCTATTATGGACCATTTTGCATTACACAAAAAAATCAATGATAATTCATTCAGATTAGGTATACTATCTCATTAGAATATACATAACTCTTTTCATATTAGTTTACTTAAACCCTTTAAATGCACTTTACCACTCACTCCACTTCTTGATGACCCTCCTTTAATTGAAGAACAATCTGAAATCTTAGTTCCTGAGAAAATAATTGATCATGATGTCACTACTACATGCACAGGTACTCAATATCATTGATATTTAGTTGAGTACAAAAATCACTCCATTGAAGAATGTCAATGGATACATAAAACACAATTAACATGACATTATTACCACTAAATTTTTGCATATCATACACAAACACATTAATGTAACTATTCCATGAACATTTCCATGCATGTGTTTTTACATGGAACATGCTTATTTTCCTTTAGTGATGGAACATGTGACTGGCCATCCATGCTTATTTTTATTTTATCAACTGAGGTGAGTTGCTTTTTTCAACTGAGGGGCATGTTATGAATGATGGAATGTGTTGAACAAGGAATTGTTGGAGTGTCAATTTATTAATGTATTAATGTGTTTTGGTGTTTTTGATATAGCAACTAAATGTTCGTGAGGGCATCAAAAGTGTGAAAGGGTGGACATAAATATTTCGATTTATAATTTATATAGTTTGTAAATAAACCCGAGTAGAGGGTTCTATTTTTAGAAACAATTAGTAAAGTAGTGGTTGGAATAAGGGTTGTTGTAGATGGCAATTTTTGATATTAAAAGCAAAGTCTTTTTGCAAAAGTTACCAACTTTTACTTTCACTCGTGTTTTTTGAAGTCGCTCTCATGTAGCTAGTTTTTCCACATAATCAAAATTTCCTATAAATACATGCACTTTGTGGACTATTGGAACAGAGTGCATGGGGGCAGATTGCATCCAATACTGTGTTTTGTCTCATCTCCTAGCATGTCTATTTTTTTGTGTGTTTTTAGCATCTGTAGCCTCTGTGTCTGCATGAGCAAGATCCTGATAACAATTTTCAGTTTAATTCTTTATCTCTTTACTTAGATATTCTTGCATATGAGGGCTCTTTTTCATCACTTCCCTTAAAGTCCATTGACATCAAATCTTGCATTGATAGTTCAACCTAACCTCCATTTTCAATGGTATCTCCTCAATTGTGTTTGTTTCCATAATTTGTTATTTCTCCTCTTGACTTCATAAATAGGGTAGCTGATCATTTTTTTGCATTTAAAGTTTATTCTCCCATACTTCTTTCCATACTTTTCCCTACCAATTTTCTATGTTTTTAGGGTTAGTTGCTAATGGATATTCTTCTATAAGATTTTTTGTCTTTTCTATGATTTCCTTATATAGCTGCATTCTCTCTGCTTCTAGTTTTAGCAATGGATATATATTTTCTTGATCAGATGGTATGGGTCCTTCCTCTATTCTTTCCCTATATGCTTTGATCAAACCTTCTAATTTTCCTAAAAAATCTTGTAGTTTCTTACACACAACTTTCTATTTAGAATAATTTTCTTCAAATTTCTTTTGCAGTTTCCTTTGTAATGTCTTCTCCAATCCTTCTAGTTTCTTTTCCCATTTTGATTTTTGGTTAGCTCTTCTCTCTTTCCATGAAGAATTCTTTTTCATATTTTCATTCTCTTCATCAATATTTATTTTTTGGTGTTTTTCTTGCGCTTTAGTTATTACCTTAACATGTGCTATCGCATCTTGATCACTTCCAAAACTTTTTTGATTTTCTACTGCTTTCAAGGGTATATGTTTATTGTAATTTTCCTATGTGGATGTTTTGGACAATCCCTAATCAATTGCACTCTCCTACAATCCTCACAATGTGCTCCATTCATTCTAAGAGTAGGTGGTTGAGGACAATCTCTTACAAAGTTTTCTCCTACACACCTATAACAAGTTACCTTCTGTATGTTCTTGAATTGTGGTTTTGGATTTTACATATAATTATTGGTTATGTACATGAATGTGGCTTCATCCATTTCAACTTTCCCATTTCCCAAATCCAAGGCTTGAAGATCAGGTTCTTGGTTGTATGTATAGTCCCAACTTGTGTCTTTAAAATGATCTTCTAAATGGCTATTATAGTCATCAGAGTACTCTCTACTTCGTACTAAGGATCTTTGCAAATTTTCTTCTTCAAATGTGCACTTTAATGGAACAATATTAACTGGTACAAGTGGTTGTCTACCTAGGATAGGTGTAGGTTTTCCAAAAAATCTCTTAAGTCCCTTAGTTGTAAGGGCTAGTGTTGATACTCCATTTCTCTTAGTGGTTGTTCACTGTAGACACACTCCTCCCTTTTTTGATTCATCCATTTATTTTCTAGAGTTTCTCCACACTCATAACATTTCCTGGGTTGAGTTATTATGGGGTTGATTGTGTTCAATTTGGCTCTGGCTCCTAAAAATTTTTCTACGGCTTGAGAAAATCATTTTGTGGGTGGTATTTTACTCTCCACATTGACTTGTTGATCATATATTAGAAGATTAGTTCCTCGATCATCTTCTAAAACAATGGCTTCTTTCGTGCAAGAAGCTAGACATGGAAAACTTGGACAATAAACCATTGTTCTTTATTCAATCAATAATGACACTCTTTTAGGCATAGATGGTTTTTCATCATTTGGACTATCTAGATACTGCTTCAATCGTCTTGCAGCTATCCTTACACTCTCCTCAGGTTTTTTTCTTAAACACATAAATTAGTGTAGTTGCACTATCTTTGGTGTCTATTTTAGAAAAATCACCTATAAATCCTTCCAAGAATATTAGGGTTAGTCAAAAGGCTAGTTGATGAGAAAAATCTAAATGGGTGTTAAGAATTAGGCATATTATAGACATAAGTATAGACAATGTGAATTTGATAGAACTAGATGTGGGAAAATAAAAAATAAATGTTCTCCATCCCGTTATATGCAAATAGAGTCATCATTCATCTTGTGGTAACTAAATACAAGGTGTATGGAGATGGTCGGTACTACATAATCAAACAATCTAGATCACACATGGTAATAACTATGATGCATACAGTATAATCCATGTGATAAATTGTCCATCAAACCATTCCTTCACTTGCAAGAGAATCAAAAGTTGTAAGAGTGTCCGTTGTTTAGACATGCCACAAATTTTGTAACACAAGTAGGATAATTGGAGAAAAAAGGGAATGTGCATAGTGTAGATGAGATGTTTATACCTGCAATGTATCTCCTCTCCGCTCTCCTATAGTTCCTTTATTTTAATCCATTGTATTTGTTTTTTTGGAAAACAATAAGAAAGTATATTAAATAAGAGTAAGATTATAGATGAGGAAAAGGCTAAGCCATTGTCAAGCTTAAATAATTAACTATAAAGGTGACAAACAGAAAGACAATCTTGTTGGTGTAGAGATAAAGGCATAATGGAATCTCTTGGCAGAGTAACATTCCTCGAGGGACTCCCTCCATTTATAGAGTTTTACAAGACTCATTAATTCAAAGAGAATAACATGAAGGGGCAAGAATTTAAACATGCATTTTAGATACTCTATCCCATTATCTTTGAGAGTCTTCTTGAGTTGATACAAGAAGTTATTTTTTCCTTTCTTAAATGCAACATCATTTTTTCTTAGTCATATATGATGGTACTCCTTCATAATTGCCAAACTAGACGACGCATTCTTGAGCATTCACCAAGGAGGGACTCTTTGGCATTCCAAAAAGGGGCATGTAAATCTCAACAAAGTTTATGAAGTTCATCCCAAAACTTGTTGGATAGTTTCCCAAAGGTTTCTTCTTCTCCACATCTTGCATACAAGCCAATACCTATGTTCCATTTCTTGGACTTTGATTTAGTTCAAATGCCTTGGTACAACAATAGCCAAAGCAACAAAGACTCGTTCATATTTTTAAGGAAATTTCAAATGCAGAGAAATGTGTACATTAACTATACCTTTGACTAGTATAGGTCTTGCTTATTATTGACCTTGGCAAAAATATTGTCAAGAGTGCCCTTGTACATTTTGTAAGAAGTATACATTAGCCAAGCCACAGATTCATGAATACATTTCCATGGTTAGAAACATTCAAATCCAATTTATGCAAGTCAATGATTTTTTCATTTAGGAGATCCTTGCAACCACTAAAGAGTTGAGGTATCTCATCCACTCGGATGTATCTCATGAAATCTTGGTTTTAAAATAAATCCTACCAATGGTGAAAGTTAGTTGTGCAAACTTTGTGCCCTCTGATGGATAACTTGTGCTTCATCTTGTAAGCCAACTAGCCACATTGCACAGAGTCTTGAAAGATAAAAGATTTGTTTGAGTACCAATCATTAGGGGAATAAGTGTTTCTTGACATCCATCCAAGTAGACCATATCCTCCAGGTTAAAGTGCACCAAAGGGACAAACCACTGAGGGGAGAAAACAATGGACCTAATGTCCCAATTGGTCCAAAACATATTTTCATCAACATGAAAAAGATGAGTTTTCCTTTTAATAAGCCATGCCTAGTAATCATCCACACCAAGAGCTCTTAAAATCCATTTGGCAAAAAGATGTGAGGATTGTCCTTTAGGGTAGAGGAAAAAAAGACATGCTTCCTCCTTGGGAAGATAACATGTATCCCAAGCCACAACTAGGATAGTGTCCCGCTTCTTTTGGGTCCACGATAACCCGACTATGAAGTCGATGGATACACTCTCCCATTTATGATTTGGAATCTGTAAAGGATGTAGAGACCTTGTATCTTTAACTTTTGTGCCTTGTTGACTTGACACATAAAGCATTGTTGAACATAAGTGTGGACATCTTAATTTGCTAATCCAGGCCACCAAGTTGTTCTTCTAACAAGCTATATTGTCTTGTCAACACTAGGATGCCCTATGCAAGGAACATCATGGTTATCATGCATGAATTTTCTTCTCAAATCTCGAGAATCTAGTATGCAAACCTTTCCTTTCTGTTTGACTATTCCAATTTCTCATTGTGGGAATTGAACTCATGACCTACCGACTAGGATGCGATGGGCTAACCACTTGCCACAAAAGCCATGATTGAGGATTACTTCCTAATCCTCCCCCTTAGGGTGAGGTTCAACCATCTCCTACCTATCATTTCTTGAGTCTAACACTCTCTTCCCCTTCTAGAGATCATTGTCCTCAATGATCAATCCTTGATGTCCCCTTGAGTTAATGTCCTCACCCTTGCATAGTCTCTTGAACCTTCTTGTTCTCAACTTGGGTCTCTTCAACCCTTGATCTCAACCTTTGTCTTTTGAGCCTTGCCTTTTTGCTTCTTGGCCACTTGCCTACGGACTTGCCTTGTTCACAAACTTGGTCTCTTGAGCTCCTTGTTCTCAACTGTTGGCAGCAGTCAAAGCACCCAAGGACTCACAAGACAAGGAAGCCAAATTAGTTGCACCACGATCTTTTGAGGTGTTGTATATCTATGCATGCTTGGAAAACAAAAGTGTTGGTGCACTAAGTGAACAACATCTTCAATATCCATTCTATTGATTTCCAGAAACGTTTTCTTTTTCGGATCGTGACATTCATCTTTGATATTTGTGATTCCCTCTTGATTCCATCCAAAAGCCTTGTTAATCAGCTCATGAGTGAATTGAATTGTCTTCTAGGTACCCACTTTATCCAGTACTCGTGCCTTTGGGACGGACCTCTTATTCGATGCAAGCTGAAGTGTATTCATCACTTGCGTACATCTCTAAAAATTTGGTAGATAAATAGGTAGTCTGAGAAATGCATCCATTCCTGCTTGTGTCCAGACATCCGTCATGCATGGTAATCCTTGTATGATGGTCTTGAAATCTTGCAACATGATAGGAAAGTAGTGATCCCGGTCCATGATTTTGATAGTGGCCATGAAAATGAGATCAGATACTGGTTGGTCATCTAGAAACCAATGACCTCTTGCTTTTGTTATTGATTCCAATGGAAGAAGTTGGAGCTCTTCCTCTTGCGTAGCTTTGGAATTAGTAGATGCCATCTGCACTCAATATAGAGTATGAATTAGTGGCAAGATAGTATCAAAATTCCTCCTTCATTTGTCTTTCATAAGATTGGCAATGCTCCACGTGAATGGTGTCGTCCCTTCCCCGTGGGTGTGAGAAAGGTAATACCTGGGATTTTTTCTACTTTTAGACATGTTTATGTTTTTGTCTAAAAGAAAAACATAAAAGTTAGTTCATAGCCGAAGCGGTTATTAATTTTTTTTAGTAATTTTCTTTAAATTATGTACAAGTGCTCTCCTATTTCCCAAGAGGGAAAATGTGCTTCACTATCCTGAAATAGAAGAATAACGTGCCGAATGCTTGGCCTTGTAATGTGGCCCTATCATGCATACTTTGGATTCTGGTAACTCCACATGTGTGCAACTCGAATTACTTGGTTCATGCATACAGCTAGTCTTGCCTTTCGCCATCCAGATCTGCTTCCACTGTTGGGGCAGATTGTACTCCTATCATTCCTGAAGAATGTGGTGCTTCTCATGTTGTACGTATGCTTTATCTGCTTTTTGAATCTTGGAATGGGTTTTGAAGCATATGGAGACTCCTTTTCTGGTCTGTAGCTATTCATCTTTGGTTGTTTTGCCTTCAGACCATACTGATTTTCCTTGAGCATTGGTTCGTCCTTTTTTATGATGGTCATTTGAGTACATGACTTGGGAATCCATATTTGTGTGCGGGCTGGTTGGGCGGCTACCACTTTCTTTGGAATCCATACTTTAGCAATTCTTTGTGGAACTGAATATCCTGAGCGATTTACATACAGGTTTCGTGGGTTCTTCTGATGTAGCAAATAGTTCCTTTGTTGAAGATATGCAGCCATTTGGTCCTTCCTTATCCAAGCTTGTCTAGTGTAAGGAATGGAGTATATTCTAATAGGTGCAGACTTGTGATTACCCGGAGAACTAGTCTCTCTTGTGCGTGGTTCTTCGCTTAGGATGTTTTCAGATAGAATGATACTCTTGTGACTTGCTAGATTAGAAGATGGTGTGCAAGAAAAATTCAGTGTATCCTCACATGAAGTAATCGATGAAGGGGTTTCCATAGTGCTAGTGAACATACATTCATTATTGTGTTCATTTGCGTGAGTTTTCGATTCTATACTTGCGGCTTTGATTGGTCGTTCGTCTAACATGTTGAATACTTCACGATGTCCTATCTTGGCCGAGATGTATCCTAAGGCCAATTGAATAGTTACTTCATATTCGTATATCTAGTCTTGACCTAACACGAGCTCTTCCAATAAGTCCTGATCGTGACAAACTAAAAGCTTCTGTTCCATAGTGTTGTTTCCGAGGTGTAGAGGTAAGATAATCTCTCCTATACACTTGGTAATTTTTCCTCCTATTCCTATCAGTTGTGCCTTTGATGGGCATATTTCCTCCTTGAGTGTCTGTGTCAATGAATACTTGATACAACTAATAGCGGCTCCTGTGTCAATGAGAGCATCCACTAAGTGGTATTCCTTTTTTCCAACTCCCAAATTCAAATATGGTTGCTTCCTTTGTTGCCCTAGGTTTTCAATGGCCCTAAACTTGGCCAGTGAGATGAGTTGCTCTCCTAGGTGATATCTCTCATCTCTCTCTCTCATCCATTCTTTCCGTTTTCTTATTTGTTCTAGCGCTTCTTGTCTGGCTTCCTCTCGTATTCTTTCTTCCTCTAGGTGCCTATTCTTACCCATTATCAATTGTGACATTATTTCTTCAGTTAATGGCTCTAGATATTTTTTCGCTCGACATCCACTGATATAATTTGGCAATACTTCTCCATCTAGAGTTGCTAAGCTGATGGCTCCGCTGGTGGATATGCGATTGATGATTAATGGGCCATATCCTCTTTTTTGTAGTTTCTTTGCATGTTGTTTCAGGTTATATACCAAAGCTAAATCTCCTTCCTTCAAATTTTTATCTTTAATATGAGCATCAAAATATGCCTTCTGTCGTCTTTTAGCAGCATAAATCCCTGCTATTGCTTGTAACCTAGTTTCATGTAACTTCTCTATTTGATCCAATTGAGCTGAGAGTTCATGTCCCGTCCACTCATAAGTTGTTGCTACTCTGAGAGTGGGTATTAAGAAATCAATTGGCAAGATAGCATTATGTCCATACACTAGGTTAAAAGGAGTAGTTCATATGGCGGTCTTGTAAGCTACTCGGAATGCCCATAAAACATGATGTAATTGTTTATCCCAATCAGATCTACCATTGTTCACAATCTTAGTGAGAATTGTGCACAAGATTTTATTTGAACTTTTGGCTTGTCCATTGGCTTTTGGGTGATAAAGGGCTGATTTCTTATGAATTACCAAGAATTCATTCAGTAAAGCTTCTATAACTTCATTCACAAAGTGCGTGCCTCTATCACTCACAATTTCTATCGGCAGTCCAAATCTAGTGAAAACGTTCTCAAAGAGAAACTTGGCCGTAGTTCTTGCATCATTTTTCTTGGTTGCTTTGGCTTCAACCCATTTGGTCAGATATTCTGCGGCTACGATTATATACTCGGCGTGGGATCCTTTAGCTAGTGGGCTAATAGGTCCTATGAAGTCTATTCCCCGTGAAAGCTCTGGCACTCATCATGGGTTTTAATGGAATTTCATCCCTTCTAATTGGATACTTCGTTTGTTGACATCTGTGTACGTATGTTGCTGCATCTTGATGTAGAGTTGGCCACCACATTCCAGCAAAGAGAATCATTTTTGTTGTTGTATCTACAGAAAAATGTCCTCCTGCAGCTCCTGTATGTGCCATCTCTAAAACAGAAAGATACTCATCTTCATGAATGCACATTCGCAAATGATTATCTCTTCCTCGTTTAAAGAGTTGTTTTCCTATAAGAGCATAGTCCTTGCTTTGTTCTACAAGTGCACGTTTCCTTGCTAGAGTGGCTCCTTCTGGGTACTCTTGGGTCTTTAAGAACTTCACCAGAGGCATGCTCCATCTTGATGCTACGGTGGAGTAGCATAGAGTGGAGTTCTCTTCTGGATTCCTTTCTTGACAAGTTGGACAGGCTGATACATAGTTATATGTATCCCTTTGCATGGTTGGCCAATATATGCCTAATCTCTTCAATGTTTGCCATGTTCCGTTTGCACTTAAATGAGTTTTCCATTGATTTACATGTGCTTTTTGCAGCCACATTTCTTGTTCCTCCTCTTCCACACATCTCATGAGTAATCCACTTGAATCTTGGTGATATAGGCTTCCAGCAATGATATGAAGGTTTTTAGTCTTCCACAGGTCTTGGGTTCGGTTTGGTGTGATCCCGTTTTTAGGTCCATATGTGAGTATTGGAATCAACATTTCTGCCCATTGGGGACATACTTCGAGGTTGAACAGGTACGTGTCCGGCAGATCATCTGGTACTCCTAAGGGTGGTTCTCCATGTGTCATTCTTGATAGGTGATCTGCTCTAATGTGAGTATTCCCCTTCTTGACTACTACTTCCAAATCAAATTCCATCAACAATAGAAACCATCGTACTAGTCGTCCCGTATTACAAGGCTTATTGACTAAGTACAGTAAGGCTTGATGATCAATGAAGAATTTGAATTTGTTTGCCAATAAGTAGTGTCGAAACTTTTTCACTATGTATACCATTCCTAGGCCTTCTCTTTCAGTCGTGGTATAATTGCGTTCTGCTTGATTCAATTGTCTACTGGCATAGGCTATAGGGTGATCTAACTTTCCTGTATCTGCGGGTTGAGCTAGGATGCAACCAATGGTGTTGGAAGCAGTCAGAGGCACAGTCAGAGGCACAGATGACATGGAAGCATGTAAAGACGGAGCAGGGAGCCAGTCGGATCATTTTTTCAAGCAACTATGTTTTTATTACCTCTTCAAACATCCAACAGTGATTTTCATCACTCTTGTAACATATGTAATATAGACAAAATCCCATTTTCTAATTCATAGCTCCATTTTGTGCAAGCCGAGGAGTCCTCGAGCTTGAGGAGCTTAGGTAGAATGCGCGTACCAATTTTCATTATTTTTAGACATCGTTTACCCTTCCAAATAGCATCTAGGACCTATTTTTTAACTATGCCGGTCACTAGATGTGAAACCGGTCAAAACTATTCTAGAAACTATAAAAAGAGCTAGAGAGCTCATTTTTGAGGTTGGTTCATGTTGGTTAGTGTGAGCTTAGAGCTAGTTTGAGCTTGTAATAGTGTTCGTGAATAATAGAGCTAATTTCTCACCTTCCATTGTGTCTTGCTTGTCTCTTCATTGTGTGTGTGTATGTGTGTGTGCATCTTTGTGCTTCTCACCATCACTCTCACTTCATCTCACATTCACGATCTTCATATCACTCCTATCTCTTCCGCGGATTGACATTAAGGAGGTGAAGCTTCTTAACGTGGTACTTACCATTGTGCTAGAGCAACACCAAATTTGGCGCCGTTGCCGGGGATCGAGTCTAGGACGAATGTGTGATGGTAAGAGTATAGCAAGAAGTGGCGTTGGAAGGTAAAAATTTCAGTTTTTGTTGTTGTTTTTACTTAGTTTTTAGTGTTTTTCACCTTCCCCATACTCCATCTTCATCATCGCATCATCATCTTCATCTCCAAAAAAATCAGAAAATTCACCATATCCACCCATTCACCTCATTTCCCTTCATTTGTGCATGCGAGAGAGCGAGAGAGAACTTTTGTGCTTGTGTGTGCTTGTGTTTTCTTGAGTTTTCTTGCAGGTACAGAGCTCCAGTGCATCAGGAAAGCTTGGAAAAGGTAAAATTTTACTCTCTGTCAAAGATCTGCCGAGTGTGGCGGACCATCGCGATGGTCTGCAACCTTCGGAATTCTTGGTAGGCGACCACACCACGAGGTAGGCGACCCTTGTGCATCTACGAATCCACAGGCGCATCTCGAAAATTCACACTTCGGTGGACCATCGCGATTGGCTCAGACCATCGCGATTGTGTCGCACCATCGCGATAGGCTCACGCCATCGCGACGGCTCGGCCGGACCATCGCGACGGTCTCGGACCATCGCGACGGTTCACTTGAGCCATCGCGACAGTCCACTTGGACCATCGCGATTGTTCAGCTGACCCCGGACCATCGCGATTGGCCCATGCCATCGCCGCGACAGTGCCACGTGTCAAGATAGACCATCGCGACGGTTCGTTTTTCGGACCATCGCGACATCCCAAAACCGGACCATCGCGATTGGCTCACGCCATCGCACTTGTGACCATCGCGACGGTTCACTTCGGACCATCGCGATTGTCCATCTTTGACCGTTGACCGCACCATCACGATTGTCCGCCTGATCACGCCATCGCGACGGTTCGACCTCACGCCATCGCGATCGCTCACTACTGGACCATCGCGACGGTCCATTTCCATGCCATCGCGATCGTTCAAATCTCACGCCATCGCGATAGTTCACTTCGAGCCATCGCGACGGTTCGCCTTTTCGCACCATCGCGACTGTCCAAATTCCACGCCATCGCGACGGTTCGCTTGGACCATCGCGACGGTCCCAGACCATCGCGATTGTGCACCCCCATCGCAAATTTAGGGTTCCATTTTTTGACCAATTTTGGGGGTATTTTTGAGAAATTTTTGGACCATTAGACTCATAGGAGACCCCTTAGCTCATATTTGAAGGAAAATCTGATTGTCAGTTTTTACCCCCCAGGGCCTGAACGCTCATAACTTTTTCATCCGAAGTCCGTTTTTTGAGCTTAATAGCTCGATAGAAAGCTCGTGACGAGTACTACGTGACCTCAACTGTTTTTTTCATAAAGAATACATCTATTTTTTGGATAAGCTATTTTGAGGTTCACCTAGTTTGGGACTAGAAAGCCAAGGGGGCAAGTATTGAAATTTTGGGCAAAAGGGAAGGGACTTAAAAGGTGTATATACTCAAGTGTTTGATCATCCAACTGTGAATTGGTTTAATATTGGATTTTTCCAGGTCTAACAAGGGCAATCGAAGGCAACCAAGGCAAGGCAGTGAAGGGCATAAAGCTTGGGAAGCGCGGCTTCTTGAGCATCAGAGCAACCAAAAAAGCCGACTCGAGGTTGGAAGATTACTCAACCCCCTCAGTCAATTCTTAGCTTAGGCTAAACGTTAGCATTGTGGATTTAAGACGATAGGAACGCCTCAAGTTCAAGATACCTAATTCTTTCAAGTTTAAGACTACAAGTAAAGGTGTGTGTGACAAAAACCTAAAGGAAAGAACATAAGTCTGACGGAACGAGAACTCAAAATTATAACGGAAAGTCGAATTCCTGACGCATACATTAAGACAAGAATCTAAAGAAATCTAAAAAGGATCAAGAAAGTAATAACAAAAAAACCATTGACGATCTAAGTGTGTAATTGAGTGTGCAAGGAAGAAAATTAATGAACCTTAGATCAGGGAGACACATAGGTAAGTCGGACCGACGAAGCCTTAGATCATCAGAGGCAAGTGTAAGAACTACTGCTCGATCGTGGGCTCAGCAATTGAATAGTAATTACCCCTATGAGAGCTCAGATACTAGCGAATCAGAAATGGCATTTAGCGCAGACAGACCAGAAGGAGGGTCTAATATAGCTTATTTAGAAAAACCTGAAGGACCCTATAGAACACAATTAGAGTTTCTCCGAACCAACCGATTAGGTGCTCGCATCTATGAGGATGGTTTGCAAAGGCAAGTGGTGCAACTGCACAACCCTGATCAACCCATTGGATTGGAAAGACCAGTGGTGAAATTTGAGAGAGACGCGTACATAGACAAAGAAGGAACCATGTACGTTTTAAGTACGCAGCCAAACGATACTAATGAGTTTGGCACAATTCGATTAGAGACGGAAGCGAAATTTCAAGGAAAAGAACCGTTAGAAGAACCTAGAACACCTAGAGGGAAATCCGTATTAACAAGAGTACTCATCCCAGAATGGATCCCTCAAGATAACAGGAGCACCGAGTTGTTTGTAAATAAAGAGACAGATGAAGCCTTTTGGAGGTACAGAAAGGAACACCCTGGTGAGATAGGCATCATTACAATTTATGAATTCAAGGACCCAGATACACCTGGAAAGGTTGTATACCTGGATGAGACTTCAGAAAGAGTCTTTGTGGTGCCTGACCGCGCTAAAAACACATACACATGGAGAGGTGAATTGGTATTCCCTCCATCTAGAACAAACATGAATACAAGTCAACAAGGGGCAGGAACATCCTCAGCCCACGGACATCAAAGAGAAGGAAATAAAGAGAGACCAGAAGTAAGCTTTAATCACCCCACAGGGAGAGATAGAGCAACCACGAACACTAATAGAGCGGATAGACAAAGAGATCATAGAGTACTAGGTGGTAGAGATGATTTTCCTCTACCTAGGCCACGTGAACACGCAAGAGTATTGAGACCCACTCAATTAGTAAAATCAATGAAGAATTACTTTGATGGGACAGGAGATCCCTATGACCATGTCGCAGAATTCAAGCAAGTACTAAGAGCAGAACAAGTCGAGGACATGTTCACGCAATACAATGCATTTGGACTAACGTTAAAGAATACCGCTTTAACTTGGTTCCAACCATTGCAACAAAGGCAATTTAGAGACATCCATCACTTTTTAGAGTCATTCATCACTGAATTCTCTAAAAGTGGGATTAGACATGACACGTCTTCGTTGATTCATAGCTTTAAACAGACCCCTCAGGAAACAGTTAGACTGGCAGGACGTAGGTTCAGACAATATGTTGAACGATGTCCAATGCAAGAGCTACCCTCACAAGCTAAGCAAGTGTCTTTGTTTTTAGATGGCTTGTTGAGCGCTAAACTACGCTCCTATGTGTACCTAAAAGAACCCAGAACGCTAGAGGAGTGTGTAAGAATATGTATAGACATTGAGGATAACCTAGGAGATGAATTAGAACTCTCAAAGGTCTATAAAGACTCAGATTGTTCTTCTCTAGCATCCACAAAATTGTCTAATTCGATAGAGGACCTAGCAGAAAAAGTGGCCCAAAAACTAGGGGTTGCTAGTAAACAGGTGCCCAAGCTACCAACTAATGTACGTTGTTACACTTGTGGTGGAAATCATTTGGCAAACGTGTGTCCCAATGCACCACAACCTCAAGCCAACCCTAGTGGCCAATATTGTACAATTGAGAGAAGATACACGAATCATACGGCTCAGGACTGCCCATACAACAAACAAACCGTGAGACAGAACTACCCGCAAACATACCAGCAGCCAGGTAGGTATCAAGGCCAATACAATGCTCAGCCTTATTACTATAGGCCTCCTCAGAACTACCCATACCAGGCTCAACAGAGACCTCAACCCGTCTTAGCTCAGCAGCCACCCCCACCAGCGAATGTCATCTCAGTCAAATACGCTGCTGCAGAAGAGAACCTAAGTAGGGCCTTAGTGCCTTCTTCACCTTTGATCACAGAAAGTGACCCGAACTCAAACAGTTTTGACTCTACTCATGTAACTAGTCCACCCGCTTATTACACGGAGTCACCAGAACATGTGGAGACATATCATTATGATAGTCCACCAATGGAACCTAGTTGGGAGCCAGACTATGCTAATGTGATGTACGCAAACCCAAACCCATGGCCCCAATTGAGACAACAGAGACCACAGGGCCCTAGAGGACCATGCTTTAGGTGCCAAGGAGATCACTTCATAAAGGACTGTCCACATCCCCCAATAGCAAGGCAATCACAGTACTATAACATACAAGGCTTTTGTGCCGACTGTGGCAAAGAGCATATAATCAAAGATTGTCCTAAGAACCCTGCTAATGCTACAAATGTGACACCGATCAACGTGATAGGTATTGTAAACACCGCAGATGGATCTAACCCTACATACGTGCCTATCCAAGCTATAACCAGAGCCCAGGCGCTCTTACAAAACCAACAGCTTAATCAAGAGAAAGTAGCCGGAACTAGTGAAGTTGCAGAATCTAGCAGTAAAAAGACAAAGTCTTGGAAAGATTCTAGAGAAAGAATCAAGAGAAAGTGGAGTAAAAAGATAAGTGAGTTGGAAGGAAGTTTAAGGGAATCTAGAGCCAAAATACAAGAATTGGCTTCACAAGAATTAAACCAAGAAAACCCAGCTCAAAAATCAGGATCAGTTTTGGCGGAACCCATACCAGAAGATCTAGACATGATGTTTCGTGCATATCAGGCTAGATTAAAAGAGGGACCTCAAGTAACGGAAATGAGTAAAAACTACCCTCGAGCCGATCTAGAAATTGAGAGAACTAAACTTTGCATGAAGATGGTAGAACTAGCACAAGCTTTGTTCGAAGCCTCTAGATATCTCAATTGGAATAACATGGCAAAACCGGAACTACACTTTCAAGGACTAATGGAGAGACTAGAACACTTGATAGAAAGCAAAGAGAAAAAGGATCAGCATAGGAACCCTAGTATCACAGAGACACAGGAAAGGAATGCACCATCCCTGTCTCAAGTACCCAATACAGAAAGTCAAGACAACTTGTCTTCCATACATAGGTACTCACATGAATTTTTGAGGGAAATCCAAGAAGAGAAATGGAGAAAGGAACAAGGAACCCATCCTCCTATTCAAGAAATACACGATTTGCAAGAACAATTTCCCCAAGACATCCCCTCTATATACGATGATGTAGAGGTGGAACAACTGAGTGAACCCACAGGATTTGAATCTAATTCTTTACAAGAATTACCTCAGTTCACAGGACCTTGGGAAGCAAAGTCTATTAGTATGAGAGCACCCACGATAATAGTGAGGAATGAAGAATCAGTGATCCCTAGGAACACGAAAGTGATCAAGAATACCAAAGTACAGTGTAATCTCACTCTGGAGGAATTGTTAAAGGTAAAACCAGAATTATGGAAACATGTAGCAAATCAATTCCCTGAGCTTGCTACCACATCCTCTCAGATAGGATCACATAAGAAGGTACCAGAGATACCCGTGGAAAAGATTGGAGACGTAAGCGAAGGAGAGGAAGGTAACACATATCTTCCAATAACCCATCAGGGCTACACCACGAAAGCCATCTTAGATTCAGGAGCCGGAGTAGCCATCGCTACCACCGCTTTGTGGAAACGTTGGGGTAAGCCAGCGCTCAGACCCACCAGGATGAAACTACAAATGGCTGATGGACACATAGAAAAACCATTAGGCTTACTAGAAAGCATATCTCTCACCACTTGTGGTGTAGAATTTGAGCATACTTTCGCCATTTGTGACTTTGCGAAAAATCGTGCTTATGAGATGATATTGGGACGACCATTCATGCGTCAGTTGCAAATTGTACAAGATTGGGGAACTAATTCTTTGTACTTGCAACATCTAGGAGTGACTACTAAGGTCAATCTTAAAGACTATTCACACAGAGATGTACCCCCAATACAATGGAATACCATCCATAAAACACCAGTAGAGACGGAATCCGTGCACTCATTAGAATCAGATCCTTCTTGGTTGCATGAGGATACCCATTTATGGATGTGTAAAGTAGCCAAACAAGAGGAAGAACGATTAGAAGCAAGGACCTTAGGTGCAGAACAACATCCACGAACCCTTCAAGATCCAGCCTACGCACCTGTAGTATTCCCAGACGAAGAATTTGAACCCCATGGTTGGGCAGAAATTCTAGCAACCATGGATGTAGCCATCAATGAAGAACAATGGACACCCCACTGTGACGAGGATGGCTATGACATTTCAGTTTTCACGATAGAGCCAATCATGTGCGATGCAATTTTAGAAGAGTGTGAACCTAACACTGACGTATTTGAGGATGCAAGCGATTTTGATTTAGAATCAATTATCATGGACCCCCCCTTTGCATCAGAGGAAGAATATTTTTTCGAGATAGGGACTCACACTCCGAGCCACGAGGAAATTACGAATGAGGTGAGGTTAGCCACAGAAGTGACTAACAAGAGTGAAGGCAAGAAAAGGAAGAAGAAAGACACCATGTCAGAAAAAGAAGAATCTTTGTTTGAAGTACCCTAGAATTTCAAGAAATATGAAATTGAAGATAGAAGAATCATGGTACGAATGCCCAATAGAAAGGCAAATGACGGACAAGTATATGATAACCGAGAGAAAACCAAGAAAGTAATAGTTGCCATAGAAGGAGAAGAAGAAAAATGCACATACATAGGGCATGATTTGACGACTGAAGAAGAAGAAGAGTTAGTTGCCCTATTGCGCGAATATAGAGATGTTTTTGCGTGGAGTTACAAAGATTTGAAAGGAGTAGATCCAGATATATGTTCTCATAGAATCCCTATGACTCCAGATGCAAAACCGACGAAACAGAAACCTTACACGTACAATGATAACTACGCTGCAAAGATTAAAGAGGAGATAGATCGATTGATAGAAGCAGGATTCATTTACGAAATTGAGCATACCGAATGGGTATCCCCCATTGTGGTTGTGCCCAAGAAGAATGGAAAATTGCGTGTGTGTATTAACCTTAAAAAAGTTAATGCCGCAACGATTAGGGACAGTTATCCTCTTCCTATCACAGAACATCTATTGGAAAGAGTCGCGGGCAAGGAAGTTTACAGCTTTCTTGATGGATTCTCAGGCTATAACCAAGTAGCCATTGCTCCAGAAGACCAACACAAGACGGCTTTTGCCACTGAATGGGGCATATTTGCATTTCGTGTGATGCCATTTGGCCTAACAAATGCACCCGCCACTTTCCAGCGACTCATGTGTCATGTTTTTAAGGAATTCTTACGCAAGAGCTTGGAAGTTTACGTCGATGACTTATGTGCTCATTCAAATGTAAGACAGACGCATATCCCAGAGTTAAGACAAATATTTGACAAATGTCGAGAATATCAAGTTTGTTTGAACCCAGAAAAATGCGTTTTCATGGTCAGACAAGGCAAAATTCTAGGACACATTGTGTCAAAAAATGGAATCTCCACGGATGAGGAAAAGGTGAAGGTAATTGCGGATCTACCCAGACCAACTAATGTGAAAGAGGTACAGGCATTTATGGGCCATTGTGGTTATTATAGGAGATTCATACACATGTATGAAATCATAGCCAAGCCTTTGTACTCTCTTTTAACCAATTTTGAATGGACAGATGAATGTGAAAATTCATTCAATGAACTTAAACGACGCTTGTGCTCAGCACCTATATTGACTACCCCAGATTGGAGTAAGCCATTCCATGTACATGTGGATGCATCCAATTACGCCATAGGATGTGTGTTAGCACAACCCACGAATGAAGGTAACATAGATCTCCCCATAGCTTACGCGAGCAGACATTTGAACGCAGCAGAAAGAAATTACACCACGACGGAACGAGAAGGATTAGGGATGATCTACGCAGTAAAGAAGTTTAGGCACTACTTGTTGGCCAACAAGTTTAAGTTCTTTACAGATCATCAAGCCCTATTATACTTAGTCAACAAACCATGTAACACAGGACGATTGATACGTTGGTTTCTATTACTCATGGAGTATGATTTTGAAGTAGTAGTCAGGAAAGGAAAGACACATCTTAGAGCTGACCACCTTTCAAGATTAACCTCAGGAGAAGCTCCTCAAGGAGTAGCGGATGAATTACCAGATGCATACTTGTTTAACCTTGAGATAGTACCAGAATGGGCTAAGCCTATAGTCCCTATTCTGACATACGGACCCAAGAATCCTAGGATTAAGATCAAAGAAGGAGAGATTACCAAGTCTCAGAGGTACCAAATAATGGCAGGAAGCATATATAAACAGGATAATCAAAAGATTCTTGCTTGTTGTGTAGATGAATCAGAGCATGCGAATTGGTTGCAATTAGCACACATAGGTGCACTAAAGCAACATCATTCAAAACATCGAACATTACAGACTCTGCATAGATTAGGAGTATATTGGCCTACGATGGAAGCAGATGTCTACAGGTTGTGTAAGGAATGCAATGTTTGTTGTGAAAGACCACCAGTAGAGCATGCTACATTATATCACGTGTCTCTCACACCAGACTGGAGTGAACCTTTAGTGACATACTTGAGGACGAACACATTCCCTCAAGGCATGACCTTAGCTCGACAACGCAGTCTAGAGCAGGAAGCTCAAGACTATTCACTTATTGGCGATAATTTATACAAAAGAGGACGAGATGGATATCTAAGACAATGTGTTCATGAGAGCGATTATCTGAGCATACTAGAGACTGCACACCAAGGTGTTGCAGGAGGTCATTTTGGACCCGATAGGATAATCAAAGCCATCCTCTTTGCAGGATTATGGTGGCCCACTCTTCACATGGATGCACATACCTATGTAAAGAGATGTGATGGGTGCCAAAGAACTCAGTTTCCTACTCGCAGAGATGAAATGCCATTGAAACCCATGATGGGCGGACGTGCATTTTCTAAGTGGGGTATAGACTTTGTAGGACCCATTAACCCCCCTGCAAAAGGTACACATGCGGAATACATTATTGTTGCCACAGATTATCTTACGAAATGGGTAGAGGCAAAAGCCACGAAAAAGAATGATGCTCACACGACTGCAAAATTCTTATTTGAAAATGTCTTTACGAGATATGGATTGCCTATAGAGTTAGTGAGCGATCGAGGCACTCACTTTCTAAACCAAGTCATTGAATATTTGTTACAGGATTTTATGGTGATTCACAAGAAATCTGCACCATATCATCCTCAGGCCAATGGTCAGGCTGAAAGCACTAACAAGATACTTTGTAACATACTGACGAAACTCGTGAACAACAAACGTTCAGATTGGGACAAACAGTTACACCACGCTGTTTGGGCATATCGAGTGGCCTACAAGACTGTACTCAATGCAACTCCCTTTCAGATGGTTTTTGGTCAGAATGCAGTGCTTCCTTTGGACTTCTTGATACCGACCCTTAAGGTTGCACAAGAACATCAGTGGACCGGCCATGAATTATCAGCGAGAATAATGGACTTGGAACGATTAGGAGAAACCAGGCTGAAAGCAGCAGCAGGAATATACGCAGCGAAGAAGCGACAGAAAGCATATTTTGATGCACATGTGAAAGATAAAGGCTTAAAAGAAGGAGATTTAGTTCTAGTGTATACACTTAAACAGCACGCAAGGAAGTTAGAAAAGCGAGGTTATGGACCTATGATCATTAACAGACTTTCGACAAGTGGAGCAGTACAGTTAGCCACCTTAGAAGGAGACATAATGCCTAATTACATTAGTGGATGTAGAGTCAGGTTATATCAAGAACCTCTTACTGAGGATATGCTTAGACGACTCACGTTGGCAAAGAAGCGTAAGGAGGAAGAAAATAGAATACGAGCGGAAGCTCAAGCAGAAGCCATAGAACGCATTTAAGCGCATGAAGCTAAGAAGACAAGGACTAGGGAGAGAACATTATAACCATCTGGAAACATCACCCAGATATCCCATGGCCATGTGTCAAGTAAAGTCAACCACTCATCCTAGCATAGTGGACAGGGGACCATTCATTACAGTTAGGCTAGAGCACGGCAACCCTTGCCAAGAACTCAGGGCTTTAATTGACTCAGGTGCTGCGACTAGTGCGATTAGATGGTCCCACTATAAGGATTCAGGAATAGAAATGCGGCCAATTGAGGCATACCTCATAGGCCTAGGAGGCATGGAAACCCCTTGCATGGGTGAGGTGGACCTTCCTATCCTCATCAACGATGTGACCATGACAGCAAAACTACTAGTGTGCCATGATGACGACCTGATAGAACCCCTAATCCTTGGCCAAGATTGGCTATACGATCACTCAGTGGACTTAAATCTTAGACAAGGCTCCTTACAGATTGGAACCTTAGAGCAGAAGCGAGTGATACCGCTTGACTTCCCTAATGGCATTCCGATTGAGGTTTGTAACCCTAGACCCCATGAAATACATGCGACGGAAGACCGGAAGATCTTGGGTCAGACCAGTCACGTTACGTCTACACCAACCCACTCGGGCTTGGCTATGGACAGTTGTCAATCAGAAGGACGACAGGAGATCTTCCCTGGGACTTCCTGCAAACTAGAAGAGGCAGCTACCCATCCGCTAGGGCAGATGGACACAATCAGCGGTCAGGTGGGTTGCATCAGCGGCCAAATGAGCACGACACCCTGCGGTGCTCATCCTTCCAAACTTGTTGCGGACTGGCCTAGATTAAAGTTAAAGAACGAATCACTTCCTAATGGGCAGGTCACGCAAGTGTTGGATCTCCCTTCTTTTCCAAAGCAGAGCATCCATCCGACCTCTCAACCGCAACCACAACAGAGTCAACCACGACGAAGGAACCCAGACCGACGGCAGTATCAGAAGACACCATAAGGAAAGCAGTATAGGCCACCCAAAGGAAGCGGCACCAGACAAATATGGGTGCCAAAAGGACAAAAAGCACCGAAGAACTCCAACCAAGCAGAGATCGACAAGAAAAAGGCAGGGCAGAAGCAGAATTAGTATCCACCATCCCCTCGACCTCCTTCTACAGGTCCGAGCATTCGACAAATTTGGATCGCCAAAAAATACCTTACCCATAGACCCACACCCACGCAGATTTGGGTACCTAAACCATGTATCATAGCTCAACCTTTAAGCCATGTAATATATACCCCTCACAAATCTTTCCATCCCTCAATACCACCACGCCCGATACTACCTTTTGCCCCTCAGCAGAAACCCACCACCCACTCAAAGACTCTTAGGAAATGGATACCGACGCGTGTCCAACCGTCTTCCCCTAACCCACTGTCTAACTACCCCCCGACTAACATACAACCTTGTAATAAATCACTAACCTTTAAACCTTGCATAAATTCACCCACCATCATCACACATCACTCATAATCTCATCTCATCAAGAAATGTATGCATAATCTGAAACGTGTAGGTGTCTAGAGACATGCACTAGTGCTGCAAGAAGCATTGCATCCATCACATCACAGCACTTGTCTACACGGGTTACGCATCAGTTATGGAAAGGGATTGCGGTCTCACTTTAATGGGATCATAATTAATTTCCATGCTAATGTGTTAATCTTTTGTAGCAGATCTTTCTCATTAGCGCATCAGTCATCATGCAAACCGACGAAGGACCATCAGGAGCAGGCCCCAGTGTAGCTGAGCGCCCCTCAATGTTTTACGAGCAGAATCCCACCCGACTGCTCCACCGCCAGAATTCCAAGGATTTCCAGGGCCCATGCCGATCGATAACCCACCTATGGGCTACACAGAAAAGATACACCGTAACTCTCACTGGTTTCAGGGACTTGCAGGACCCTTAGCGGACGCGGATTTTATCTTTGAATCTAATTTGACATTTGATGATCGCACTTGGGGAAAATACCAGTTTTTCTCCAGAGAGTTCGAAGGCCTACAGAACACTCAGGACTTAACTCATGTTTGGGCCAGAGCTGGCTTCACGGAGTATTTCAGTGATCCGCTACCCAAACCTGACTTTTACAGGTGTTATTATTTAATCACTACTTTGCTGGCCTCAGAGAATAAGGATATCCCAGGAACTTTTATTTTGCCCTCTTTAGTGGATGATCCACCTTACAAAAGATTTTATCTTTCAAAGGATTTAATCAGAGCTGCCATCAAGATTCATGGAACCCACACGCCCACAGATCGAGAAAGATTAGTTCCAAACCCTATGAAACGTGGGGATGTCACTAAGTGGGAGGAGATCTCAGCAATTACACCTGAGCTGTCAAAGCCGCTACGGATATGCATGCAACATTTTGCATTCCCCGCTCAGGACAGATTCACCATGCCACATAAAAGAATATGGTTTGGATTGTACTTGGCATGTACTGGACCTCAGACTGTCGATCTGGCGAGCTGGATCATTGATCAAATGTATTTGGCACAACACAGATGGGAACGAAAGAAAGTGCTTAATGGATGTTGTGCGCTGACAAGAATTGTTTATATGTGCTTGGCTTATGACTTGCCAATTGAACGTGCATTAATAGGAGAAGAGCTGAAGGCATTCAAAGGAACGATGAAGAAAGCCAGGAAGCCCAGCAGAGCACGGGCAGGTAAGCGCATGAGAGGCACTATTCCTTGCCTTCAAGTGCCAGAGTCACCATCACCACAACCCTCCCCAGAGCAATCACCGACAGAAGCCGCTCCCACAGTACAACCCATTCGAATAAGGTTATCTAGACCAGTGGTAACTGAGGGCACTACTAGTACCGTTGCACCTCAGGCAGCTACAACCACAGAACCCACCACCACGACAGCAGAAGCTCCCACCACTATTGGTGCGGAAGCCTTTTCTTTCCCAATACCACACATGGAAGCAGAACCAATAAACACAACGTTCGATTTTGAAATGCCTGATGCATTCTCAAATGAGTTCCAGTTTTCAGAGGCACAGATGTTCTCTCAAGAATATGAACGCCCCAGCTACCCTACCACACCGCGGGATCAGCCACAGGGACAAGTTGTGTCGAGCTCTGATGACGAAAGAACAGCCACCGACGACGACGAAGGTGATGACGAAGCCAGCCAGGGCACGCATGATTCCCAAGAACAAGGATAGACAGATGGCCAAGGCCAACAAACCGATGCACACGGTGACACCAGCACGCACGAAGAGGAGACTTTCGAAGCAGCAGCTTACACGTTGGCAATCAAGAAATTATATCGTACAATGGAGAAAGTCTGGGCACGGAAGAAATTGACTGAAGAAGAGAGCCAAACCATAATCGAACAAGAACTCGTCTCCGGAGGGTTTGAAGAAGTCTACATCAGAGGGTTCAGAGAACTGGTCAAATCCATTGGCCCGGTCGAAGCACTGAGATATTTACAAAGGAAGCCACTCCCCCAATATGACCCTCGCAGAGTTCGCTTGTTATCAAAGCCCGGTGAATATATTCGAGTTCTGGTAGGTGCTCAATCATCCCACCAGGTGCAAGATGCACGCCTACGTCCGGAAAGATCCTTCACCGACGAAGCTATCCTAGTCGACTCCCCGCCACGTACTACCGTTGTACATACTACCACTATCCTTGAAATAACATCCACACCTTCTACTCCTCTCTCACCTCATGTTTCACCAACCCATCCTGTATCCCCCTCACACCCACCTGCTCCTCCCACATCCACACCAGTCCACGGCAACATAGCCACAGCTTTTGCCCTGCCCATTCATGCCACCATGCCCGCACCCACCCCACCTCGTCTACATGTTAACCCCTTCATCCTTCCCATCCTTCCCCCCACCTTTAAGACACCCTTTCACCTTTCTAACCCCACTAACCTTCTCACCAGTTTCACCTCCCCAACCCACTATAACCCCTATTTCCCCTTTTCACCAAGCTGCTCCAGCCATCCCCCCTGTAAATTACTCTACATTTGTAAATCCTGTCTTCACACCTACACAACCACCCACATACACACCGCTTTTCACAGTCACCGCACTTGACACGTCCAATGACATGGACATCTCACCACCCACCGCACCAGCACCCACTCCACTCACAGCACCATCATATTTAGGTACGTCACAATTTTCCACGATCACCACTGCATCCACCTTCCCAACCCCATTCCCCATTCCCGCTGCATCTACTTCCACTGCATCCTCACTTAGCACTCCATTACTATCATCGCCAACCATAGACACTGCACTTCAACAAATGTTCACATGCATGTCACAAGTACGAGATGAGTTTGCATCTCTTGGCAACAACTATCAACAGCTGCAGAGGACGACAAATGAATTACAGTCGCAGCTTAATTCCTTATCAATCGAGAATGCCTCTTTAAATACTTGATACCAAGAACTAAGAGAGGCATATCATAAGCTAGAGCTAGAAAGTGAAGAGAAAACAAAAGAAGCCACTGCTGATCTGGACAACCTGCTTCGAGCCCAAACAATTAGGAACGCGACGCTGACCAGAAACATGGGCTTACTCAGAAGGCACCTAGCCGCAGCAAAAGAGGAGAACCAGAGACTCCAAGAGCAGAATAGAGAGAATTTGGAAGCGGCATTGGACCATCCAGAACAACCCTTAAGTCCTAGCAGATTCAAGGCAATCCCATCCGAATCAATGCGGATGTTGCTAGAGGATCACGTGAGACTGCTAGAGGACTATGATCGAATGAACGAAGAGCATCAGAAGTTAAAAGAAGATCACAAGTTACTACAGCTCAGAGAACCGGCACCACAACAAGTACAAGTAGCAGCAGAAGAACAAGAACCTGTGGACCCTGCTCTTGAAATCTTAGAAGAACTCAACGCATTACGGGCCCAGGTAGCCACTCTCCAATCACGCATAGATGTATACGAAGCACCACCACGGCGTGACTCCCCACCGGAGATTCCAGCTGACGACGAGAACATAACCATTCCGGTGGAGGAAACGTTTGAAGAAGCATACGAGCCGATACCCATCCCAGGCGGACAAGTCACGGCCGAAGGCCAGATGACCTATGAACTTCCTACCCCTGCGTGGATGAAAACAATTGAGGAAATTGGAACGACACATTCAGCCAGAGTAGAGGCACAGTTACATGCAATGGCCATGATTGAAGAGAGAATCTTACAATCCCCCTTCTTTGCTCATTTGGCCCCCCGAAGCTATATATCTGGGCATGAGCTGCAGTATAAGCCATACTTCATGTTAATGGCTGAATATCAGCTAGCTATAGAGAAAGAAACCGGCAGGAAACCCACGCATGCTACACAATTCGAGCCGGCGGACTTGCCACCAAATGCGCAAAGAGGAGAAATCCATCAACCTGATTGGCGCAAAGACCTCCTCCAGAAGTACCCAGAAATGATGAGCACATGGGTGAAAGCGCCTTTACATTTAAAGTATAATCCTTGCTGGGGACCAGTACCACGACGCCGCTCCTGGACTGCATTCGCTATCAAAGTACAAAACAATAGGCAGTGTCAGGATTGGTTGAATTACCCCTACTTCAAGCCGCCCACCGAGTTACCCACTGTTGGCTATATGATGGCAACAATCCGTCACTGGCTCCCTCGCCTGAAGCATATGGATGATATCGCAGCGCATATGACTGTCGAAATTTTTGACATGATGCAAATGATATTTAAAGTCTTCCGACGCGTCAAGGCACCGCATGTAAACACCCCGGGATTTGAGCATGGTAACTTTGATCTAGTATATGACATGAGCACAACGCCATCGCTCCGGGTGTGTTATGCCTGGCACTGTAGAATAAAATACCTACCGGCGTGCTACAAGCAAACATTTGAAGAGATGTTCACCACCGGATTTTGGGAATACCATTCCGAGGTATTCATCAGCAGGCCCACACATTTATTGCAACTTTTTGCCTGTGAGCGAATGGTTTATTCCGCGCACTATCAACTCCCGCCACCCGACGAACCGCAACCGATCGACTGGGAGAAACTCGAGGCTGATCTGGCCCGAGGCATTCGAGTATGTGAGCACACCCTCGCTCACGACCTCCTACAAAACTACATCCGGCAGACCGCACAACAAGGTTCTGTCGAGGACGACAGAAGCGAGAGGGAGGGGGGTGTTGGAAGCAGTCAGAGGCACAGACGACATGGAAGCATGTAAAGACGGAGCAGGGAGCCAGTCGGATCATTTTTTCAAGCAACTATGTTTTTATTACCTCTTCAAACATCCAACAGTGATTTTCATCACTCTTGTAACATATGTAATATAGACAAAATCCCATTTTCTAATTCATAGCTCCATTTTGTGCAAGCCGAGGAGTCCTCGAGCTTGAGGAGCTTAGGTAGAATGCGCGTACCAATTTTCGTTATTTTTAGACATCGTTTACCCTTCCAAATAGCATCTAGGACCTATTTTTTAACTATGCCGGTCACTAGATGTGAAACCGGTCAAAACTAATCTAGAAACTATAAAAAGAGCTAGAGAGCTCATTTTTGAGGTTGGTTCATGTTGGTTAGTGTGAGCTTAGAGCTAGTTTGAGCTTGTAATAGTGTTCGTGAATAATAGAGCTAATTTCTCACCTTCCATTGTGTCTTGCTTGTCTCTTCATTGTGTGTGTGTATGTGTGTGTGCATCTTTGTGCTTCTCACCATCACTCTCACTTCATCTCACATTCACGATCTTCATATCACTCCTATCTCTTCCGCGGATTGACATTAAGGAGGTGAAGCTTCTTAACGTGGTACTTACCATTGTGCTAGAGCAACAAATGGCAAACTTGGAAGCATCTACATGAATGTGAAAGGGCTTGTTCCAATTGGGTACTCGAAGGATTGGGGCTGAACTCAATCGACTCTTTAATTCGTTAAAGGCCTTTTCACATTCTTTAGTCTAGTTAAACTGAGTCAATAATGCATAAAGAGGTTTAGCAATTATGGCATACATATGTATAAATCTTCGGTAGTATCCGCAATGTCCCATAAATGCTTGTACTTCTTTAGCAGTCTTTGGTCTTGGCAATTCCAAAATCACTTTGATTTTGTCTTCATCAGTTGAAATTCCATTTTTTGAGATAATATTTCCTAATATCTTTCCTTGTCAAACCATGAAGACACATTTTTCTGGGTTGAGGCATACTCTATATTGTCGACATTTGGCAAAGATCTTGCCTAGTTCAGGAATATGCCCTGATCGTATAGCTGAATAAGTGCATAAATCATCCACGTATACTTCCATACTCTTTCTCAGGAACTCCTTGAATACATGACACATCAATCTTTGGAAAGTGGTTGGGGCATTCGTTAGGCCGAAAGGCATAACCCTAAAGGCATACACTCCCCATTCAATTGCAAAGGTTGTTTTATGTTGGTCCTTAGGAGCAATAGCTACCTGATTATAACCTGAAAAGCCGTCCAAAAAACTATAAACTTCCTTCCCTGCCACTCTTTCCAAAAGATGATCCGTGATGGGTAATGGGTAACTATCTCTAATGGTGGCAGCATTTACTTTTTTCAGATTTATGCATACTCTTAACTTACCATTCTTTTTCGGCATGACCACCAAAGGTGACACCCATTCCGTGTGTTCAATCTCATATATGAACTGAGCATCTAACAGTTTATCTATCTCTTCTTTAATCTTTGCTGAGTAAACATCATTATATTTGTATGGTCTTTGTTTTGAAGGTTTAGCTTCAGATGTCATAGGGATTCTATGTGCACATATAGATGGATCTACTCCTTTCAGATCCTTATAGGTCCACGCAAAGACATCCCTATATTCCCTTATGAGGCGTATTAATTCTTGTTCTTTCTCCATAGAGACATCTTGTCCTATAAAAGTACATCGTTCTTCTCCTTCTTCTAAGGTTACTATTATTTTCTTGGTCTGTTCTTTGTTGTCATATGCTATTCCTGGCTGTGCTTCTCGTTTCGGCATTTGAATAGCAATTTTCCTCTCTTCTACTTCATATTTTTTGAAGTGGGCAGGCACTTCAAATTGGTCTTGAGGCTTGTTTTCTTCATCATTTTTTGCTTTATCTAATCCAAGCTCCTCTTCCAGTGTTGGTTCTTGATTTATTTCACTAGCTATGACACTTACTTCTTGATTTCCACTTTCTATTTCCATTTGCTCTTGCTCCATTTCAATACTCTCGTAATCCTCTTTCCATTCTTTTTCAATTACTTCTCCTTCTTGAGCCTCTTGAAGAACTACCACATATAGACTAACGTCATATCCTTCCTCATCAATGCATTCATTCATGGTTATCACTTCTTCGTTTACACACACATCGAGAGTAGCTAAAATCTCCATCCAACCATGAGGTTCAAATTCTTCATCTAAGAATATTTGAGGCATATAGGCTGGATCTTGTACAGATCTAGCAACTCCTTGCCTTTGTTGCCATCCTTTCCTTCTATCCTCTTCCTTTTTCGCGGTTTGGCATATCCATAGATGAGTGTCTTCGTTCATCCACGATTGATCACTTGAACCTATACTATGAATCGATTGATTATCTTCCTCCTTATGAATCTGATTCCATTGTAAGGGGGGAACATCTTGATATGTATATGTGTGGAGATTTATTCTTGTGGTGGTTCCTTCATGCTGTAGGTATACCGCGTCTTTTCCCCAATCTTGCACTACCTTTAGTTGTCTCATGAGAGGTCTTCCAAGTATCATTTCATAATTGCTAGGCCTTTCAAATTGACATATCGCTAAGGTGTGCTCGAATTCAACTCCGCAAGTGGTAAAGATTACTCTTTTGAATAATCCCAAGGGTCGTTCAGTGTGTCTGTCTGCCATTTGTATTTTCATGCGTGTTGGTCTTAAAGCTGGTTTTCCCCATTTTTCCTAGCTTTCTTTAGTAGCAATTCCTACTCCAGCTCCAGAATCTAAGATAGCTTTAGTGGTGTAACCCCGAGTGGCATGTTAGTCCAAGTACGAACCATCTCGGGATAGGTCTCAAGAAGACGGATCCTCCAGGTGGGTTGATGAATGGATCCTTTTTTAGCACTCTCTGGGATATCATCGGGCCCAAATTGTCTGGCAAAGGTTGGAGCCTTGCCACATCGTCGTTGAATCTCTGCGTTGTAATCTGCCAGGAGTACACAATATGGCACATACTCATCGTCGTTGGTGCCTATCCATCTATGATGAGACATATTGTGGAAATACTTTGACTTTATGATGGTGTCTTCTAATTTGGCCATTGATTGGATTTGGATTGCCACTCGATCTTCATGGGTTTTCGCTGTCTTTTTGAGTGTTTGGAGCCATTCGAGTACTTCGACTTCCAAGGTGTCCATTCCTTCTGAGGTTTGCTGACCTCCTGGCATCGGCATAGGAACATATGGTTCCTCATACGATTCGTCCACCTCAATGGGTACCAATTCATCTGTCTCTGGTTCTACAATTGGAGAGGGCTATCTTTCATATTCTAGTAACTTCTTCTGCAATTTTGCCACCTGCTTTGTTAACGCTTTTACTTCCTCTGAAGTCGTGGTTGTTTCTATGACTTTGGGTTGTGCCTTCTGTTCCCTGAGCTGGCGGCGTAGCGCATCCCGTTCCTTTTCCAAATCGTCATGTGCTTCTAATAGATCTGCATAGCTTTCCAAGATTGTCTTCATTGTTTCTGAGGGGACTGATTTGAATTCTTCTGGGTAGATTTCGTGGGGAGAGCCTTCCATGGCTGCTTCCAGGTTTTCTTCGTTTTGCTTTTGCAGATGCTTGTTTTCTTCAAGGGTGGTAGCCATGTGTTTTTTGAGTAGAGTCAAATTACGCCGGACTCATAGATTATCTGCTTGGTAGACTTCTAGTAAAGCTTCGAGTTGTTTGACACCTGGCACTTGTGATGGTTGGGGTGTCTCCAGGAGGGTTTGATGAGCTTGCTCGAGTGTGGTGTAACGTTGATTGAGGTCTGCATTTTCTTCTTCTATAATTGTAAGCCGTCTCTGTAGTTGTTGATGATTCGTAGTCAGTTGATGATGACGGTCTTCGAGAGCCTGATACTCACTCTGAAGTTGATACACACATTGATGTAATGCCATGAATATACTATTTACATTAAACTATGCAAGGAAAGATGAAGATGCAGGGGGAATGGGGAAGGGGAAGGGAGTTGTGAATGCTGTGGAGTCAAGTGGTGAGGTAGGTGGAGGGGGTATGGGAGATTGAGGCTGTGTGGGGGGAGGGAGTGGTGCTGTGGCTGGTGATGTTTCCATTGTGTCGAACGTGTGTGTGACTGTGTAGATGGGGACAGTGAGTGGGGTGGATGTGATATTTGTGAAGAGTGTTGTGAAAGTGGGCATGGTAACTCCTCCGAATTGGATGCCGGGAGAGAGAGGAATTCCCATGACGAATGTGGTAATGGCAGAAATAGGCGTGGTAGTGCCAGGTGGTGAGGTGACTTGTGTAGTGAGAGGTGAGGTGGGTGGTGAGAGTGGTTCCGCTTGATGTTCTTTTGTTTGTGTGTTACCTCCTGGTTCTGATACATTGATGTGGATTTGTTTGCCAGATCGCATGGGGCGAGTAGGCACTCGTTTCTCAAATCGATGAATGTAAGCCATGGCTGCATGAACAGCCTCATCTAAACCTACCGCGTCAGCGTGCAGGTTCATTGATTCAATAAACATGTCATCCACACCTTCCTCGGCTAACATTTGGCTCATGATCATCTTTCCTGTCTCGAGCGACAGTTTGTGTTGTTCTTGGACTCGCTTCATGGTTTCGTATAATCTTTTTATTTGGGCCGAGTATGTTGGGGCACTTGCTAGTTCTGAAAGTTCGTCATATTCTTGATCATACTCCTCATTTGCTTCTTCTTCTTCTATCTCTTCTTCATCCTCTTCTACTTCTACTACTCCCGATTGGGTCGAGGCTGAAGTTGTAGTAGTGGGTTGTGGTCCTTGGGTCTACTCTGCTTCTGTCTCCAGGTTAGACTCATTGATCAAATGGGCAATTTCTTCATCTGTCAAATCAGCAAGGGTGTAACCTTGTGGGAACTCCAAGTCCGATGGAATCGGCGGGAACACCAGATTGGGTCCTTCAGCGCTTGGTCTGGGTAGGTGAATGGTAAATGGTCGGACACGTCGTGTTTGTGGAGGGGTCACCTCTAGTGTGGTGGTGGCTCCCCTTGCTTGGGCACATGGTAATTGAACTCCCCCTCTCATCTTCTTCAATGGAGGACCCGCCGTTGACAGCTGTCTTTGGAATTCTTGGGCCCTGGACCATACTAGTGCTCTTTGAATGGGCACGTCGTACGCTAAGCATCTATAAATTATTTTTGTCAGGGCACAGCATCCATGAAGCACATTCTTCTATTTATTATTCCATCGTTGATGGGCTAGGTGGATCTGATCTATGATCCAATGTGGCATATTGATGGTGAGATTCTCTGTCTCCGCCAAGTACAAGCTAAACCATATCTTTTTTGGTGGCATAGTGAAGCGTTCTTGGGCGGGAAAAGCAAAATGCTGCATGATCATTCGTAGGTGGAGAGCAATGGTAGGTGTCATTGCTACCATGTCCTTCAATTTATTGAGATCCTTATGCTTCATCCTACCTGGAACCAATGTTTCTTTCTCAGTGGGAATATGCATACCTTGCATGTTCAATGCTTCCCGTACCAAATTGAGGGTTAGTTTGAATCTCTTGAGTTCGTGGCTTGGCAATAGTGAGGGTAGCACAAAAGTACTATCGCCTCCCTTGGCCCTGCTACGAGTGATGGTACTGATAAAATAGGAGCAGCATAGGAAATCTGGCTTAGGCAAATGTGCCCTGAAATAGCTATCCAAGCCCGCTTTGGTCCATACCGATCGCATTACTTCCGCATTCTGATATTTCTCAAATTCGCGAGTGAAGAAATGGTATCATCCCCATTTGCCATTGAACTCAATTTCTGCTTCCCAAAAGTAGGTGCCATCACCCAATGGTCTTGCGACATCACTAAACCAATGAGCGTGTTTCCCCACTTGAGAAGTGTGTCCCTGAGGAGGGTCCTGAATAGGGAGCACATGCACCGCTTGAAGTTCTTGAGGCCTCTCAATGAGTTGGGGTTCAAGGAGGAGGGTTTCAATGTCCAGAATCTGTGCGCTAGACCCTGCCTGGGAACTGGTGCCTCCGGTTTCTACCATGTTACAGCTTGCTTGCTAGTTCTGTGAGAATATAGAAGCAGGCGTTAACATTGTAAAGGACAAGTTAGAACAATTTTTTCCCCCTTACAGTATTAACATGAGGTGAATGATGAGTTAGTCGATCAGTGAGTGCTCGATGATTGTGTGTGTTGTTAATCCTATGAGCTAAGTGAAAAGATGCAGTTAGTAGGTGGAGAGGAATGTACAAATGGGATCGGGGGGTTTATTACAAGCTTTTGGCTGCCAAACACAATGAATGACTTTATGTTTTGGTTTTGTGGAGACTTTGGAGGGCTTTATGAGGGTGTCTGCTTGGAAATGAGGCTGTATAGGGGCCCATTTGCAAGTGATTCCGCTCGTACTCATGTGTAAATGTGTGTTTGTGTGTGTTGAATGAGAGTGGGCATCGACTCTTTGAGTGAGTGAACCCTGTCGTGTATGGTGTGATTTGTGTGTGAATAGTTGAGCCTGTAAGCAAGCCTTAGGCACCCAAATTTGTCTTGATTGTGGGCTAGCCTTCATCGACTTCTTGGGTACCGAGTGTTTATGACTGGGTGGTTAGGCCCGTATGTCAATACTGGCACTAATGGCTTAGCCCACTGAGGTACAACTTCCAAATTAAACAAGTAAGCATCAGGAAGGTCATCTGATACTCCTTGTGTGGCTTCTCCAGATGTGAGCCTAGAGAGATGTTCTGCTCTCAAGTGAGTCTTCCCTTTCCTCACCACAACTTCAAAGTTGTATTCCATTAGTAAGAGAAACCATCTTACTAATCTACCTGTATTCCATGGTTTGTTTACCAAGTACAATAATGCCTGATGATCAGTAAAAAATTTAAACTTATTTGCAAGCAAATAGTGTCTAAACTTTTCAACTGCATATAACATGCCTAATCCTTCTCATTCAGTGGTGGTATAATCTCGTTCAGCTGCATTCAATTGTCTACTGGCATAGGCAATCGGAAGATCCATATTATCTTCACCTGTAGGTTGTGCAAGCACACATCCAATAGCATAATTGGATGCACCTACATGAACATGAAAGGTCTTATTCCAGTCTGGTGTGGTCAAGATTGGTGCTGAACACAATCTTCTTTTGAGTTCGTTGAAAGAGTTTTCACATTCATCGGTCCACTCAAAGTTAGTCAAAAGTCCATACAGAGGCTTGGCAATGATAGCGTACATGTGTATAAAGCGTCGGTAATAGCCACAATGCCCCATGAAAGCTTGTACTTCCTTGACATTCTTTGGCCTAGGTAACTCGGCTATGGCTCTTACTTTCTCTTCATCGGTGGATATGCCATTCTTTGATACTATGTGTCCTAGAATCTTGCCTTGCCTGACCATGAAAACACACTTTTCTGGGTTCAAGCAGACTTGATATTCTCTGCATTTGTCAAAGATTTGCCTGAGTTCAGGTATATGTGTCTGTCTAATGTTGGAATGAGCACAGAGATCATCAACATAGACCTCCAAATTCTTCCTCAAGAACTCTTTAAACATGTGACACATCAGCCTCTGGAAGGTAGCAGGTGCATTCGTAAGCCCAAATGGCATTACTCTAAAGGCAAATATGCCCCACTCTGTGGCAAAAGGAGTCTTGTGCTGATCTTCTGGAGCTATGGCTACTTGATTGTAGCCCAAAAATCCATCAAGGAAGCTGTACACTTCCTTGCCTGCTACTCTTTCTAAGAGATGTTCTGTGATAGGAAGCGGATAGTTATCTCGAATTGTGGCTGCATTGACCTTTTTCAAGTTAATGCACAAACGTAGCTTTCCATTCTTCTTGGGCACCACTACAATGGGGGATACCCACTCAGTGTGCTCAATTTCATAGATGAATCCAGCTTCTACCAGTCTATCTATCTCCTCTTTGATCTTAGCAGCATAATTATCGTCATATGTATATGGTTTCTATTTAGAGGGTTTCGCGTCTGAGGTCATGGGAATTGTGTGTGAGCATATGTCTGGGTCAACACCCTTCAAGGTCCTTGTAACTCCAAGCGAATACATCTTTGTATTCTCGTAGCAAGGCTATCAATTCGCGCTCTTCTTCTTCCGTCAGGTCATGTCCTATGTAAGTGCACCTCTCTCCTCCTTCTTCCATGGCTACCACTATTTTCTTGGTGATTTCTTTGTTATCATAGGCCTCTCCTGATTGTGCCTCGCGTTTAGGCATTCTTACCATGACTCTTCTATCGTCTATCTCATACTTTTTGAAATTGTCAGGGACCTCAAACAAGGATTCTTCCTCTTCTGGTGTGACTTCTCTCTTCTTTCTTTTCTTTCCTTCATCCTTAGGGGTCACTTGTGTGGCTAACCTTACATCATTTGTATGCTCTCCATGTCTTTGGGGTTGAAATTCTACTTCATAGAAGTATTCTTCATCTGATGCAAAAGGTGGGTCCATAATGATTGACTCTAGATCGGAGTCACTTGCATCCTCAAATGCATCAAGGCTAGGTTCGCACTCTTCTAAAACTGCATCTCCCATGATTGGCTCTATTGAGAAAACTGAAATGTCATAGCCTTCCTCATCACAGTGGGGTGTCCACTGTTCTTCATAGATGGCTACGTCCATTGTTGCTAAAATTTATGCCCAACCGTGAGGCTCAAATTCTTCGTCAGGAAATACTACAGGTGCGTAGGCCGCGTCTTGGATTGATCTATGGGTTTCTTTTGCACCTATCTCACTGGCCTTTTCTCTCCTCTCTTCTTCTACTGCTACTTTACACATCCATAAGTGAGTGTCTTCATGCATCCATGAGGATCCTGATCCTATGGAGTGCACGGACTCTGTGTCATCCTTGGCTCTATGGATGGGATTCCATTGAATAGGCGGTACATCTCTATGAGAGTAATCCTTGAGATTGACTTTGGTCGTAACACCTAAGTGTTGCAAATACAAGGAATTGGTTCCCCAATCCTGGACCACTTGCAACTGTCGCATAAATGGTCTTCCCAAAATCATCTCATAGGCCTAGTTCTTGCTGAAATCACATATGGCGAAAGTATGCTCAAACTCAACACCGCATGTAGTGAGAGTTATTCCTTCCAGCAAGCCTAAGGGTCTTTCTATGTGGCCATCAGCCATCTGCAATTTCATCCTCGTGGGTCTGAGTGCTGGCTTGCCCCAATGCTTCCATAGGGAAGTGGTGGCAATAGCAACTCCTGCACCTGAGTCTAGAATTGCCTTGGTTGTGTACCCCTGATGGGTAATGGGAAGATAGGTGTTTCCTTCTTCACCTTCATTCATATCTCCTATCTTGTCTAGAGGAATTTCTGGTATTGTTCTATGAGAACCTACCTGGGAACGAGGTTTCACTACTTCTGGCACTTGGTTAGTGTAATAAAGTAAGTCTATGATCCAAGGGTCTGGCCGGTTCAGACAGATCTGAAATCGGACACCGTTTGGTCATCCGTGTGTATGACCAAAGATCTCGAGTTTCGACTTATGAGAAGGTCTTGTGCTCTTATGAACAAGTGATCCACTTAGCTTAGTGGTTAAGTCTCAAGGATGTGAAGGAGGAGGTCTTGGGTTCAATTCCCATGGGAGACATGGGGAGAGTATTTTGCCCAAAGAGATCTAGAGCCTTCTAGAAGCATCCACTTGAGTTAACTCGAGTTAACTGGGACACTTGGCGCACATGTAGTTACATGGCTGACACTTGGATGGTTAGTATCCACCTGCCCAAGAAGGCAGTCCCCTGGAGAGAGCTATATATAGAGGCATTTGGTTGGGAGGAGAGTCATCTCTCTAGCATGTGGTGGTCGTAATCCTTGCTCTCTTGCATTGGTATCAGAGCTCAAGGTTGAGCTTCCATGGAGACCTTGATGGGCCTTCATCATTGTCGTCACACAAGCTTTAATGGAGAGTTTGTTATGTTCTTTCTGGCGACTTCTCTCATGCGTCTTCTTGCGAGTATTACGAGGTCCATTGTTTATCTTCGGTGGCGCCATTGGAAGGATTGAAGGAAGCAATTAGCAAAAGGTTATCAGATCTCTGCCATCAGCCCCGCAGCGGACTCGAACTCAGAACCCCTCGTTCAGAGAGTTCAGGCCTATCCACAAGCCCAACGGTGCTCGCGGACTTCTTTCCCAGGCCGTTTACTTTGATCTGTCTCTTTTCGACTGATGATCAAACGATTCATCGAGGAGCAAAAGATGTTGATCATCTCTATTTGAGCGCGCAACGATTTGAACACGAAACCTCCCGTCTGGGAAGCGCTGGCCTATCTATGAATCCACAGGCGTACGTGATCTATGATTCTCGAGTTTTTATTATGTGAGTATGCCCGCTGAAGGAGAGTTTGCACAAAGCTAAAAAAAAGAACCAGAAGATTATCTCTACTGTGAGTACCTAGGATTCGAACTCCCGTCTTTCTGAGTAGAGAGCGCTGCGGTACCCGGATATCCTACAGGTCTGCGTGAGATTCGCTTCGATAAGAGAATTAATATGCTGATTGCAGAGCCGCGCTAGGAAGACGTTCTCGAGAAGCTGAGAGTACCAAAAGGATGAACAATCCTCTACTCATAGCTCGCAGGAGAATCGAACTCCCGCCGTCCACTTCGAAAGGCAGTGGCATATCCATAAGGCTCACAGCCTTTCGCGGAGTGTGTCCGACGTAGAACTTTATTGGATCGTCAATTCGCGTTGAAGAAGACTTCAAAAAGACAAAAGAGCAGTATCTTGCATCCGACACGGTGTTTGAACCCGTAGCCTCGTTGTTCAGGAGGCTTTGATCTATCCAATAGAGGGTCTGCTAGATTGCTTCTCTCTTATGAGGGATTCTCCTCTTGTATCTACATAACCAAACGTTAAACGTGATTTCTGCCGCTCCATTCGGTGATGGACCCCGAGATTTATTAAGTCTTGGGAGGACTCTCCCTTAGCCAAAGAAACAAGCACCAAAGCCAGCTAAAGTTTGAGCAAAGCCTGAAGGAAGTGGAGCTGTGGAGTGAAGATCCGGAGGCCTAACTTCGTCGACTTTGAATTCGGACCAAAGTCTTTAGAGAGAAGCTCTTCCAAAGGATCAAGGGAAGGACGAAGCTATGATCAAAGCTAAGTATTTTCCAGTTTTTGCTTGGCCTTAATGCTTGATTTATCTTGTTTTCATTATTCTACACTTAATCCTAGATGCACATTGAAATATCCAAGATTTCAATTGATTAAGTTTAGATTAGAATAATGAATTAATCAATTTCTCATTCCAAGCATTAGTTTGCATTAAGGAAAGACTTGATTTCAAAAAGATCCTTGTGCATCAAAGAATGTATTTTGGTAGTTTAAATACATATTTCCTTTCCATTGAGTAAGTTTTCTATTGCACCTCAAGGGTATGTTTTTATATCATAGTGCATTAGGACAAAGGAAAGGATATACATGCATCAGGATTGCATGATATACATTCTTAGTACAAGGAAAAAATCATGCATCAAGCTCATGCATGATTGTTGTATTATTTTTTGGGCATGCAAAGAACATGCATGCATACGCATGTGAGCATATGCTTTTGCATGTGGATACATGCATTTGCATGATAGAATGGAATGTTGTTTGCAAGTAGATATAAGAATGTACTCTCTTAGTATTTAGCTTACTTTATAAAGCTCGCAGTTTGACATTAGGGAAGACCAAGGACTAGTTAGTTGCAAAGACATACTAGTTCTAGTTTGCAACTCAAGTAATTAGTCGATTTCTTCCCAAGTCGATACTCCGCTATCAAAGACAAATACTTAATGATAATTAAGTATGATAGATGTCTTGCTAGGTATAAGTAAGCACTAGGAGAAAGTTAAGCAATAAATTTTCTTGATAACCAAGAAAATTTAATTACTTGCAAACTCTTTTATGATGTATGATGATACTTAGAAAGTCATGCGGATAAGCTTTACTTGATTAGTTATACTTTATGTAACTTCTCAAGCATCCCAAGGTTGGATGAGAACGTCAACTATATTTCCAAGTTTCATGAGCACTCTTCTATTTAGAAGATTTCAAAAGTTTAAAGAAGTTTCTTTGTGGTTTCAAGATTTGTATCTCATGATGAAACCTCGTAAGTAACTTTTTGGAATTGAGATATGAAATAGTCAAGCCTTCTATTTCACGTGAAATCATTCTCCTACCATGTTCAAGATGAATTTATTTTTGGGAGGGCAGATGTTCCAAGTAGAGGATCTTAATTGATTCATGAACTCTTCCCAAAATACACATAAATTCATATTATACGATAGGTCCAAGGAATGATGAAGGCAAAACCTCTTTAGGATATAAATATTTTGCCAAGATATAAAGGTACCAAGCTTTTATAAATTTTCATTTGATTTCATCCCAAGGGGTGATGGAAATCAAAGGTTAAACCTCAACATCAATTGATCCTTGACGTCAATAAAAGGATGTTAGGTTCTATAGTTGCATCTCTAGTAAATGATGCAACTAGCTAAGCAATCTTTAGGAAAATAATATAAGTTCCTAAAGACTTGAAGCAAGTGTGAACTTTTCATTTAGGAATAGAAAGTTCCAAGAAATGGATCTTAAATCCATTAACTTCTCCTAAACAAGTTATAAAGTTCAAAGTGTTCATAGTTGCATTACTATTGGATCAATCATCAATAGATGCTTGGACTTTAAACATAAATTTGATTAGTGAAATATGTTTAAAGGACTCTAGTAACATCTGAAGATTGACCAATAATAATGAGTCTGGTATCAAACTCATGAATAGAAGTCGATATCACATAAACAAAAAGTCAACTCAAACTTTCAGTGGCATGGGAAACCATATCCAAAATGTGATATTTTGTCTCTAGTTTGATACTCAAGAAATGAATACAATTCAATCAGTAAATTTTTTGGATATTATTTGAAAGAATTTCTTTCAAATGTTCTTTTTGCAAAAGATTCCAAGATGAATCATTTGCTCAAGTTATTTGATTCCCTAGAAGGAATCTCAAGTCTTTGAAGAAATGGCATTCTTTCAAGTTTTGAGAATGAAATTCTTCATACTCTAAGTAGCTCCCTGGACGTCCCAAACCACTAGAAGTGGTATTTCAAGTCCTATTTGTGATATAACCTAAAGGTATATCAAAGACTCTTCACTTTGGAATCTGAGAGGCATTAGTATATGCTTGGACTTGAGTAAGGAAAAGATCTCTAAAAATCCTGCAGGTAAGCAAAGAAGCTTTAGATAGTTTAAGAGATCTTAAAAGATAAAGACTACGTCTTTATTTTCGTCGCAAGATCAACCAGACTTGATCAAGCTTGGCCATGATTATCCAAGAACATGCGATTAGAACTACTTTGTAGATTGCCCAAGTATTGGCAATAAAATTCCTTTTGGGAATTATTCACTCAGGTTCCATTTATTCGATGGAAAACTGTGAAAAAGAGTAAGCTGTTCCCAGTCTGAACAGAGTGAAGTAATTCCAAGTATGTAGTCTGCAACCGTGAAGATGGTACTTAAGTCTGTGGAAGGTAAAACATAAGTGTTTGCCTATCCTTAAAGGGATTTTGGTACAAATCCAAAAAGCAGGAGCGGATGCTTAGACTTAAGCAGTAGAGAGATTCTTGTAAAAAGGCCCCGGCCGGGATAGGTACCTAAAAGCATCAGTACAGAAAGGAATCTAAAGACAAGAAGTTAAAAGCTCTTGTCACTACAAAATTGGTCAAGAATAACCAATTGAACTCGAATTTGAGAAATTCAAGAACTTGGAATTCTGATTGGTTTTCATTTGAAAACCCTAGCAAAAAGGATTGGAGATATTCTATTAAAGGTTTTCAAGTTCCCAAAGTTAAGCACAAGATCATGAAACGATCATGTCAAGGGATTAAAACCTAGAATATAAAGATAGAGATAGTGCCTGAAACTGTGAAATTCTTGTCAAGAATCAAAGCAAGAAGGTACTCTATCAAGAGATGTTTAGACTTTAGGATAAGAATCACCCACACATTAATGTGAATATAAAATAGGGTGGTATGGGACACCAGATTTTATACTCAGATTGATGTAGGAAAGATGGTATGGGACATCGGACCGTGGGATGATAATTATCTTTTAGTCCTAGTTTGGATTTTTGAAGTTAGGTTTCATCCTCAAGGGAATTAAGACTTCAAGGAAAGTTTAATTCGTAAAGAATGAAAGTAGTATCTTATGATACTTCAAGGTAACTTCAAGATCAAGGAAACTGAAGATATGAAGTAAATAACTGCCAAGATCTTCTTAAAACACTTCAAGCTTAAGTGTTATTGATCAGAAATATTTGGAAAATTTCTGAAAGAAGTTGGACTTTGATTTTGAGTTGATCTTTTCAACTAAAGATTTAATTGACTAAGTCAAGCATCAAGTTCCTAGTGTAACTTGAAAAATTCACTCTTTTGACTCAAAGAAATGCACAAGAATTGCATTCACGATTAGGAGTCAAAAAGACTGAATGTGACCTGAACTTAGTCTCAAGTGAAGCATTATTTGAATACGAAACTCATCGACAGAACCTCAGTGGGTCGACACACTGATGTTGGTTACCACACTAGTATCTTGTGGTTGGACGATGTTTTTGATTTGCTTTGAATCTTTTTGAGAAACTAGCTTATTTCTCTTAAAGATAAAAACAATGCTTCAATATCTTGTTGAAATAGATCTTTGAAAAGTTAAAGTCCTGAGTCAACTAGACTTTGACTCATAGCAAGTTTATGTATATTCGAAGTTTGAATTGGTTGTACAGAGTCTTAGTTATTTCTTTCCGCTTTCCAAATCTTTTGAAATTGACTCAGATATAGTATCTGATTCCTTTTGCAAAAGACCAGGGTTAGCCGGTTAGAATAAAATAACTAACTTGAACATCCTAGATAGATGTTATGTACAAGAACCTTTTCAATCTTCAAAAGATGATAAGTCTAAGTGGACTTATTCATTTGAGTTTGCTTCAAGTTATAGCATAAATGATTTCCTGGAGTCTAGTATACTCTAGAATAAAGAAGTTAGGAATTGCTCAGTAGATTGACAATTCTCAAGAACTTTCAGTTAAAGTCTTTGAGAAAAGTGTCCTAAGTTGGACAAATTTCATTATGGATTTGTATTGGGTAAGTTATAGTATGGTTGACTCAAAGAAAATGGTAACTTTCTCTTACAGTTTATATAGGATTTTTTCAACTCATTAGGACAAAGTAGTCCTCTAGTCGGGTAGAAAAATCAAGTAACTGTTGGATCAAAGTAAACCATTGTATAAACATCCAAGTTAGATGTTTGAGACAATCAAACTTCAAGTTCTCCAAAAACAAATTCAAGTGAATCAAGAATTCTTAAAGTCTTGCGAGGGATAAGAATTTCACCTTCATTACTAAGTCCATGCACTAGTCATGCCCAGAAATGGACTAGTAATTTGAATCCACCTAGTTCACATGTTTGTGCCTAGATCGCACTTCTAGAAACTGTGAATTAGCTAGGGATGTATTTAGATCCACCCTCATTATTCTTCACTAGTTTGTACTTTGTCCCGTTCATCAAAGTACAAAACCAGATAGTGTTTTGAATCATTTGGGCAAGGATGCCACCACAGAGATGAGACATGTTCTTCCAGTTCTAGAACATGACCATGTTCTTCCAGTTTTAGAACATGAGGCTCGGGGGTTGCCTACAGTATGTATATAGCTCTATTTTCGAGGACGAAAATATTTTCCAAGGGGGAAAGAATGTAATAAAGTAAGTCTATGATCCAAGGGTCTGGCCGGTTCAGACAGATCTGAAATCGGACACCGTTTGGTCATCCGTGTGTATGACCAAAGATCTCGAGTTTAGACTTATGAGAAGGTCTTGTGCTCTTATGAACAAGTGATCCACTTAGCTTAGTGGTTAAGTCTCAAGGATGTGAAGGAGGAGGTCTTGGGTTCAATTCCCATGGGAGACATGGGGAGAGTATTTTGCCCAAAGAGATCTAGAGCCTTCTAGAAGCATCCACTTGAGTTAACTCGAGTTAACTGGGACACTTGGCGCACATGTAGTTACATGGCTGACACTTGGATGGTTAGTATCCCCCTGCCCAAGAAGGCAGTCCCCTGGAGAGAGCTATATATAGAGGCATTTGGTTGGGAGGAGAGTCATCTCTCTAGCATGTGGTGGTCGTAATCCTTGCTCTCTTGCAGTTAGCTACATGTTTCCATAATTCCGGCCTAACTTTGAGTAGCTCTTCTAAAGTGAGGTTGCACTGCACTTTAGTGCTTTTCACTACCTCCGTATTCCTAGGTATGACTGAGTCTTCGTTTCTTACCATGACCGTGGGTGCTCTCATACAAGTAGACTTGGCTTCCCATGAACCTGTGAAATGGGGTAATTCCTGTAGGGAGTTAGACTCGAAGTCTAACCTCGCTTGACTTTGTGCACTCTCCTGCTCTCCATAAATGGAAGGAATATCTTGTGGGAATTGATCATGTGTGTCATCCACAAGTTCAATGGGAGGAGGGACCTCACTTTCATTGGCCCATTTGTCTTCTTGAATCTCTCGTAGGAATTCTGGTGTGTACCTATTCAGAGAAGAGGAGGTGTCTGGTTCAGTGGAATTGGGCACAAAAGCTTCCTGTGGGGGAAGGCTTATTCTTTTACTTGCCTCATCTCTTCCTTGATTTTTTTCTTCTTTGGCAGATCTTGCAATTATGCTCTCTAACTTCTCTAGGAGTCCATCCAAGTGCAATTGTGTCTTAGCTGAGCCAGAGTAGTTGAAGAGGCGACTGGCTTCAAACATGGTCTGAGCCAACGTGACCATTTTTGCACACAGCTTGGTTCTTTCTATCTCTAGGTCAGCTCTAGGGTAGCACTTATCATGATCCGTCACATTTGGCCCTTCTTGGATTTTGGCCTGATATGCCTTAAGCATCATGTCTATGTCCTCAAGAGTGGGGTCAGCTAATACTGATCCTACTCTAGGGGATGGTGGGATGGTCTAAGGTAGGTGGACAGATGGTGGGTTAGATGGTGATGGAAATGAGGGTGGTGGTGGTATGTGAGAGTTTGTTTGAGAGGTGAGTTCAACAATTTTGGATTTTTTTTCTCTTATGCTTTCTTCTAAGTCGCTCATCTTTTCAGACCATTGTCTTTTCATTCTCTCTCGGCTATCCCTCCAGGCTCTTGACCGTTTCTTGGCTATGCTCTCGGTTTCACTAACCTCTGCACTCTTCTCTTGACCTATTCCTGGGTTCTGTTGCAAAGCCTGGGCTCTAGTGACCACTTGCACTGGTGCAGTGGAAGTGGCACTTCCTGTTGAGTCTACAACTAAGCCAATAATGTTAATTGGAGTTATTTTTGGCATATGATTGGGATTCTTTAGGCAATCTCGTAAGAGATGCTCCTTTCCGCAATCTTGACAAAAGCCATGTATTGTTACTGATTGTGGTTGTGTAGATACATGCATTGGGCAATCACGAATGAGGTGATCTCCTTGACATCTATAGCATGGTCCCCTAGGGAATGGGGGTCTTACCTGCCTAGGTTGAGGTCTAGTGTTGGGATTTGTGTACATGAGATTTGCATACTCTGGCTCCCAACTAGGTTCACTCGGTTCTTCACTATAGTGGGATTCACCATGTTCAGGAGACTGCATATAGTAAGCCTATGGACTATCTATGTGAGTGGAATCAAAACTATGATCACTCGGGTCACTTTCTGAAAGCAACGAAGTCAGTAGGACTATGGCTCTATTCAAATTTTCCTCAGCAACAGCATACTTCACAGGAATCACACTAGCTGGGGTTGGAGGTTGTTGAGCCAACACAGGTTGAGGCCTTTGTTGGTTTTGGTAGGGTTGTTGATAGGCTTGCTGTGGTCTACCATATTGCTGTGGAGGGTACTGGTTCTAGTATCTTCCCTGTTGTGGATAGGGCTGAGGGTAGGTTTGCCTAATTGCTTGCTTATTGTATGGGCAGTCTTGTGCTGTGTGATTTGTGTATCTCCGTTCTATGGTGCAATATTGGCTGCTAGGGTTCACTTGGGGTTGAGCCATGATGGGACATACGTTCGCCATATGGTCACCACCGCAAGTATAGCACCTCGTTACTGGAGCAAATCTGGGAATTTGTTTACTAGAGACACCTAGTTTTTGAGCTACTTTCTCCGCAAGTTCCTCAATTGATGTGGATTGTGAGGAAGAGAGGCTAGAGGCACTATCTGAATCTTTGTAGATTTTGGAAAGCTCTAACTCCTCCCCTAGGTTATCCTCGATGTCGATGCACATGCGTACACACTCTTCTATAGTCCTAGGGTCCTTCAAGTACACATATGACCTCAATTTGGTACTTAGCAATCCATCCAAGAGTAAAGCCACTTGTTTGGCTGGTGTGGGTAACTCAGGAACAAGGCATCTCTCAAGATATTGCCTAAATCTTCTTCCTGCAAGTCTCACGGTCTCTTGAGGGGTCTGCTTGAAGCTGTGTATCAATGAGGAAGTATTACGCCTTATGCCACTTCTAGAGAATTCAGTGATGAAAGTCTCTAAGAGTTGGTCTATGCTCCTGAACTATCTCTCATTCAACGGTTGAAACCAGGTGAGGGCTGTGTTCCTAAGGGTTAGACCAAAGGCATTATACTGCGTGAATAGGTCCTCAACTTGTTCAGCTCTCAAGACTTGCCTAAACTCAGCCACATGATCATATGGGTCTCATGTGCCATCGAAGTACACTTTGCATTGCTGAGTTCTTTTGTATTAGTCACTTGTTCTTTTTTAATTGCCCTTAGGGTGTCACTTCTTGTCCAATGAATCTTCGTCGCAAGGAACACTTACGTTTTATCGTACTTTGAGTGTGGCCGCTCGATTTAAATTCTTTTCCCTTAGGTTGTTTCGCAATTGTAATCTCCTAACACTTGCACTTGAGTGATTAGAGTTCTTGGACTTGGTCGTTCTTAACGTATCCCTAATTAGTCAAAACCTCTATCCGTACTTAGCCTATGCTAGGGATTGACAGAGGGTGTTGAGAATTTCCAACCTTGAGTTTCCTCCCTTGGTTACCCTTGTATGCCTAGGAAGCATGTTCTCAAGCTTGCACTTACTCTTGCTTCGAGTACCCTTTGATGCTCTCAAAGAACCTGAAAAAGTCCACAATTAGCTCAAGAATTGAATTCAGTTGACAGACAGATCACTTTCATGCATGTAATTCACTAACCAAATTGCATTTTGCCTTTATGAAAAACAATCCCAAGGGACCCTCAGTTTTTCCTACCCCGGGATATGATTAACTTCAAATTACCCTATCTAATAATCCTAATATTAATTTTACCAATTCAAAAATCACAGCAAACGGATTTCGTATGAGAAAGTTATGCCAATTCAGGGTTTTGGGGCTAAAACAGGATTTAAAACAGGTTAACAGGCAGATAGGACTTCTCAAAATGCTTTGCGTGTAGGTCTCACAATGCTCTACTAACCCTTAAAAGTTCCCCACAAATTGCCAAAAATTAGACCACTATTTTTGCCCTAAAAAAATTGGCCGAATTTGCCCGTCAATCGCGATCGAAAGCTTTGTCAATCGCGATTGATATGTCAGTCGCGATCGACATGTCGGTCGCGATTGACTGGTCTGTCGTGGCTGTCAGTCGCGATTGATGGGTCAATCGCGATTGACACATGGCGTGGATTTTCAGTCGATCATGGTTAAAGGTCTATTGGTCGCGATTGATGGGTCGATCGCGATTGACAGGTCGATCTGCAAGTGTCCGTTATGGTTTGTCGATCACGATTGACAGGTCGATCGCGATTGACAGAAAATTGAGGAATTTTAGAATTTCAAGCACATATTCATGAAGCTCTAGGCCTATACATCACATTTATGCACTTAGTTTTGCAAGAAGGTCAATTTTTTTGTCGGTCGCGATTGATAGAGGTCAATGCCTCAGGACCTGCACAGTCAAATTTTTTTACCTGCTGGAGCTGGTGCAGCTGCTGGGGATGCTGATTCCTGCAGAAAATCTCAAAAAACACAGAAAATCACAAGCACACAATCGCTCTCTCTCACAAGTGAAATGAGGGAAATGGTATGGGTGGGGTGATATGACCAAAAACTGAAATTTTCGCGATGATGGAGATGGATGTGGGAGATGGTGAGGATGATGATGGTGATCAGAAAAACAAAAGAAAATAGATAAAAGTGAAGAAAATACCTATGACTCCAACACCTCAACTCTACGTCTTACTATCACACACTCATCCTCAAAGCTTGATCCCTGGCAACAGCGCCAAAATTTGGTGTAGCTTAGTGATGAGTAGCACCTCCTTTAATGTCAATCCGGGGAGACGTGAGGATGGTATGATGACCTCGAGCAAGTGAAGGCACAAGTGCGTGAGTGAGAAGCACACAAACATGCACACACATACACACACATGCGCACACACAGCAAGAACAAGGAGGAAGACAATGGAGTTCTTTTAGATTACTTTCAAAATGCTCATACAAGTCCAATTCAATTACAAGCTAGCTCAAAAATGAGCTCTCTAGCTCTATTTATAGTTTTTGACTAGGTTTTGGCCTTGTCCAGACCTACTGTCTGTTAGTTAAAAATTAGGTTCTCTACCCTATTTGGAGGTTCAAACGGAGTCTAAAAAATGTGAAAAATGATAGGTAGGTACTTCTAAAGCTCCTCAAGCTCAAGGACTCCTTGGCTTGCACAAAATGGAGCTACAAAAATATGAAATGGTATTTACAATGGTTTTTAGTGATGAAAATCACTATTTTTGTAGGGATTTCTTCTAACATTTTGACATACATTTCCTGGAGCTCCCTACTTGCTCCTTCTTCTTGTGTGCCCAACTCTTTGATGCATGAAAAATTTAAATGGCCTACTTGCCAGATCTTCTTTGACTACTGTGTCTGCTTGTGCTTTCTCTTCGCTCCGACTCCCATCGTAGGCTTCCTTGTCTTGTGAGACCTTCAGTTCCTTGACTACTGCCAACAATGCTGGAGATGCATTTGATGTTGTTCTCTATCACCAAGCTGTTGGATGCTTGATTTACTTATGCATTACTCGGCCAGATATTCAGTTTGTTGTCTCACAGATGAGAAGGTTTATGCATTGCCTAGGAGTTAAGCATTGGTAGGCGGTTAAGTGCATCTTTCACTACTTGAGTGGTACTCGGCTACTTGGGTTGTTTTATCCCAAGGGGGTATTACTACCGCTAGATTTGCATGCTTTTTCTGACTCTGATTGGGCTAGTTGCTATGACACTCGTGTGTCGACTAGTGGCTTTTGCTTCATGCTTGGTAGCTCATGTATATCTTGGTTGAGCAAGAAGCACCTTACTGTGGCCACTTCCACTTGTGAGGCTAAGTATAGGGTAGCTTTCACAGCTATTGTTGAGTGTGTGTGGCTCAGACGCCTTATGGGAGATTTGGGTGTTAGTTAGTCTTCTACCACCACCATCTTCACTGATAGTCAGAACGCATTGGCAATTGCAAGGAACCCTCTGTTCCATGCTCGCACTAAGAACATTGAGGTGCATTATCACTATGTTAGGGAGAGGTTCTCTGCTGGGGAGATCAGCTTGGCATATGTGCCCACGCAGGAGAACATTGCAGACCTTTTCACGAAGGCTCTCCCTAGGGAGAAGTTTGAAGCTTTTCGCAAATCTTTGGGCTTACTTCCTTTTGTGGAGTGATTTCCACATAGCTTGGTACTTCCTTATACATGAGTGCCCGCTCCTTGTTCACTGCATCATTCCCAGGGGGGATTTGTTGATATATTTAGGTAGTGATGTGTGTGAACACTCTAGGACCGTCGGGGCACTTTTTCCCTCTTTAGGAGGTTTTTTCCCCTTGGCTTGTATATACGCCTATTGCCCTAATGGGATACTTATCTTTGTACATTCTCTAGTAATACATTCAGTATTGTGTGTTGTGCTCCAAGCTTCTTCTCCTTCCTTGTGCTGTTTGCGTGCTTCCACAGACGTCTATCTCCAAAAGCTATTAGTATTTAGCTATTACTAATTAGCTTGTTACCAGTTAGCTATTACTAAGTAGCTCGTTTTTGGTTAGTTGTTTGTAATTAGCTATTACTAATTAGATTTTTACCACTTAGCTATTACTAAGTAGTTGGTTGTTGGTTAATTGTTTGTAATCAATTATTACTAGTTAGCTTGTTATTAGTTAGCTTGTTACTAATTAGCTATTAATTAGTAGTTAGTTCTTGGATAATTGTTAGTAATTAGCTTGTTAATAGTTAATTGTTACTAAGTACCTGATTCTTAGCTAGTTGTTAGTAATTAGCTATTACTAATTAGCATATTACTAGTTAGCTATTTCTACTAAGTAGCTATTACTATTTAGCTTGTTCTTAGTTTGTTGATACTAAGAACTGTGTCACTAGTTAGCTATTTCTACTAATTAGTTATTACTATTTAGCTTGTTCTTAGTTTTATAATACTAAATAGATTTTTATTGGTTAACTATTTCTACTAAGTAGCTAGTACTAGTTAGCTTGATCTTATGCAATCATTATTAATAAGCTATGATCAAATAGCTTGTTCTAAATCAACTATTACTAATTCATTTTTTACTAGCTAGCTAGGTATGCATAGCTATCACTATTACTTGTTACCTTGTTACTAGCTGAGTAGGTATGCATAACTTCTATTATTAACTATTAGCTTGTAACCGTAGTAGATATTCCTAACTAGCTTGTTACTAGTTTAAATTTACATTAGTTAGCTTATGTTTAGTTAGCTAATACTAATTAGCTTTCACTATGTCTAATTAGCTAAACTCCAAACTAACAATTGAAAGTATGATTGCCTGAGATACATCAAGAAGGTGAACTGGGTGCTCCAAATATTGATTTCTACCAAGTCACGTCTTGCATAAGTCTATCTTATTTGGTGACACCTACTCTCTATTGTCCAAAACATGATAATCATATCCTTGACCTCTTCTGTAATACATGTGACATATTTCTCTCTCCTAGTTTTCTTCAAAAAGCTATGATGACACAAAAGTTCACTTAACAGGACAATCATATCATAGAAGACTTTCCTACTTGCTTTCAATACCGTGCAAAGTCTTAAAATATTTAACTAATTTGCTAATAAATATGCATCACAATTTAGAATCATCATCAATCTTGATCTTTTCAACAAAAGGTCATCATAATTCTTCCTCATACTTTGTAGTGTATTTTGAAGATTGGTGATGTGCAGATGTTACATGATATGTACTTTTTCACATTGCATCAAAAATTTTCCCAATACATGGATCTTGCAACATCTTATTTAGTGCCTCGATTTTATCTTTCCAGCATGGGTGTCTAGTTTGATTGTTAAAAAACTTGGTGATCTTATCCGCAATGCCATCCAAGTTGCTTGAATTGAAAATATCATTACCCTCCACATTAGTGTCCAAAATTGATATTATCATCTCTATATTTCCTTTTTCTTCCTTGCAATAATATATTAATGCTTGCTTATCACTATCCACTAGTAGTATTGTATTAACTTCCATTAGTGTGCTTATCCAAGATTGCTCTGCACCAACACATTACAAATGAGAAAGAAACCATAAATACAACAACATCTACCAGTTATCAATCTACTTTATTATATTGATTTTACATTGGGTATGCTTATCTAGTATCAATATGTGATCCATCCCTTCGGTATGTTGACTTGTTATACCACTTTTAAACCTACAACAATAATCCACAACCTCAAATGTCACATATAATGATTCAACAAGTTGAAATTAAATGAACATTGTGAAACCACTTTAAACCTGCAAGAATCATCCACAACCTTAGATGTTACTGGTATCTAACTTGCAGATGTTGTGTACCTTGTACAACTACAAAAATTTGTGAATCTCTATTGCTCCTACATAATCACTATAGAACATGAGTATCCTATTAATATCATTGTTTAATGAGATGTACCACCACCAATGCCATTACTTTTCTCCTCATTGGATTTTGTTGATCTTAATAATTCGTAAGTATAGATTTTGATTTTAATTAATTATTTATAACACTATCACTTGTTCCAGATAGCTAAGAGGTGTTGGATTTTTAAAGCTAATTAGTAGTGTCCTAGACTTCACTATTTTGTAAACATTAACATGCTTTCACCTTGCTAAAAAAGGCTACAAAGATGAAGCATGAGGCTTAAGAAAAAAATTTAAAGACTAGAATAGCTTTCCAATTGACATAAAATGAACACAAATGGATAGGATATGAAGTAGAAACTCTTTTAACAAATCAAGAGAAAATATACTCAAAATTGTCTAAACACAAAGATAGATATGCCTAGTCAAACTTTGCAATAAACTAGGTATCGGGGATAGCCTAAGCAGGATGATTTATTTTTTGTACATAACTAAGAATGCTCATTTATTGGATCAAATAATATGAAAAATTAGATTTGTTACCAATGATGTATATACAATAGTGTCAAAAGGTAATCCTAAAATCTAAAAGTCAGTTTTCCTAACTTTCCTCATCGTAAGTTGGATGGGTTGAGAGAATTGGATTATATTATGGATCAAAGTTCGAAATCCCAAATTTAATCCTTTATTATCATTTTTTTCAATGGGCTTCCTAGGTAAAACTCATGGTCCTGATGTAGCATGCTATTTTAATACTCACTCCCAAGCTTCAATTCTTCTAGATCATTGAATATCCTTCATATTGATGCATTGAATTTTTGACTCCTTTGGAAGTCTTTGTAAGCATGTCATAAAATTGTGCTTGGTATCCCTAAGACCTCTTATGAAAATACCTTTTCTCTCATGAAGTGATAATGCATTTCAATTTTTTGGTTCTAGCGTGAGAGACAAAGTTAGATACTAGATAAATGCTACTCATATTGTCATAAAATATTGAAATGCAAGCTTTGAATTTCTTTCAAGCTTTAACTAGAGTTTGCATCATATCAAAAATTTTTATGGACATGCGAGCAATGACATCTAGATGAAGTGCTTTGAATTTCTTACAAGCTTTAACTAGAGTTTGCATCATATCAAAAATTTTGATGGACATGCGACCGATGACATCTGGCATTTAAGAGAGGTGGGGCAACCAATGGGATCGGGTGATCAAGGCAATTCTATTTGCAAGATTATGGTGGCCAACCCTTCACATGGATGCACATACCTATGTGAAACGGTGTGATGTTTGTCAGCGAACTCAGTATCCCATACGCAAAGATGAGATGCCTCTGAAACCTATGATGGGTGGACGTGCATTCTCTAAGTGGGGAATAGACTTTGTTGGTCCTATTAATCCCCCAGCTAAGGGCTCACATGCTGAATATCATTGTGTCCACAGACTATCTAACCAAGTGGGTAGAGGTAAAAGTCACCTTAAAGTTCTTATTTGAGAATGTGTTCACAAGGTACAGGCTACCTATCGAGCTAGTAAGTGATAGAGGGACTCACTTCTTGAATGAAGTTATTGAAAATCTGCTCCAAGAATTCTTGGTTATACACAAGAAGTCTGCCCCCTATCATCCGCAAGCTAATGGGCAAGCCGAAAGCACAAATAAGATTCTATGCAATGTGCTGACTAAATTGGTGAATAATAAACACTCTGATTGGGACAAATAGATACACCATGTTGTTTGGGCATACCGAGTTGCCTATAAAACGGTACTCGAAGCCACACCCTTTCAGATGGTATTCGATCAAAATGCAGTGCTACCATTGGACTTCTTGATACCTACACTGAAAGTAGCACAAGAGCATGATTGGACATGCCATGAGCTCTCCTCTAGAATCTTTGATCTTGAACGATTGGGTGAAACACGATTGAGAGCGGCAACAGGAATATACGCAGCCAAGGAGAGGCAAAAAGCATGTTTCGACGCACATGTGAAGGATAAGGGCTTAAAAGCAGGAGACCTAGTTTTGGTCTACACCTTGAAGCAACATGCACGGAAATTAGAGAAGAGAGGCTATGGACCTATGATCATAAATAGGATCTCAACGAGTGGAGCAGTTCAGCTAGCTACACTAGAAGGTGATATCCTCCCTAGTTACATTAGTGGATGTAGAGTCAAGTTATATCAAGAACCCCTGACTAAAGAGGTGCTAAATCGACTCAACACTACCAAGAAACACAAGGCAGAAGAAAAACGAATTTGAGAAGAGGCACAGGTAGAAGCATTGGAACGCATCTGAAGGATGATATTGAGAAGATAGGGCAGAGATTGGCCTAGGACAGAGGCCTATGCAGCTCAAGGATATCATATGGCTATGTGTGAAGTTTCAAGTATTAACTCTCATACAATAGTTGATCAACGTCCTTTTGTAACCTTAGAGATAGGACAAGGAAAGAGTGCAAGGACTGTAAGGGCCTTGATTGACTCAGGTGCAGCCACTAGTGCTGTTAAACTTTCTTACTATCGAGAATTGAAATTAAATGTCAATCCTATAGAAGCATATCTCATAGGATTGGGAGGCGTAGAGACCCCTTGCATGGGCGAGGTGGAACTTCCCCTCTACATTCAAGATGTTTTACTGACAGTTAAAGTACTAGTGTGTCAAGATGAGGATCTCACTGAGCCTCTTGTCTTGGGTCAAGACTGGATCTATGATCATGTAGTCAACCTAAACCTAAGAAGTGGACTTCTTCAGGTATGGGTAAATCAAAGTCAAATTACAGTTGAGTTAGATAATGGAGCACTCAAGGAACTAGGAAAGGCACAAACTCCTAGTCCTTCCAACAGTACACATGAAGATGACCATGCTATTCTTGTCCAAAACTATGTGATGTAGAGGGATGATTATCTCAACAAAGAAGCCATGGATACAATGGAACTCCCTTCTTTTCCAAGGGCCATTGGGATGCAGCAACCAGAGGCAGATAAAATGCAGAAAAAGCAGACTACCTATGCTCGAAGCCAAAAGAAAGTACGAAGCAAGGTGTCCCAACCACCAAAACAAATATGGGTGCGGAAAGGCGAGCATCCTATTGCGGCCAAGCCACAACAACTGGCTCAATTTCCTATTAGTGATCAACGACACGACACTAATAAGAAATTCTTCAAAAATCTCTATATGGGTACCCAAGAAGTCGATGAAGGTTGACCCACAATCAAGACAAATTTGGGTGCCTAAGGCTTGCTTGCGGTCTCAAATAGCCACACATAAACCACACCCTGTACAACATAGTTCACTCATGCGAACAGCTGATACCCACTCTTATACATCATGCACGAAAACATATTCACCCATGAGCAAGAGTAGAATCACTTGTAAATGGGTCCCCAAAAAGCCTCATTTCGAAGCAGACACACAAAACCCTCAAGAGTCTCCATAGAACCAAAACCCGAAGCCATCCACTATGTTTGGCTGCCCAAAGCTTGTAATAAACCCCCAATCCCCACTTGTAAATTCAACCCCACCTTTTAACTGCATCATTCTCACACTGCATCTTTTCACTTAGCTCATAGGACTACGTGGTCACTAACAACACACACAATCATCAAGCACTCACTGACCTACTAACTCATCATTCACCTTATGTTAATGCTATGACGGGGACAAAAATTGTTCTACCTTGTCCTTTACAATGTTAATGCATGCTTCTATATTCTCACAGAATGAGCAAGCAAACAGTAACATGGCAGAAGCAGGAGGCACCAGTTCCTAGGTAGGGTCTAGCGCCCAGATTGTGGACATTGAAACCCTCCTTCTTGAACCACAACTCACCGAGAGGCCTCAAGAACTTAGAGCTGTGCATGTGCTTCCTATTCAGGACCCTCCTCAGGGACACACTTCTCAAGTGGGGAAACACGCGCATTGGTTTAGTGATGTCGTAGGACCCTTGGGAGACGGAACCTACTTTTGGGAGGCAGAAATTGAGTTTAATGGCAAATGGGGACGATAACATTTCTTCACCTGTGAGTTTGAGCAGTACCAGAATGCAGAAGTAATGTGATCGGTATGGACCAAAGCGGGCTTGGATAGCTATTTCCGGGCACATTTACCTAAGCCAGATTTCCTACGCTGCTCCTACCTTATCAGTACCATCACCACTAGTAGAGCCAAAGGAGGCGATAGTAATTTCGTGTTACCCTCACTGACACCAGGCCACGAGCTCAAAATATTCAAACTGACCCTCAACCTAGTACGAGAAGCATTGAACATGCAAGGTATGCATATTCCCATTGAGAAAGAAACAATGATTCCAGGCAGGATGAAGCACAAGGAACTCAACAAATTGAAGGACATGGTAGCAATGACACCAACCATCGCTCTCCACCTACGAACGATCATGCAACACTTCGCTTTCCCCACCCAAGAACGCTTCACAATGCCACCAAAAATGATCTGGTTCAGCTTGTACCTGGCAGAGACAGAGGATCTCACAATCAATCTGCCACACTGCATCATAGATCAAATCCACCTAGCCCATCAACGATGGAATAAGAAACAGAAGAAGGTGCTTCATGGGTGCTGTGCACTAACAAAAATAATCTATAGGTGCTTAGCTTATGACGTGCTCATTCAATGAGCACTAGTGTGGTCCAGAGCTTAGGAGTTCCGAAGACGACTATCCACTACGGGTCCTCCACCGAAGAAAATGAGAGGTACAGTCCAATTATCGTGTGCCCAAGCAAGGGGAGCCACCACCACACCAGAAGTGACCCCTCCACAAACACGATGATGTGTCCGTCCGTTTACAATTCGCTTGCCCAGATAGAGTACAGAAGGACCTAATCTAGTTTTCCCTCCAATCCCTTCTGACTTGGAGTTTCCACAGGGCTACACCCTGAATGATCTCACTGATGAAGAAATTGCTAGGCTGATCAATGAATCTAACCTCGAGACGGAAGCAAAGCAGACCCAAGGACCACAACCCACTACAACAACTTCAACCCCAACCCAACCGGAAGTAGTAGAAGTAGAAAAGGATGAAGAAGAGACAGAAGATGAAGACCCAAACGAGGAACATGATCAAGAATATGAAGAACTTTCAGAATTAGCAAGTGCCCTAGCCTATTCGGCACAAATAAAAAGATTGTATGAAACCATGAAGCGAGTCCAGGAACAGCACAAACTGTCGCTCGAGATAGGAAAGGTGCTCATGAGCCAAATATTAGCAGAGGAAGGCGTGGATGACATGTTTATTGAATCCATGAACCTGCAGGCAGACGTGGTAGGCTTAGATGAAGCCATTCATTCAACTATGGATTATATTCATCGCTTTGAGAAACGAGTGCCTACCCGTCCCATGCGCTTTGGCAAGCAGATTCACATGAATGTATCGGCACCAGGAGACACTACACAGACAGAGGAATATCACGAGGCATCAACATCACCACCCTCACCACCTCTCACTACACACCACTTCACCACACGACACTACCACCCCAACTTCCACACTCACCACATATGTTATGGGGATTCCTATTTCACCAGGCACACAATTTGGAGGGATCACCATGCCCACTTTCGCAACACTATTCACGAACATCACATCCACCCCACCCACTGTCCCCATCTACACAGTCACACACACGTTTGACACCATGGAAACATCACCAGGCACAGCACCACTCCCTCCCCCCACGCAGCCTCAATCTCCCATACCCCCTCCACCCACATCACCACTTGACTCCACATCATTCACGACTCCCTTTCCCTTCCCCATTCCCCCTGCATCTTCTCCTTTCCTTGCATTATGTAAATAATGTGTTTTCGACGTTACATCAATGTGTGTACCAACTACAAAGTGAGTATCAGGCTCTCGAAGACCGTCATCATCAACTAAGTATGAATAACCAACAACTACAGAGGTGGCTTACAACTATAGAAGACGAAAACGCTGACCTCAATCAACGCTACACCACACTCGAATAGGCCCATCAAACCCTCCTGGAGACACCCCAACCATCACAGTTTCGAAGCGTCAAAAAACTCGAAGCTTTACTTGAAGTCTACCAAACAAATAATCAAAGAGTCCGGCATAATTTGACCCTACTCAGAAAACACATGGCTACCACCCTTGAAGAGAACAAGCGCCTGCAGAAGCAAAATGAAGAAAACTTAGAAGCCGCAATGGAAGGCTCCCCCCCACGAGATCGACCCAGAACAGTTTAAAGTAGTCCCCTAAGATACAATGAAGACAATCCTGAAAAGCTATGCCGATCCATTAGAAGCACATGATGATCTGGAAAAGGAACGAGATGCACTATGCCGCCAGCTCAGGGAACAGGAGAAACAACCCAAGGTCATAGAGACCGCATCGACTTCAGAGGAAGTAAAGGCATTAAAGGAGCAGGTGGAAGAATTGCAAAAGAAGCTACTTGAGCATGAAAGACAACCCTCTCCAATTATAGAACTAGAGCCAGATGAATTGGTGCCTATTGAGGTGGATGAGTCGTATGAGGAACCATATGTTCCTATGCCGATGCCAGGAGGTCAGCAAACCTCGAAAGGAATGGACACCCTGGAAGTCAAAGCACCTGAATCGCTTCAGAAACTTGAAGAGACAGCTAAAACCCATGAAGATCGAGTGGCAATCCAAATCCAATCAATGGCTAAACTAGAGGACACTATCATAAACTCAGAATACTTTCGGAACATGTCACACCACTACTGGATAGGCACTAACGATGATCAATACGTGCCATATTGTGTTCTCCTGGCTGATTACAATGCGGAGATTCAATGACGATGTCGCAAAGCCCCGACTTTCACCACACAATTCGGCCCTGATGATATCCTTGAAAGTGCTAAAAAAGGATCCATTCATCAACCTACCTGGCGGATACGACTCTTAGAAACTTACCCTGAAATGGTTCGTACCTGGAATAACATGCCGCTATTTATCAAATACAACCCCTGTTATGTTCCAGTCTTCCGAAGATACACCTGGCCCGAGTTTACCATTGCTATCAAGGACGTCAAAGGCTGTGCAAAGTGGTTTAATTATGTCTATCTAACACCTCCACAAGGACCTCCCACCGTTGCTTACATGATTTCTACAATCCGTCACTGGAGCCTTCGACTATGGAACACCCCTGATGTGATGGCACAAATGTGCATGAAGATCTTTGAATTAATGCTGTTCACATTCAGAACATTCAAGAACATCAAAGACCCCCATTTCTCAGGAGTTGGCTTCACTGCACGCAACCTAGACCTGGTATATGACATGAGCACCACCCCCTCAATAAAGGTAATATATGCCTGGCACGCAAGAATAAAATACCTCCCAGCTTGGTTCAAGCAGACCTTCGAGGAGATGTTCGTCACAGGGTTTTGGGAATATCACTCAGAAATATTCGTACCCAAGCCCTCACATCTCCTCCAACTATTCGTTGTGGAGAGGACCATCCACTCAGATCAATTGCGGGTGCCACATCTAGACGTTCCAGGTCTAGTGGATTGGGATGCATTGTTAACAGACCTAGTACGGGGGCTGCGACTAGAAGAACACCACCTTGGTTCAGATATGGTTCAATACTATGTCCAACGCTCAGCTCGACAAGGGTCTGTCAAAGACGACAGACGCGAGAGAGGGGGGGGTGTTGGCAGCAGTCAAAGCACCCAAGGACTGGTGGAGAGAAGGCACAAGCAGACAAGGTAGTCAACAAAGATCTAGCAAGTAGGCCACTCAAATTTTTCCAAAAAAACATCGTCATAACAGTGATTCTCATCACTAAAAATCATTGTAAATACCATTTCACCTTTTTACTAACTCCATTTTGTGCAAGCCGAGGAGTCCTTGAGCTTGAGGAGTATTAGAAGTATCATCGTAGCAATTTTCATGATTTTTAGACTCCGTTTGAGCCCTCAAATAGGCCATAGAACCTAATTTTTAACTAGGCCGGACACTAGGTCTGGACAGGGCCAAAAGCTAGTCAAAAACTATAAATAGAGCTAGAGAGCTCATTTTTGAGGTTAGCTTGTAATAGATTTGAACTTGAATGAGCACTTTTGAGTAATCTAAAAGAACTCCATTACTTCTCTCTCTTTGTTCTTGCCTTGTGTGCGCGTGTGTGTGTATGTGTGTGCATGTTAGTGTGCTTCTCACTCACGTACTTGTGCCATCACTTGTTCGAGGTCTTCATACCATCCTCACGTCTTCCCGGATTGACATTAAAGGAGGTGCTACTCATCACTGAGCTACATCAACCTTAGTATCTAGAACCTGGTTCTCACCCATGCTAGGTATATGGGACCCTCAATCTTTTGTTTCCATTGGAAAGCTCATTTTGAGAGCTTTCCAACGGTATATTATACATCTAAATCTGCCCTACGGATTGGGGCTCATCTTTGAAAGCGATGTGTGTGCCTTCCATCCACTTTGCCCAAGCATACTTCCTAATCCTCCCTCTTAGGATGTGGTTCAACCCTCTCCTACCTATCATTTCTTGATTCTAACATTTTTTGTAATAAGAAATAAGACTAGCAATCGAGAACTCCAAGTTTATTTGATGCAAGAACTCAAGCATAAAGACTCAAGAGCTTATATCTCAAGGATCAAATAACCTCTTTGTGCCATAACCATGTGCTCAAGCACAATCCTATCTTTAGGACCATACAAGATCTCTGGCACTTAAAGTATGCATCATATATGCGGCCACATTACATGGCCTTGCGTAAAACATTGTTGGTCCAATCTGTTGCATGAGAAAGATCTCTTGTAATGTGAGGATACATCATTTGTAAACTTTGTTTTGCTACCCATATTTTTAGCTACAAGAGAAGGGCATCATGCTCTTCATATAGACAAATTGTTGAAATTCAAATACATGATGCCAAATGAGGTTGTAGATTGTTGACATCATTCATTATAAGCTCATTACAAGAAAATTGGGCTAGCTAAGGAAAGTAGTTACATTGCTTTTCATGGAGTAATTGATTCAAAATATTATGGCTTGTGAAGAGTATATTATTTGAACATTCAAACAATCTGCTTCAATGTGTGTTTGGTGATGTTGGTGCTTATTGAGTCTACTTCTCAAAAGAATCCATATCGACATAGTTCATGGTTATTATTAAAAACTGCCAAAAAGTGTATCTCTCGAGACACACATTCCAACTATGCCAATTGTAGCTCAGTGATGAGTAGAACCTCCTTTAATGTCGATCCGGGAAGATGTGAGGATGGTATGATGACCTCGAGCAAGTGAAGGCACAAGTGCATGAGTGCGAAGCACACTAACATGCACACACATACACACACACGCGCACACAAGGCAAGACAAAGAGTGAGAAGCAATGGAGTTCTTTTAGATTACTTCCAAAATGCTCATACAAGTTCAATTCAATTACAAGCTCTCCTCAAAAATGAGTTGTCTAGCTCTATTTATAGTTTTTGACTAGGTTTTGGCCGTGTCCAGACCTAGTGTCCAGCCTAGTTAAAAATTAGGTTCTAGGCCCCATTTGAAGGCTCAAATGGAGTCTAAAAATTATGAAAACTGGTAGGTAGCTACTTCTAGTGCTCCTCAAGCTCAAGGACTCCTTGGCTTGCACAAAATGGAGCTACAAAAATATGAAATGGTATTTACAATGGCTTTTAGTGATGAAAATCACTATTTTTGTAGGGATTTCCTCTAACGATTTGACATACACATCTTCGAGCTTCCTACTTGCTTCTTCTCCTTATGTGTCCACCTCTTTGATATGCTTTAGCTTCCTGAAAAAATAATGGCCTACTTGCCCAATCTTCTTTGACTACTCTCTCTGCTTGTACCCTTGTTGGGTGGGTTGTTGGATGTAGTACTCCACAATGTCTTTTGCTAAGTGATGTTCCGCAATTCTCAATCCTTTGGCCAAGTCAGTGAGTAGGGCATCCCAATCTACAGGCCCGAGAACCTCTGGATGTGGGATACGTAGCTTTTCTGAATGGAGAGCTTGTTCCACGGCAAATAACTATAATAGGTGAGATGGTCTGGGAATGAATATCTCTGAATGATATTCCCAAAACCCCGTGATAAACATTTCTTCAAACGTCTGTTTGAAGCAAGCAGGTAGATACTTTATACGGGCATGCCAGGCATAGACGACGTTAATGGAGGGCGTGGTGCTCATGTCATAGACAAGGTCCTGATTCCCTTCATTAAATCCAATAGCGGAAAGATGAGGCTCTTTGATGTTCTTAAATGTCTTGAATGTAATCAGTATGATCTCAAAAATTTTTAGGCACATCTGTGCCATGACATCTGGGACATTCTTGAACCGGACTACCCAGTGTCGGATGGTTGAAATCATGTAGTTGACTGTGGGTTGGCCATTAGGAGGTGCTAGGTACACATAATTTAACCACTTTTCACATCCTTTAACCGTCAAAACTGTTTTTGTGTACTCCGATCAAGACCTTCTTCGAAAGACAGGGCAGTAGCAGGGATTATACTTGATATACAGAGGCATGTTATTCCACGTGCGTACCATCTCAGGGTAGGTTTCAAGCAGGCAGATTCTCCAAGTAGGTTGATGTATATTCCCTTGCTTGGCACTTGCAGGGATATCATCCGGTGCAAACTGTGTCGCCGAGGTTGGTTCTTTTGTTGTGCGTTGCTTGATTTCAGCATTGTAATCTGCCATTAATACACAGAATGGAACATATAGATCATCAGACGTGCCAATCCACCTATGATGGGAGAGGTTTCTAAAGTAATCCAATTTTATGACGACTTCTTCCAATCGTGACATAGACGCTATCTGAACTGCAACTCTCTCATCATGGGTTGTAGCAACCTTCTCCAACCTTTGCATCCATTCAGGCACTTCTATCTCAATCGTGTCCATGCCTTCTTCTGTTTGCTTACCTCTGGGTGTTGGCATGGGAACATATGGGTCTTCAAAGATCTCCTCCACTGGAATTGGCACTAAGTCTTCAACTTCTGGTTCCGCCAGGGGAGAGGGTTGACGCTCGTATTGTAGAACTCTATTTCGTAGTTCTTCTAATTCTGCTCTAAGTTTTGCGACTTCTTCAGATGTGTCGGCTTCAGTTGTGAGTTTGCTTGGTGACTCCTGCTGGGTTCCCAGTTGCTTTAATAAGTCATCTCTTTCTCTTTCTAATGCTGCGTGGGCTTCCAGGAGGTCGGCATGGGTTTCCAAGACGATTTGCATATTTTCAGATGGGATAGCCTTGAATTTCTCTGGGTCGATTTCCTATGGTGAACCCTCCATTGTTGCTTCCAAGTTTTCTTCGTTCTGTCTCTGTAGTCGCTTATTTTCCTCGAGTGTTGTAGACATGTGTTTCCGTATTAGGGCCAGGATGTGTCGAAGCTTGAGATTCTCTGTTATCTGGGAGTGTAGCAGATCATCAAGTTGTTGCTTTTCTTCTGCGTCTGACTGGGGTGGATTGGTGACTAATTGGTCATGTTGCACTTGCAATGAATCATACTGTTGTTGTAAGATCCGCTTCTCCTTCTCTAAATCAATGAATCGTGCTTGTAGCGCTTCATGGCTTCGGAAGAGGCTCGTATGCTGGTTATCCAGATGTTGGTAGTGTTGTTGTAGTTGAGACATACACTGGTACATATTATTAAATACATTATTAATGGGAGTGGATGCAAGAAAGGCATTGAATGCAGAAGGGAAGGGAAAGGGGAATGGGAGCGTGTATGTTGTGCTCGAAAAGGGTGAAGTTGGTGGTGGGGGGATGGGAGATTGTGGACGTATGGGGGGAGGGAGAGGTGCGGAGGTGGGTGATATGTCCATGAAGTCAAAAGTGGATGCAGTCGTGGGAGTGATTGTGAACATGGGAATTGTGGGTGCAGTGATGGTGGTGAAGGTGTAAAGTGGTGTGTGTAGCTGTGAATATGAACCGCCAGGAAGTGTGATCGGGGGAACGGGGTTTTCCATGGTTGTAGTTAGAATTACAGTGTCAGTGATAGTGTATACAAGTGAGGTGGTGATAGGGTGTGTGGGTTGTGTGGATTGACTGACAGTCTGGGCTTCCGTATGAGCAGTGGACTCTGAGGCAGTAACAGTAGTGGTTACACTGGTAGTGGGAGGTGAAGTTGGTGGAGTTGGAGGTAGGGGTGGTAAAGGAGGTGATGGGAGTGCACTGGATGTATGGGCTTCCTCCGTTTCCTGAATGCTATGAGTTGTGCCCATGGTTGTGGATGTGGTGCCCTGTGGTTCTGATACTAATATATTCATTTGTTTTCCTGATCGAGGGGGGCGTCTGCCGTATCGTCGCTCCAATCTTCTCGAGTGTGCAAGAGCTGTATGCACCGTCTCAGGTACCCCCAACGCATCAGAAATCATATCCAAGGTTGCTCGGTATTGCTCGTCCACACCTTCCTCTTCAAGGATTTGATTCATGAGGGCTTTTCCTGCTGCCAGGGACAGTTTGTGTTGTTCTTGAACTCTGTTGATGGTATCATACAAATTTTTCAATTCCTTCATATAAGCCGGGGCACCCTCAAGTTCCTATAGAACTTCTTGTTCATATTCCTGCTCTTCTTCCTCTGTTTGTCCTCCTCGTTCCTCCTCCTGCTCTTCTTCTTCTTCATCCTCCACTTCAACTACTCCTGGTTGTCTAGGATGGGGTTGGTCTGTAGCAGTTTGTTGCCCACTAGCTTGCTTTGCCTCAACTTCCGCGTTAACAGCCTCGATTATTCTAGCTACCTCCTCATCAGTTAGGTCTTCTAATGTGAAGCCGTGAGGAAACTCTAGGTCGGTTGGTACAGGTGGAAACACCAGATTCGGTCCATCAGTGTTGTGTCTTGGTAATCTGATAGTGAAGGGTTGTACACGCCTCAGAAGTCATGGAGTTGTCTCTGGTATTAGTGTCGCACCACAGGCTTGTGCACAGGGCATCTGAATTGCACCTCTCATTTTCTTTGATGGAGGCCCTGCGGTTGATAGTCTACGTTGAAATTCCTGTACCCTGGTCTAAATTAATGCCCTTTGAACTGGCACATCATAAGCCAAATATCTATACACAATCCTGGTGAGGGCACAACATCCATACAGTACCGGCTTTTGCTTTTTATACCACCGTTGATGTGCCAAGTGGATTTGGTCGATAATCCAATGCAGCATGTTGATTGTCAAATTGAAGGCATCTGCTAAATATAGACTGAACCATATCTTCTTGGGTGGCATGGTGAACCGCTCTTGAGCTGGGAACGCGAAATGTTGCATGACCATTCGTAAGTGAATGACGATTGTGGGTGTCATTGCCACCATGTCTTTGAGCTTAGTCAGGTTCCTGTTCTTCATGTTATCTCGGACCATCGTCTCTTTTTCGGTGGGGATATGCATGCCTTTCATGTCAAGAGCTTCCCTCACCAAGTTGTTTGTCAATTTGAAATGCTTTAATTCATTACCCCTGGTAAGTGATGGTAGAACGAAGGTACTATATCCCTTTTTCTCTTTACTAGGGGTCAGAGTGCTAATTAAGTAGGAACACCGTAGAAAATTTGGCTTGGGTAACTGAGCCTTGAAATAGTCGTAGAGTCCAGCCTTCTTCCAGATGGGTTTCAAACCTTCGTCATTTTGAAGCCTCTCAAATTCCCTGGTGAAAAAATGATATCTGCCCCATCGCCCATTGAACTCTATCTTGGCCTCCCACATGTAAGTGCCTTTACCCAGAGATCCGGCCACATCACTGAACCAATGTGAGTTTTTGCTGACCGGCATTGTGTGCCCCTATGGAGGATTCTGAATCGGTATGGCGTGTAATGCCCTCAATGCCACTGGGCGTCCCTTCAATTCCTCTTCAATGGGAAGACTTTCAATGTCCACGATTTGGGGGCTGGTGCCTGCCTGGGAGCTAGTTCGTGCCTCGGCCATGGTGAAGAGACTAGTCACTAGTTCTGTGAGAATAGACAAATGAATGTTAACATTGCAAAAGGACACCAAGCATTCATGCGTCCCCATTACAACATTAACATGATTTTAGTGAGAGGTTAGTAGGTCAATAAGTGCTTGCGGATCGTGTGTGTAGTTAGTGAATGGATATTCCTAAGAGCTAAATGGAAGGATGCGGTGTATGAGTGATGTAGTGAGTAAGTGGATATGAATTTACAAATGAGGGTCGGGGGGTTTAGTACACGTTTTGGGCTTCCAAACAAACTGATTTGCTGTTGGTCTTGATTTTGTGAGACTCTGGAGGGCTTTTCAGGAGTGTCTACTTGGAAATGAGGCTTTTTAAGGACCCATTTACAAGTGATTCTGCTTGTGCTCATGGACCAATGTGTTTCTGTGCATGTTGTATAAGAAAGGGTATCAGATGTTCGAGTGAGTGAACCATGTTGTACAGGGTGTGGCCTCGGTGTAACTATTTGAGCCCGCAAGCAAGCCTTAGGCACCCAAATTTGTCGTGATTGTGGGATGGCCTTCATCGACTTCTTGGGTACCCAAATAGACTTTACTTTCGCAGAAGAATTTTTGAAAGACTTCTTATTAGTGTCATGTTGTTGATTGTTAATAAGAAGTTTTGCCCGTGTGGTTGGCTTGATCGCAACAGGGTGTTCACCTTTCCGCACCCACACTTGTTTCAATGGCTGAGACATTCTGCTACGCATGTTCTTTTGACCTCCAGCATAGGTATTACTCTGCTCCTTCTGTATTTGATGTGCCTTTGGTTGCTGCATCCCTCTGGTCTCTGGAAAAGAAGGGAGTTCCCTTGCGCCCCTGACTTCTTGATTGAAATCATCATTCCTCTGCATCACACAGTTTTGGACAAGAACAGCATGGTCATCTTCATGTGTACCCCTGGAAGGACCAAGAGTGTGTGCCTTGTCTAATTCCTTGAGTGCTTCATTTTCTAACTCAATTGTAACGCGATTCTGATTTACCTAGACCTGAAGGAGTCCACTTCTTAGGTTTAGGTTGACTGCATGATCATAGATCCAGTCTTGACCCAAGACAAGAGGCTCCGTGAGGTCCTCATCTTGAGACACTAGCACATTAACTGTCATTACTTCGTCCTGAATGTAGAGGGGAAGTTCGACCTCGCCCATGCAAGGGGTTTCCACACCTCCCAATCCTATGAGATATGCTTCTATAGGATTGACAGTTAATTTCAACTTTTGACAGTAAGAAAATTTAACAGCACTAGTGGCTGCACCTGAGTCAATCAAGGCTCTTACAGTCCTTGCACCCTTTCCTTGTCCTATCTCTAAGGTTACAAAAGGTCGTCTATCAATTATTCTATGAGAACTTATTCTTGAGACTTCACACATTGCCATATGATAACCTAGGTCCGCATAGTCATCTACCGTGGCCTGATCTCTACTCAGTCTTCACAACCTCATCCTTCGGATGCGTTCCAATGCTTCCACCTGTGCCTCTTCTCAAACTCGTTTTTTTTCTTCCTTGCGTTTTTTGGCAGTGTTGAGTCGATTTAGCATCTCCTCTGTCAGGGGTTCTTGATATAACTTGACTCTGCATTCGCTTATATAGCTAGGGAGAACATCACCTTCCAGTGTAGCGAGTTGAACAGCTCCACTGGTTGAGATCCTATTTATGATCATAGGTCCATAACCTCTCTTTTCGAGCTTTCTTGCATGTTGTTTTAGGGTATACACTAACACTAAGTCTCCAGCCTTCAAGCCTTTATCCTTAACATGGGCATCAAAGTATGCCTTCTATCGTTTCTTAGCTGCATATATCCCCGCAGCCGCCCTCAGCCTTGTTTCTCCTAACCGTTCAAGGTCAAAGAGTCTAAAGGAGAGTTCATGACCTGTCCATTCATGCTCTTGTGCTACTTTTAATGTAGGTATCAAGAAGTCCAATGGTAGCACTGCATTTTGGCCTAATACCATCTAAAAGGGGGTGGCTTGGAGTACCGTTTTATAGGCAATTCGATATGCCCAAACAGCATGGTGTAGCTGTTTGTCCCAATCAGAGCGTTTATTATTCACTAATTTGGTAAGCACGTTGCATAGGATCTTATTTGTGCTTTCGGCTTAGCCATTAGCTTGTGGGTGATAGGGGGCAGACTTCTTGTGTACTACCAAGAACTCTTGGAGAAGATTTTCGATAACTTCATTCAAGAAGTGAGTGCCTCTATCACTTACCAGCTCTATAGGTAGCCCGTATCTTGTGAACACATTCTCAAATAGGAACTTAGCAGTTGTTTGAGCATCATTCTTTGTCGTAGCTTTTACCTCTACCCACTTTGTTAGACAGTCTGTGGCAACAATGATGTATTCAGCATGTGAACCCTTAGCTAGGGGATTAAGAGGACCTACGAAGTCTATTCCCCACTTAGAAAACGCACGTCCACCCATCATAGGTTTCAGTGGCATCTCATCCTTGCGTATAGGATACTGAGTTCTTTGACAAACATCACACCGTTTCACATAGGTATGTGCATCCATGTGAAGGGTCGGCCACCAGAAGCCCGCAAATAGAATTGCCTTGATCACCCGGTCTGGTCCAAAATGTCCTCCTGCTACTCCTTGGTGAGCAGCTTCCAAAACTTTAAGATATTCACTCTCATGGACACATAGTCTGAGGTAACCATCTTTACCACACTTGTATAGATTATCACCAATGAGCGAGTAATCTAGGGCTTCTTGTTCTAGACTTCTTTGTCTGGCCAGTGTCATACCTTGAGGGAATGTTTTCGTCCTCAAGAAGGCTACTAACGGTTCACTCCAATCTGGCACTATGGACACTTGATACAGAGTGGCATGTTCCACAGGTGGTTTAGTGCAACATATTAGGCATTCTTTACACATCTTATGTACATCAGCTTCCATAGTAGGCCAATGCACTCCGAGTCTCCTTAGTGTCTGTAGGGTTCGTTGTTTTGAGTAGTGTTGCTCTAATGCACCTACATGTGCCAATTACAACCATTTAGCGTACTCATCCTCTTCCACATAACAAGCTAGGATCCCTTGATCTATTTGTTTGTACACGCTTCCTGCCATGATGTGGTACTTCTGGGCTTTTATTATCTCCCTATCTTGAGTGTTTATGACTGGGTGATTGGGCCCGTATGTCAATACTGGCACTAATGGCTTAGCCCACTGAGGTAAAACTTCCAAATTAAACAAGTAAGCATCAGGAAGGTCATCTGGCACTCCTTGTGGGGCTTCTCTAGAACTGAGCCTAGAGAGATGGTCTGCTCTCAAGTGAGTCTTGCCTTTCCTCACCACAACCTCAAAGTCATATTCCATTAGTAAGAGGAACCATCTTACCAATCTACCTGTATTGCATGGCTTGTTCACGAGATATAACAATGCTTGATGGTCAGTAAAAAATTAAACTTATTTGCAAGCAAATAGTGTCTAAACTTTTTAACCGCATATACCATGCCTAATCCTTCTCGTTCAGTGGTGGTATAGTTCCGTTCAGCTGCATTCAACTGTCTAATAGCATAGGCAATTGGAAGATCCATATTACCTTCGCCCGTAGGTTGTGCGAGTACACATCCAATAGCATAATTGGATGCATCCACGTGAACATGAACCGGCTTATTCCAATATGGGGTGGTCAAGATTGGTGCTGAACACAGTCTCCTTTTGAGCTCATTGAAAGAGTCCTCACATTCATTAGTCCACTCAAAGTTGGTCAAAAGTCCGTACAGTGGCTTGGCAATGATAGCGTACATGTGTATAAAGCGTCGGTAATAACCACAATGCCCCGTGAAAGCTTGTACTTCCTTGACATTCTTTGGCCTAGGTAGCTCGGCTATGGCTCTTACTTTCTCTTCATCGGTGGATATTCCATTCTTTGACACTATGTGTCCTAGAATCTTGCCTTGCCTGACCATGAAAACACACTTTTCTGGGTTCAAGCAGACTTGATACTCTCTACACTTGTCAAAGATTTGCCTGAGTTCTGGTATATGTGTCTGTCTAATGTTGGAATGAGCACAGAGATCATCAACATAGACCTCTAAATTCTTCCTCAGGAACTCTTTAAACACATGACACATCAATCTTTGGAAGGTTGCAGGAGCATTGTTAAGCCCAAATGACATTACTCGAAAGGCAAATATGCCCCATTCTGTGGCAAAAGCTGTCTTATGCTGGTCTTCCAGAGCAATGGCTACCTGATTGTAGCCCGAAAATCCATCAAGGAAGTTGTAGACTTCCTTGCCTGCTACCCTTTCTAGTAGATGCTCGATAATTGGAAGTGGATAGTTATCTGGAATTGTGGCTGCATTAACCTTCTTCAAGTTAATGCACACACGTAGCTTTCCATTCTTCTTGGGCACAACTACAATGGGGGATACCCACTCAGTGTGCTCAATTTCATAGATGAATCCAGCTTCTACCAGTCTATCTATCTCCTCTTTGATCTTGGCAGCATAATTATCATTGTATGTGTATGGCTTTTGCTTAGAAGGTTTAGCATCTGAGGTCATGGGGATTGTGTGTGAGCATATGTCCGGGTCTACACCTTTCAAATCCTTGTAACTCCAAGCGAATACATCTCTGTATTCTCTTAGCAAGGCTATTAATGCATGCTCTTCTTCCTCTCTTAGGTCATGGCCTATGTATGCGCATCTCTCCTCTCCTTCTTCTAGGGCTACCACTATTTTCTTGGTGGTTTCTTTGTTATCATAGGCCTCTCTTGATTGTGCCTCTCGTTTAGGCATTCTTATCATGACTCTCCTATCGTCTATCTCATACTTTTTAAAGTTTTCAGGGACCTCAAACAAAGATTCTTCTTCCTTCGGGGGACTTCTTTCTTCTTCAGTTTCTTGCTATCATTATTAGCAGTTACTTGTGTGGTTAATCGTACATCGTTCGTTATCTCTTCGTGTCTCTGAGGCTGGAATTCTACTTCATAGAAGCATTCTTCATCTGATGCAAAAGGTGGGTCCATAATGATTGACTCTAGATCCCACTTGCATCCTCAAATGCATCAGGGCTAGGTTTGCACTCTTCTAAAACTGCATCTCCCATGATTGGCTCTATGGAGAAAACTGAAATGTCATAGCCATCCTCATCACAGTGGGGTGTCCATTGTTCTTCATTGATGGCTATATCCATTGTTGCTAAAATTTCTGCCCAGCCGTGAGGTTCAAATTCTTCGTCCGGAAATACAACAGGTGCATAGGCTGGGTCTTGAATTGATCTATGTGTTTCCTTCGCACCTACCTCTCTGGCTTTTTCTCTCTTCTCTTCTTCTACTGCTACTTTGCACATCCATAAGTGGGTGTCTTCATGCATCCATGAGGATCCTGATCCTATGGAATGCACAGACTCCGTATCATCTTTGGCTCTATGGATGGGGTTCCATTGGATAGGAGGGACATCTCTATGAGAGTAATCTTTGAGATTCACTTTGGTCGTAACACCTAAGTGTTGCAAGTACAAGGAATTGGTTCCCCAATCCTCTACTACTTGCAATTGTCACATAAATGGTCTTCCCAAAATCATCTCATAGGCATGATTTTTTCTAAAGTCACATATAGCAAATGTGTGCTCAAACTCTACACCACAAGTAGTGAGAGTTATTCCTTCAAGTAGTCCTAAAGGCCTCTCTATGTGACCATCCGCCATCTGCAATTTCATCCTCGTAGGCGTGAGTGCTGGCTTGCCCCAATGTTTCCATAGGGAAGTGGTAGCAATTGCAACTCCTGCACCAGAGTCGAGAATTGCCTTGGTTATGTACCCCTGATGGGTAATGGGAAGATAGGTGTTTCCTTCTTCACCTTCACTCATGTCTCCTATCTTGTCCAAAGGTATCTCTGGCATTGTGCGATGAGATCCTACTTGGGAATGAGGTTTTGCTATCTCTGGTGCTTGTTTGGCTACATGTTTCCATAGTTCTGGCCTTACTTTGAGTAGCTCTTCTAAAGTGAGGTTACACTGCACTTTAGTGTTTTTCACTACCTCTGTGTTCCTAGGTATGACCGAATCTTTGTTTCTTACCATGACTGTGGGTCCTTGGCAGAGGGAAATCATCATCATTCCTTTGGTTCCTTGGGGCTCTAAGTCCCTCAGGTTCCGCTCTATTTGTTTCCGTTCTCGTTCTTTCTGTTCCCACTGGATTGGCAAAGCTCACCTCAGGTCTATCTCTATGTCTGTTTCTTTGAGCTCCATGAGCTTGGGATGTTCCAGCTCCTGGGTGACCAAAGGACACATTCGATCTTGGTTGGGGGAAAATAACTTCACCTTTCCAAGTGTAAGCATGCCTATCATTTTCTGTAACCACAAAGATCCTCTCTGAAGCATGATCTAAGTAGGTCACTCTGCTTGGGCTATCAGGATCTTTGAACTCATATATCATGGTTGTTCCTACCTCATTTGGCTGATCAGATCTATACCTCCAAAAGGCTTCATCAATCTCTCGGTTCAAGAGTAGATCTATGCTCTTATTGTCCTTGGGAACCCACTCGGGATTGAGGATTCTAGTAAGAACAGATTTTCCTCGAGGGGTCCTCGGCTCTCCTCCTATGTTCCGTTGCTCTAGGTCACATATGTCCGTCTCAGGGATCACATTCCCGAATTCATATGTCCTGTCTGGGTGACTAGTGACCACGTATATGGTTCCTTCTTTGTCCAGGTAAGCTCCGTTTTCAAACTTGACTGCTGGGTGTTCCAGTCCAATGGATTGATCTAGGTTTTTGATCTGTACCACAGACCTTCCTAGGCCGTCCTCATAAATGCTAGCACCTAATCGGTTGGTCCTAAGGTATTCCAGCTGAGTCTTGTAGGGGCCTTCCACCCTATACAAGTATGGCACACCTGAACTTCCTGTAGGTCTCTCCATACCGTGGGACATCTCTGACTCACTAGTTTCAGAGCTAGGGTAGTGCGAATAATGGCTCAACTGTTGGGCCCAAGACCTAGCAGTGTGATTAACACTAGCCTCTGAAGACCTAAGACTTTGTCTATCCCTCCCTAGATATCGTCTTGATCTAAGGTTCATATGCTTCCCCAATTTTACCCAAGTACAACCTCGTTGCTGAGTTCTTTTGTATCAGTTACTTGATTCTTTTTAGTCGATTATTGTGGTTATGATCTTGTCTGATACCACATCGTCAGGAATACTTGAGTTAATTTCTGCACTTGAAGTTGATCGTTCCACGTTAAGTCTTTTCCTTTAAAGTTATCGACCGTACAAAGATTATGTTGTTAGCTTGAACTTGAGTATTTAGATAGTCTTCAACTTGATAAATGCCTATCGTCGCCCTGACTTACTTCTAGCACTATTCGTACTTAGCATAAGCTAGGAATTGATAGAGGGAGTTGAGAGTATTCCAACCTCGCTTGCTGATCCCTTGCCCTTTGGTGCTCAAGAACCCGGTTCTCAAGCTTGCAAATCACCCTTGCTTTGGATGCCCTCAAGTGCTCTTAATGGACCTGTAAAAGTCCCAAAGTTAGTTCAAGACTTCAATTCAAATGACATACAGGTCACTTTCATGCATGTAATTCACAGACCAAATTTCCCTTTGCCTTTATGGAAAACGATCCCAAGGATCCTTCAGTTTTCCTACCCCGAGGTATGGTCAACTTCAAAATACCCTACCTAGTAATCCTGATACACAGCAAACAGATTTTGTATGAGAAAGTCATGACAGTTCAGGGTTTTGGGGTTAAAACAGGGCTCAAACAAGCTGACAAATCCCAGGATTTTTCTCAAAACACACTTGTAGGGACCTCACAAATCACTAATTGGTTGATAAGTATGCCAAAAATTACCCCAAAACTTGGTATTAAAAATCCTAGAAATTTGGCCAAAAAAGCCTGTCAATCGCGATCGAGAGGTCTGTCAATTGCGATTGACAGAGGTGTCCGTCGGGCTTGTCGGTCGCGATCGACACGTCAGTCGCGATTGACACTGTCAATCGCGATCGACAGAGTCGGTCGTGGGTCCTGTCAATCGCGATCGATGGTGTCAATCGCGATCGACACTTTTTCCGGGATTTTCACCATGATTTCAGTCAATCGGGGATGTGTCCGTCGCGATGGACACATGGCAATGCGAGAAATTCAGTCAATCATCAAATTTCAGTCGTTCGCGATCGACCGTGTCAATCGCGACTGACAGGGGTGTCGGTCGTGGTTGTCGATCCCGATCGATGGTGTCAATTGATTGACAGGGTCAGTCGGTCGTCTCTGTCGGTCGCGATCGACAGAATCTGTCGATCGTGGCTGTCAGTCACGATCGACGGTGTCAAACGCGACTGACAGAAAAACACGGAATTTTTTAGTTTTTTCTAGTGATTTGGAATGTGCTCCTTGTGCATGTCATTGTGGTGTGCTTTGTTTTACCAAATGAGTGATTTTTCTGTGGATCGTGATCGACAGAGGTCTGCGACACAAAGACAGTTTCGAGCTTGTCCGTACCTGCGCAGCGTGCTGGAGGGGATGATACAGCTGTACCTGCAAGATCACTCACAAAACAGACAGAAAAACAATGCACACAATTCGCTCTCTCGCTCTCTCTCACAAGTGGAATGAAGGAAATGGAAGGGAGAAGGTGATATGATAAAAAAACTGAAATTTTTTCGCGATGATGGAGATGGAGATCGGATATGGTGAGGATGATGATGGTGATGATGATGGTGAGGTAAGAAAGAGAAAAATAAGAAAAGTAAAGAAATTACCTACAATGCCAACGTCTCAATTCTACGTCTTACCATCACACGCTCGTCCTCAGAGCTTGATCCCCGGCAACGGCGCCAAAATTTGGTGTAGCTCAGTGATGAGTAGCACCTCCTTTAATGTCAATCTGGGAAGATGTGAGGATGGTATGGTGACCTCGAGCAAGTGAAGGCACAAGTGCGTGAGTGCGAAGCACACTAACATGCACACACATACACACACACGCGCACACAAGGCAAGACAAAGAGTGAGAAGCAATGGAGTTCTTTTAGATTACTTCCAAAATGCTCATACAAGTTCAATTCAATTACAAGCTCTCCTCAAAAATGAGCTGTCTAGCTCTATTTATAGTTTTTTACTAGGTTTTGGCCGTGTCCAGACCTAGTGTTCGGCCTAGTTAAAAATTAGGTTCTAGGCCCCATTTGAAGGCTCAAATGGAGTCTAAAAATTATGAAAACTGGTAGGTAGCTACTTCTAGTGCTTCTCAAGCTCAAGGACTCCTTGGCTTGCACAAAATGGAGCTACAAAAATATGAAATGGTATTTACAATGGCTTTTAGTGATGAAAATCACTATTTTTGTAGGGATTTCCTCTAACGATTTGACATACACATCTTTGAGCTTCCTACTTGCTCCTTCTCCTTATGTGTCCACCTCTTTGATACGCTTTAGCTTCCTGAAAAAATAATGGCCTACTTGCCCAATCTTCTTTGACTACTCTGTCTGCTTGTACCTTCTCTTTGCTCTGACTCCCTTCGTTGACTTCCTTGTCTTGTGAGTCCTTCAGTTCCTTGACTGCCAACACCAATTCATCAACAAATTTGCTTCAATAAGTTCTCATGGTCTCTACCTTATGATTCATAACAACCAACAAGGAGGGGAGAGTCATACGTCATCAATTGTAATATTTCCTATCTTTTCCATTACATGCCTCATTTTACTAATAAAAAAAAGAACTAAAAAGGCAAAAAAAAAGAGAAAAGAAGAAAATGGAAAAAGGAAGATAAAATCAATTCCCATTCTTGTACATTAGACATCCTCTTCGTTCGATATCCCTTGAGCAAATTGCAACTCAAAACTTGCATCTTTTGCATGTCTTTCAATGAATGCACCTAAATCTGCATTCATGGCACACCACAATTCCATGCATGAAATTTGCATTCATGGCACACCACAATTCCATGCATGAGACACAAATTGTGTGAAACCCATGCACTGCACTAAGTAATCCCCTTTGACTACTTCCACATATTATTTTTTATTAACCTTTGTTGTATTCTATCGTTTGTGTTACAATTTTAGCATTTTCAAATACCTCCCATTGTTTATGTGGAATTCCTTCACCATCACTCTTGCCTATAAATTCATGATTAAATCAATAAAGACGTACAATCAAAATAAGGAAGGTTCAAGAGCTTCTCCATTATTAGCATATGCAGGGTTTCATTTGAGAGTTATTAGATTTTGTTTTCATACAAATTATAAGTACCGTAGCACACACCATGAAATTGTATATATTTGCCATGGTCCCATTAAGAAGGCTAAAAAAGCATCATTCCTTGTTAAAGACGAACACATGTCTAGTTGAAAAATAGTGACTTTTAAAATGAGCATTCCTAGTCAAATTAGGGTAGGATCTTGATGATGATTTTAGGCATATGTTCTCACAAACCAAACATACACTTGTATATATGTACATATATAATCTTTCTTTTCTGTAGTAAAGAATACTACTCTCAGTCGAGAACTCCAAGTCCATTTGATGCAAGAACTCAAGCATAAAGTTTTTATATCTCAAGGATCAAATAACCTCTTTGTGCCATAACCATGTGCTCAAGCATAGCCCTATCTTTAACACTATACAAGATATCTTGCAATTAAAGTATGCATCATATATACGGCCACATTACATGGCCTTGCATTAGACACAGATGGTCCAATCCCATGCATAAGAATGATCTCTTGTAATATGAGGATACATCATTTGTAAAATTTTTTTGTTACCCACATTTGTAGCTACAAGAGAAGTGGCATCATGCTTTTCATATAGACAAATTATCCAAATTCAAACACACGATGCTAAATGAAGTTGCCGATTGCTGACATCATTCATTATAAGCTCATTACATGACAATTGGGCTACATAAGGAAAGGAATTACATTGATTAAAAAGATATATGTCTTTTCATGGAGTAATTGATTTCAACATTTTTTTGGGACAAAAACGAAAAAAAAAAAAGATAAAAGAAAACTAGAAAGAGTTACAAAAGAGGTATATAACATCCTTTTGAGAGTTACAAATGAGGTATATCAGCTTTCTCTCAGGATTTGCAAGGACCAAGTGGAAGGCCACACAGGCCTCGATTTCCAGGGGTGTATGAAGACTTATCGAAGGTTGTAAAGGGAGAAGCTTGAGGGATCTTCCCAGACAAATTGTTGTATGAGACGTTGAAGCGTTGAAGGCTCTGAAGTTGCACAAATGATGTTGGTATGGATCCTCTCAGTTTGTTATTCTCCAAGCTCAAGTTCTGCAGGTTGGTCAAATTCCCTAGCGCTGGCGGTATTTCTCCAGAAATGGCGTTGCTTGATAGATCCAGCGATGACGTCACCTCTTCTGAGATGTATCTCGGGTCTGGCTGCGGCAGACGGGACACCCACGCTGGAAATGGGCCTTTGATCATGCAAGAGCTCAGATGGATCTCACTAATTCGGGGCGCTGTTGCGATTCCTTCCACAGAGTCTCCACTCATGAGCGGATTGTTGGACATTTGTAGCAATTGCAAGCTACTGAGGCTGCGTAGATCCTTGGGGAGTCCTGTTATCTTATTGTTGCTGAGATCGAGGAAAACGAGTGATGTTAGGCCGAAGGCAAAGCTGTCTGGGACACGACCCTCGATCTGGTTGTTGCTTAGACCAGTCTTATAGAGCTGGGAAAGAAGACCGAAGGAGGCTGGGATGGTGCCGCTAATGTTGTTGCCGTAAAGATATAGTACTTGGAGGTTGGACATTCCACCGAAGGAGGAGGGAAGAGGGCCGGATAGAGCGTCGCTGCTAAGATCAAGGAGCTCGAGGTTCTTAAGGTGGCCGAAGCTCTCAGGGATGGGGCCCTTGAGGGAGGGTAGATTAGAAAGACAGAGGCGCCGAAGGCTCTCAAGGGTGCCCAAGGAAGAAGGTATGGTGCCGAAGAAGTCGTTATCGTCGAGGATGAGGACCTGCAGGGAAGAAAGGCCGCTAATTCCTGGAGAAAGCCGGCCCTTCAGATTCTGGTTATAGAGCTTGAGTCGCACGACACGGCCGGTGCCTCCATCACAGGTAACGCCAGTCCAGTTGCAGCAGTTGCTGTTGGAGGTGTGCCAGTCGAGGAGGACATGGTTGGGGTCGGAGGAGATGGCGTTCTTGAACTGCAGAAGAGCTTTGCGGTCTTGGGAGGAGCAAACAGGCGCCCCTGGGGTGTCCGTAAGCCCGTCGTTATCTTCTTCATCGCTGCAGGACAGATGATCAAAGTCGGATGTTGCACATCCTATCAGAAGAAGCAGAAGTACAAGAGCATATGCGAGCCGAGTGGGAAGAAATCTGCCCATTCTCGTGGCTCTGCTGGTGCTTGTGGGGGAGCAGAAAAGTACCATCGCCATACGTGATTGAATGGTATATGATCGAATGGTATATGCAAACAGATGCTGAACTATCTGCTTCGAGTTCTTGATTGCTCCATTTTATAGTTTAGTAAGTTGGTAAGTTGTCGAACTGAAGTGGAGGAGGCGGCGGCTCGCCTGTGTGTGCATCTGAGTAACGTGTCTTGACGGCTCGGTCAAGAACACTGGTCAAAACTAATGCGCATCCATTGATTCGGGAGTCAGCATGCGTTGATCAGGAATCGCTGCCCACAGAAAAGCCAAGCCCGAAGTTTTTCTTTTTTCACACATGCCCCGATTGAAAGGAGAAAAATCCATTGGCATGATATGTAGCCCCTCTTTATCTGGGAGACTCTTCGTTTTGAGTCATTATATTTTATCTATTCTGGTTTTTTTTCCTATTGGATGACTAATAAAAAAACAACTTTTACACAGCATTTCCCTTTTCATGCTTGGGATACGTGTTGTCTTCCCAAGGAGGAATCAGGTCTTTTTGTCCTCTACCCTAAAGGACAATCCTCACATCTTTTTGCCAAATGGATTTTAAGAGCTCTTGGTGTGGATGATTACTAGGCATGTCTTATTAAAAGCAAAACTCATCTTTTTCATGTTGATGAAAATAGGTTTTGGACCAATTGGGACATTAGGTCCATTGTTTTCTCCCCTCAGTGGTTTGTCCCTCTTGTGCACTTTAACCTGGAGGATGTGGTCTACTTGGATGGATGTCAAGAAACGCTTTATTCCCCTAATGATTGGTACTCAAACAAATCTTTTATCTTTCAAGACTCTATGCAATGTGGCTAGTTCGCTTACAAGATGAAGCACAAGTTATCCATCAGAGGGCACAAAGTTTTCACAGCTAACTTTCCCCATTGGTAGGATTTATTTTAAAACCAAGATTTTATGAGATCCATCCGAGTGGATGAGATACCTCAACTCTTTAGTGGTTTCAAGGATCTCCTCAATGAAAAAATCATTGACTTGAATAAATTGGATTTGAATGTTTCTAACCATGGAAATGTATTCATGAATCTATGGCTTGGCTAATGTATACTTCTTACAAAATGTACAAGGGCACTCTTGACAGTATTTTTGCCAAGCTCAATAATAAGCAAGACCTATAGTGGTCAAAAGTAGAGTTAATGTACACATTTCTCTGCATTTGAAATTTCCCTAAAAATATGAAGTAGTCTTTGTTGCTTTGGTTATTGTTGTAGCAAGGCATTTGGACTAAATCAAAGGCCAAGAAATGGAACATAGGTATTGGCCTATATGCAAGATGTGGAGAAGAAGAAACCTTTGGGAAACTATCCAACAAGTTTTGGGACGAACTTCATAAACTTTGTTGAGATTTACATGGCCCTTTTTGGAATGCCAAAGAGTCCCTCCTTCGTGAATGCTCAAGAATGCGTCCTCTAGTTTGGCACTTATGAAGAAGTACCATCATATATGACTAAGCAAAAATGATGTTGCATTTAAGAAAGGAAAAAATAACTTCTTGTATCAAATCAAGAAGACTCTCAAAGATATTGGGATAGAGTATCTAAAATGCATGTTTAAAGTCTTGCCCCTTAATGTTATTCTCTCTGAGTTAATGAGTCTTGTAAAACCCTACAAATGGAGGGAGTCCCTCAAGGAGTGTTACTCTGCCAAGACATTCCATTATGACTTTATCTCTACACCAACAAGATTGTCTTTCTGTTTGTCACCTTTATAGTTAATTATCTAAGCTTGACAATTTCTTAGCCTTTTCCTCATCTATAAGCATACTCTTGTTTAATATACTTGTTGGAGATAGACGTCTGCGGAAGCACGCGAACAACACAAGGAAGAAGAAGAAGCTTGGACCACAACACACAATATTGAATGTATTACTACAGAATGTACAAAGATGAGTAGCCCATTAGGGAAATAGGCATATATACAAGCTGGGGGAAAAAAACCTCCTAAAGAGGGAAAAAAGTGCCCCGATAGTCCTAGTGTGTTCACACACATCACTACCTAAATATATCAACAAATCCCCCATGGGAGTGATGCGGTGAACAAGGAGTTGACACTCATCTATAAGGAAGTGACAAGCTATGTGGAAATCACTCCACAAAAGGAAGTAAGCCCAAAGCTTTTGCGGAAAGATTCAAACTTCTCCCTAGGCAGAGCCTTCGTGAAAAGGTCCGCAATGTTCTCCTGCATGGGCACATATGCCAAGCTGATCTCCCCAACAGAGAACCTCTCCCTGACATAGTGATAATGCACCTCAATGTGCTTAGTGCGAGCATGGAACACAGGGTTCCTCGCAACTGCCAATGCGCTCTAACTGTCAGTGAAGATGGTGGTGGCAGAAGTCTGACCAACACCCAAATCAGCCATAAGGCGTCTGAGCCACACACACTCAACAGTAGCTCTGAAAGGTGCCCTATACTCAGCCTCACAACTGGAAGTGGCCACAGTAGGCTGCTTCTTGCTCAACCAAGATATACATGAGCTACCAAGCATGAAGCAAAAGCCACTAGTGGACACACGAGTGTCATAGCAACCAGCCCAATCAGAGTTAGAAAAAGCATGCAAATGTGGCGATAGTGATCCCCCCTTGGGATAAAACAACCCAAGTAGCCCAGTACCACTCAAGTAGCGAAAGATGCGCTTAACCACCTGCCAATGCTTGACTCTAGGGCAATGCACAAACCTACTCATCTGTGGGACAGCAAACTGAGAATAGCATCAAATGCATCTCCAGCATCATGAAGACTCCATCGTTAACATGTCTGCATAGGAGTAGCAATAGGCTTAGAGTCTTCAAGGTCAAAATGCTGCAATAATGTGTCAATATATGTTGTTTGACACAAAGCCATTCCACCATCAACTTGCATAAACTAAATGCCCAAATAGTGATGCAGATGCTCCAAATTAGACATCTCAAATGAGGCATGCAAATCAACTTTAAAATTAGCAATATGCTTCTCAATAGGACCAGTGAGCAGCATGTCGTCAACATAGACAAAAATGATCAGAAGCACATCATTAGCATGCTTAACATATAAGGTGCTTTCAGATGGATTGTTCTCAAAACCATGTGTGATCATATAGGCATGTATCTTCTCATACCAAGCACATTGTGCTTGCTTTAAACCATATAATGCCTTCTTTAACCTGCACATGTGGTTTTCATGCCCTTTTTGCACAAAGCCACGGGGTTGAAAAACATACACTTCTTCATGCAAGTCACCATTCAGAAATGTTGTTTTAATTTCCAACTGATGTACATTCCAACCATGATGAGCTGCAAGTGCACAGATGCTCTGAACAGTAGTCATACGGCATGTAGGTGCAAAGGTCTCATCAAAATCAATGCGTATTTCCTATGCATAAACCTTTGCAACAAGCCTAGCCTTATACCTGTGAACTGTACCATTAGGTTTATGCTTCAGCTTGTATACCCACTTAGTGCCAATGGCCTTCTTGCATGGAGTCAAGTCACATAAAGACCAAGTACCATTCTTCATTATAGCATCATATTCAGATTGCATAACAGCCATCCAATTTTCTCAATTTTGTGCTTCATCAAATGAAACAGGCTCATTCTCATCACAGAGACTAGATGCAGCCATAGCATAGCAATCTGATGCAAAAGAGGCACTATGAGAGCCTGAACGAGTACGATATGACAGAGGTGCATCTAATTTCCTATCACGCAAAGTCTGCACCAACCATTTTGGCATAGTTTTTGCTTGCCCAATATCAGCTCTCTCATCAACTAGTGCATCATGTAAATCTGCATCAGAAATGGAATGATCTGCATCATCACATGAAACCTGCAAAGGCTGAGACATTGCCTCATTGGGACCATTCTTAGACTGTCCACCTGTAAAAAGAGGCAGCAAAGTATCATACATGTCTTTGGAGCTAACAGATGTCTCCTTAGTACATAAAAGCAATGGTTGAATAGCATCTTCCAGAAAAACAACATAACGGCTAACCTGAATGCATTTAATCTTTGGATGATACAGGCGATAGCCTTTACTTTCAAAATTGTACACAACAAAAATACATTTTACTGCTTTATCATCCAATTTTTTGTGATGTTGTCGAGGCATTAATGCATATGTTAAAACAACCAAAAACATGCAGATGAGCAACAGATGGCTTGTGATCATGCCAAGTCTCATATGGAGTGATAGATTGTAGCGCTTTAGTGGGACACCTCTTCAGTACATATGCTGCACACATGACAGCTTGAAGCCACAAACTATGTGGTAAAGCCTGACTCTTGACCATACACCTCGCCATCTCCATGAGTGACCTGTTCTTTCATTCAGCAACTCCATTTTGTTGAGGTGTATATGGCACTGTATACGGGTGTTTTATCCCACGTTCAGCCAGAAATGCATTAAAATCAGAAGACATATATTCCCCCCCTCGATCTGAATGGAGGGTGCCCATTTTACATTCTGACAGATTTTCAGCCAAAACCAAAAACTGTTTGAAGCACATGAACACTTCGGACTTTGCCTTCAATGGATATACCCAGGCATGCCTAGAAAAATCATCAATGAAAGTCATGAAGTAAAGATAATTTCCAAATGAAGGTGTCTGCATATGACCACAAACATCACTATGTACAAGCTACAATTTCTAAGTAGCCCAAACTGAACCATCTTTTGGAAATGAGGAATGCTGCATTTTGCCCAAAATACAGCCTTCACAAACATGTTTTCCAGGTGCCTCAAGTTTGGGCAAAGAGGACACCATTTCAGATTTCTACAGGTGTAGCAAACTAGCAAAATTCAGATGACCAAAGCGTGCATGCCAAAGCTTTGTATCTGAGATAGCCTAAGAATCATGTACTGCACATGCCGAATCATTCACATATCTTTCATAGTCTATGAGCCTATACAGCCCACGACATAAAATGCCAAAAGCAATAATCACATCACCATTTGACAGATCATCTTCGACACCTTTTGCATCAGCTTCCGTACCTACAGCTGTAACAGTTGCAAGTGTGATAGGACATTTTTTGACACCCTACACAATGTTCCACAGTCCTTTTGCAAGCAACACATGTTGCATCATATAAGCCCATAACGGGTAGTTGGTACCATCCAACTTATCCTCAAGAGCCAACATATGGAATACATCACTCCTTTCAGCCATGGCTGGTGGCTAAAATACCTTGATGCAGAAAATTGAATGTATCTCAAAAAGTTGAACAGAGCTGTCCAAATGAATTCCACTAGACCTGTAGCAGACTTCGAGACGCTTATACTAGCGAACAAAAACTGATATATACCTTTGGCACAAAAAGACAAAATAGCATGCACAAGCACTGTGATAGTGCGTTCGGAGGTCGAAACCAGCCCAGATTGTGATTTCGGCACCACACAGCAAAGCTGTTTTGATCTCAAAAACACGTTGAGTATGCTTACCAAAATTTGTGTGATTCTGAGACTGCAACTGGAGGAGTGTCGACGACGCCCTAGATGAATCGACGACGTGTTCTGATACCAATTGTTGGAGATAGATGTCTGTGGAAGCACGTGAACAACACAAGGAAGAAGAAGAAGCTTGGAGCACAACACACAATACTGAATGTATTACTCGAGAATGTACAAAGATGAGTAGCCCATTAGGGCAATAGGCATATATACAAGCGGGGGAAAAAAACCTCCTAAAGAGGGAAAAAGGTGCCCCGACGGTCCTAGTGTGTTCACATACATCACTACCTAAATATATCAACAATACTTTCTTATTGTTAAAAAAAAAACAAATAGAATGGATTAAAATAAAGGAATTATAGGAGAGCGGAGAGGAGATACATAACAGGTATAAACATCTCACCTACACTATGCAGATTCCCTTTTTTCTCTAATTATCCTACTTGGGTTACAAAAATTGTGGCATGCCTAAACAACGGACACTCTTACAACTTTTGATTCTCTTGCAAGTGAAGGGACTATGGATTGCCAATTCCTTGGATGAGTTTCCCAAATTATCCCTCTTTCCATATCTTCCAAAGCACTTCATCTCTCGTAGAATTTCAAAAGATTGTCAATCAGTCAACTATGTCACCAAGGATGACTTACTATTAAGAGGTCTTCGTCCAAAGCTTGAGGGTCCTTTGCATGGAGTATCAAATCTTCACTCTCTCTATAAGTACAGAAGGCATGCATAATGTCCTCCTCTTCTCTATGGCATCTCCTGGACCTAGAAGGGGTGTCAACTAGTTTGTAAGTCCTTTTCTTCATATAGATGGTTTGATGGACAATCTATCACATGGATTATACTGTATGCATCATAGTTATTACCATGTGTGATCTACATTGTTTGATTATGTAGTATCGACCATCTCCATACACCTTGTATTTCGTTAACACAAGATGAATGATGACTCTATTTGCATATAACAGGATGGACAACATTTATTTTTTATTTTCCCACATCTAGTTCAATCAAATTCACATTGTCTATACTTATGTCTATAACATGCCTAATTCTTAACACCCATTTAGATTATTCACATCAACTAGCCTCTGGACTAACCCTAAGATTCTTGGAAGGATTTATAGGGGATTTTTCTAAAATAGACACCAAAGATAGTACAGGTACACTAATTCATGCGTTTAAGCAAAAGCCTGAGGAGAGTGTAAGGATAGCTGCAAGAAAATTGAAGCAGTATTTGGATAGTCCAGATGATGAAAAACCATCTATAACTAAAAGAGTGTCATTATTGATTGAAGGATTGAATAATGCACAATAAAGAACAATGGTTTATTGTCAAAGTTTTCCATGTCTAGATTCTCGCATGAAAGAAGCCATTCTTTTAGAAGACAATGGAGGAACTAATCTTCTAATATATGATCAACAAGTCAATGTGGAGAGTAAAATACCACCCACAAAATTATCTTCTCAAGCCATAGCAAACTTTTTAGGAGCTAGAGCCAAATTGAACACAATCAACCCCATAATAGCTCAACCCGAGAAATATTATGAGTGTGAGATGTTGGAGATAGACGTCTGCGGAAGCACGCGAACAGCACAAGGAAGAAGAAGAAGCTTGGAGCACAAACACACAATACTGAATGTATTACTAGAGAATGTACAAAGATAAGTAGCCCATTAGGGCAATAGGCATATGTACAAGCCGGGGGAAAAAAACCTCCTAAAGAGGGAAAAAAGTGCCCCGGCGGTCCTAGAGTGTTCACACACATCACTACCTAGATATATCAACAAATCCCCCCTAGGAGTGATGCGGTGAACAAGGAGCTGGCACTCATGTATAAGGAAGTGCCAAGCTATGTGGAAATCACTCCACAAAAGGAAGTAAGCCCAAAGCTTTGTGGAAAGCTTCAAACTTCTCCCTAGGCAGAGCCTTCGTGAAAAGGTCTGCAATGTTCTCCTGCGTGGGCACATATGTCAAGCTGATCTCCCCAGTAGAGAACCTCTCCCTGACATAGTGATAATGCACCTCAATGTGCTTAGTGCGAGCATGGAACACAGGGTTCCTCGCAACTGCCAATGCGCTCTGTGAGCAGCATGTCATCAACATAGACAACAATGATCAGAATCACATCATTAGCACATTTAACATATAAGGTGCTTTCAGTTGGACTGTTCTCAAAACCATGTGCAATCAGATAGGCATGTATCTTCTCATACCAAGCACGTGGTGCTTGCTTTAAACCATATAATGCCTTCTTTAACCTGCAAACCTGGTTTTCATGCCCTTATTGCACAAAGCCACGGGGCTGAAAAACATACACTTCTTCATGCAAGTCACCATTCAGAAATGTTGTTTTAATGTCCAACTGATGTACATTCCAACCATGATGGGCTGCAAGTGCACAAATGCTCCGAACAGTAGTCATACGGCATGTAGGTGCAAAGGTCTCATCAAAATCAATGCCTCTTTCCTATGCATAACCCTTTGCAACAAGCCTAGCCTTATACCTGTCAACTGTACCATCAGGTTTACGCTTCAACTTGTATACCCACTTAGTGCCAATGGCCTTCTTGCCAGGAGGCAAGTCACATAAAGACCATGTACCATTCTTTATTATAGCATCATATTCAGATTGCATAGCAGCCATCCAATTTTCTGAATTTTTTGCTTCATCAAAAGAAACAGGCTCATTCTCATCACAAAGACTAGATGCAGCCATAGCATAGCAATCTGATGCAAAGGAGGCACTATGAGAGCCTGAACGAGTACGATATGACAAAGGTGCATCTAATTTGCTGTCACGCAAAGTTTGCACCAGCCATTTTGGCATAGTTTTTGCCTGCTCAATATCAGCTCTCTCATCAACAAGTGCATCATGTAAATCTGCATCAGAAATGGAATGATCTGCATCATCATATGAAACCTGCAAAGGTTGAGAAGTTGCCTCATTAGGACCAGCACTAGCCTGTCCACCTGTAAAAAGAGGCATCAAAGTATCATACATGTCTTTGGAGCTAACAGATGTCTCCTTAGTACATGAAAGCAATGGTTGAATAGCATCTTCCACAAAGACAACATCACGGCTAACCAGAATGCGTTTAGTCTGTGGATGATATAGACGATAGCCTTTACTTTCAGAACTCTACCCAACAAAAATACATTTTACTGCCTTATCATCCAATTTTCTACGATGTTGTTCAAGCACTAATGCATATGCCAAACAACCAAAAACACGTAGATGAGCAACAGATGGCTTGTGGTCATGCCAAGCCTCATATGGAGTGATAGACTGCAACGCTTTAGTGGGACACCTGTTCAGTACATATGCTGCACACATGACAGCCTCAAGCCAGAAACTATGTGGTAAAGCCTGACTTTTGACCATGCACCTCGCCATCTCCATGAGTGACCTGTTCTTTCGTTCAGCAACTCCATTCTGTTGAGGTGTATACGACACTGTACACTGGTGTTTTATCCCACGTTCAGCCAGAAATGCATCAAAGTCTGAAGACATATATTGCCCCCCTCGATCAGAACGGAGGGTGCCCATTTTACATGCTGACAGATTTTCAGCCAAAACCAAAAACTGTTTGAAGCACATGAACACTTCGGACTTTGCTTTGAGTGGATATACCCATGCATGCCTGGAAAAATCATCAATGAAACTCACGAAGTAAAGGTAATTTCCAAAAGAGGGTGTCTGCATAGGACCATAGACATCACTATGTACAAGCTGCAATTTTTGCGTAGCCCGAACTGAACCATCTTTTGGAAAGAAAGAACGCTGCATTTTGCCCAAAATACAGCCTTCACAAACATGTTTTCCAGGTGCCTCAAGTTTGGGCAAAGAGGACACCATTTCAGATTTCTGCAGGCGTAACAAACTAGCAAAATTCAGATGACCAAAGCGTGCATGCCAAAGCTTTGCATCTGACATAGCCTGAGAATCATGAAATGCACATGCCGAATCATTCAAAGATCTTTCATAGTCTATGAGCTTATACAGCCCACGACATAAAATGCTAGAAGCAATAATCACATCGCCATTTGAGAGATCATGGACTGTACACCTGTCATCAACAAATTTCACAACCAAGCCAATCTTGGCTAATGCAGAAACTGATAACAGGTTCTTTTTTATCCCTGGCACAAATAAAGCATCTGACAAAGTGAAAGAACTACCATCAGCAGTAGTCAGAATGATCTTACCAACTCCCATAACAGGATAAGAGGAGTTATTGGCGCATGTGACAGTATTCCCTGTAGGGGCAGGCTCGAGTGAAGAGAAGAAACTGTGCTGCGAGGTAATATGTTTGGTCGCCCCAATGTCAAAGTACCAAACATCTGAGTCTACTGCAGACATGCACTGATCATGAGAAGATGGGTCAAAACTGCAGACAGTAGTAAACGCCCATTCTTCTTCCTGCACAAGATTTGCAGACTCTGTTTTTGGTGTAGAGGCCTCTACAATAACCATTCCAGCCTCTTTCTTCTTTGCCTCTTTAGCAGCCAGTTTTGGACAGTTCTTTATAATATGATCATTTCCTTTACAGTACTTGCAGAACAATTTCTGCTTTTCTGATTTCTTCTCATCTTTATCCTGGTTCTTCGATTGTGCAGCATTTGCAGATTTTTGCTTAGTAGTAGAAGAACTCCATTTTCCTTTGCCCTTCTGACTAGCCAGGAAAGCTTGATCTGCAACACGCATAATGGACCTGTTCTGCCTAGACTGATCTTCCTGCAACAAAACAGAGACTAATTCCTCAAATGAAAAGGCATTCGGATTGCCTTTCATCATCAACCGAAGAGTAGAGGCAAGACTCTGATATGAATTAGGAAGACCATTCAGAACAGTCTACACAAGTGAGCTATCTGGTATAACCTCATCAGCAGAAATCAATTGTTCCTTCAGGTCTTTGATCTTTGTAAGAAAATTGTCCATAGAATCACCTTCATTCATGTGCTCACTCTCCAACTGTTTTCGGAGGTAAGCAACACGAGCCTCATTCCTAGCCTGGTACAAAGTGGTAAGTGTATCCCAAGCATCCTTTGCTGTTCTGCAAGAGCGAATGTGAGGAATAATGGCACGTTTAACAGACAAAGCTATCAATGCATGTGCCTGGGCATCTCTGCCATCCCAACGAATTTGCTCTACAGTAGGTGCAACAGAAACAGCAGCACGAACAGGAATCTACGGAATATCATCTTCGACACCATCTTCATCAGCTCCAACACCGGTATTTGTAGTACCTGTCGTTACAGGTGTAACAGGACGTCTTTCAACACCCTGCACAATGTTCCACAATCCTTTTGCAACCAGTACATGTTGCATCATATAAGCCCATAATGGGTAGTTGGTACCATCCAACTTATCCTCAACAGCCAACATACAGAATACATCACTGCTTTCAGCCATGGCCGGTGACTAAAATACCTTGATGCAGAAAATTGACTGTATCTCAAAAAGTTGAATAGAACTGCCCAGACGAGTTCTGCTAGACCTGTAGCAGACTTCGAGATGCTTAAACTAGTGAACAAAAACTGGTATATACCTTTGGCACAAAAGGACGAAATAGCCTGCACAAGCGCTGTGATAGTGCGTTCGGAGGCCGAAACGAGCTCAGATCGCGATTTCGGCATCACAGAGCGAAGCAGTTTTGATCTCGGAAACACCCTGAGTATGCTCACCAAATTTCGTGCAAATCTGGGACTGCAAACGGAGGAGTGTCGATGGCGCCCTAGAAGAAGCGACGACCTGCTCTGATACCAATTGTTGGAGATAGACGTCTGCGGAAGCACGCGAACAGCACAAGGAAGAAGAAGAAGCTTGGAGCACAAACACACAATACTGAATGTATTACTAGAGAATGTACAAAGATAAGTAGCTCATTAGGGCAATAGGCGTATGTAAAGCCGGGGGAAAAAAACCTCCTAAAGAGGGAAAAAAGTGCCCCGGCGGTCCTAGAGTGTTCACACACATCACTACCTAAATATATCAACATGAGAAAACCCTAGAAAATAAATGGATGAATCAAAAAAGGGAGGAGTGTATCTATAATGAACAACCACTAAGAGAAGGGGAGTATCAATACTAGCCCTTACAACTAAGGGAGAGAGATTTTTTTGAACAACCTACACCTATCTTAGCGAAACAACCACTTGTACCAATCAATGTTGTTCCCTTAAAGTGTAGATTTGAAGAAGAAAAATTTCAAAGATCCTTAGTATGAAGTAGAGAGTACTCTGATGACTATAATAGCCATTTAGAAGATCATTCTAAAGAAATAAGTTGGGACTATAAATACAACCAAGAACCTGATCTTCAAGCCTTGGATCTAGGAAATGGGAAAGTTGAAATGGATGAAGCCACATTCATGTACATAACCAATAACTATATGTCAAATCCAAAACCACAATTCAAGAACATATAGAAGGTAACTTGTTATAGGTGTCGAGGAGAAAACTTTGTAAGAGATTGTCCTCAACCACCTACTCTTAGAATGAATGGAGCACATTGTAAGGATTGTGGGAGAGTACACTTGATTAGGGATTGTCTAAAAAATCCAAATAGGCAAAGTTACAATAAGCATATACCCTTGAAACCAATAGAAATTCGGAAAAGTTTTGGAAGTGATCAAGATGAGATAGCACATGTTAAGGTAATAACTAAAGTGCAAGAAAAACACCAAAAATTAAATATTGATAAAGAGAATGAAAATATGAAAAAGAATTCTTCATGGAAAGACACAAGAGCTAACCAAAAATCAAAATGGGAAAAGAAAGTAGAGGGATTGGAGAAAACATTACAAGGGAAACTCCAAAAGAAATCTCAAGAAAATTATTCTAAATAGAAAGTTGTGTGTAAGAAAATACAAGATTTTTTAGGACAATTAGAAACTTTGATCAAAGCATATAGGGCAAGAATAGAGGAAGGACCCATATCATCTGATCAAGAAAATATATATCCAATGCTAAAGCTAGAAGCAAAGGGAATGCAGCTATATAAGGAAATCATAGAAAAGACTAAAAATTTAATACAAGAATATCCATTAGCAACTAACCCTAAAAACATAGAAAATTAGCATGAAAAAGTATGGAAGGAAGTATGGGAGAATAAACTTTAAATGCACAAAAATGATCAACTACCCTATTCAGGAAGTCAAGAGGAGAAATAACAAATTATGGAAACAAACACAATTGAGGAGATACCATTGAAAATGGAGGTTAGGTTGAACTATCAATGCAAGATTCGATGTCAATGGACTTTAAGGGAAGTGATGAAAAAGAGCCCTCATATGCAAGAATATCTAAGTAAAGAGATAAATAATTAAACTGAAAATTGTTATCAAGATCTTGCTCATGCGCACACAGAGGTTACAGATGCTAAAAACACACAGAAAAATAGACATGCTAGGAGATGAGACAAAACACAGTATTGGATGCAATCTGCCCCCATGCACTCTGTTCTGAGAGTCCACAGAGTGCATGTATTTATAGGAATTTTTTATTATGTCAAAAAACTAGTTACATGAGAGCGGCTTCAAAAAGAACACGTGAAAGTAAAAGTTGGTAAATTTTGCAAAACGACTTTTCTTTTAATATCAAAAATTGCCGTCTACAACAACCCTTATTCTAACTACTACTTTACTAATTGTTTCTAAAAATAGTACCCTCTATGCGAGTTTATTTACAAACTATACAAATTATAAATCGAAATATTGATGTCCACCCTTTCACGCTTTTGATGCCCTCACAAACCTTCAGCTGCTATATCAAAAACACCAAAACACATTAATACATTAATAAATTAACACTCCGACAATTCCTTGTTCAACACATTCCATAATTCATAACATGCCCCTCAGTTGAAAAAAGCAACTCACCTCAGTTGATAAAATAAAAATAAACATGGATGGCCAGTCACATGTTCCATCACTAAAGGAAAATAAGCATGTTCCATGTAAAAACACATCCATGGAAATGTTCATGGAATAGTTACATTAATGTGTTTGTGTATGATATGCAATAATGTAGTGTTAATTGTGTTTTATGTATCCATTGACATTCTTCAATAGAGTGATTTTTGTACTTATCTAAATATCAATGTTATTGAGTACGTGTGCATGTAGTAGTGACATCATGAATTATCATTGATTTTCTGTGTAATGCAAAATGGTCCATAATAGCATGGTGCAAGTTTAATTTTAGGATGTTGTAGAATATTTTTGAGACGTCTTTTAATGATACACAACCATACAAGATCATTCTCCTTAACTTCCTTGGATAATCATTTAATATTGACATTACGTGCATAAAGTTCTTGAATTTTCCTAATGTGCTCGTACACAATATCATGAAGTATAAAAATGTGAGCAATAGAATCAGCCATCGAAATGTGAGTTTGAGTAAGTGACATAGGAGTGGGAAGGTTTTTACCATAAACAATTTCAAAAGGTGTACGTGCAGTACTGGTGTGTGTGGTGTTATTGTAAGCAAATTGAAGCAATGGCAATGTTTCATCCTAGTTAGTGGGATTATCTAATGAATAATAACACAATAAATCAACAATAGTACTATTTGTAGCATCACTTTGTCCATTACTTTTGGATGAAATGTAGAGCTAAAATCTATTTTAGAACCAAAACGTTGAAATAAGGCAACCCAAAAATGATTACAAAATCTAACATCACAATTAGATAACATTACATTCGGAAATCCATGATGTGGGAAAATGCATTCAATGAATAATTTTGCAGCCTGAGTTATAGATAAAGTTTTTCTTCAAGGAATGAAATATGCATATTTACTAAACCTATCAACCATTGTCCAAATCATATCATTATGTGATGAAGTGATAGGAAGACCTATGATAAAATCCATAGAGATTTGTTCCCATGGTTCGTTCGGAATGGGGAGTGGCATTAATAATCCAAATGGTTTATGATGATGACATTTTACACGCTGTCGGAAAGTTTTCAACCTTTCCGTTGACGACCAGGAAAATTAAAAAATGTTTATTGATTAACTCTAGTCCCATTATTACAATGTTTTGCTTGGAACTAATCTCGTTAAGTGTTTGTAGGTTCAAATGGATGAAGAAAACATAAGTTCATATTATGGTTTACCCTAAACTGCTCGTATAATGTGTGTTTAGGTTAATGAAACATTGAATTATGGGTTTAAGACCCTAGGTTTACGTTCATTCATGTGTATTTAAGTTAGGAGAATTAATTCTTGGTTAATGTTAGGGTTTAACTAGGTATTCAATTGATTTTCAAAGGGTTTCAATGGGCTTTTGATGGGTTTCAAGTTGGTTTTCAAGGGTTTTAGTGAATTTTAAGGGTTTAAATAACATGTATTTAATTAGATTAATTTATTATATAAACACTGATTTATTAAAAAATTAAAATATGCTTTAATTAATTAATTTAATCATGTGTGTGAATATAAATACTAAGATATTAGTAAAATAAAACCCTGAACTAAGCTTAAATTAAATGAATAATTTAATTATAAAAGTTAGGCCAATTAAATTAAAAATGATAAATTAAATGGATAATTGATTAGTGGTGTGTGGGAGTATGTAGTTAAAGAGTGGTGTAAAAATGATGTATAACTAAAGTGGTTAAAGTGAGTAGTTACAAAGTGTGGTAGTTATGTGTGCAAGATAAAAGAGTGGATTGTAAAAGATATGCACTTAAAGTGAATAAAGTTGGTTAAGAGAAAGGAATGGTGAGATTTAGTGGAGATGAAAAGAGAGGAGTAGAAATTATGTGTTATTAAAGTAGTTAAAGATAAATGAAAAGAGTGGTGAAAGTTAATAGGCAAAAGTGTGGATGAGAAATTAAAGTAAGTTTAAAAAGAGTGGTAAGAATTTGACTTCTGTGAATATATATATGTGTGCTACACACCAGTTTTTCCTAATGTTTCTTTGCAGACATTGAAGTAAAGAATATTGAAAGAGGAGTTGATAAAGATTGAAGAAAAGTATCAAGCCATTTCATGATCAGAGAATAGGAGCTGCTCATTCATAGCTTCACCTCATTATCTTTGTATAGAATTCACTAGGATTCATCATCTTGTTAGCAAAATTTATCATATAGAAAAATTTAGCATTAGTATAACTATTGTTGAAAACTTTTATTACTACATTCATAACTATTTTTGAAACCTATTCTTATCACAGTAGGTAATTAAAATTGTTTTCATCATCTATTTTCCGTATCCTTCATACGTTTAATTCACCTGACCCTAGTCGTAAAGAAAATATACCTAATTTACCTAAGATTGTCTCAAACACCCTGCGTGTGCCGAGGGATTTAGTGGTTGACTGATCCGCCAGCCGTCTGTCCGCAACTTCTCAACATTTGGTGAACCCGACGTGAAGGTTCGGCGCGACACCTTAGGTATAAAGGTATATTTTAATTTCTGTTTTGCATATGCACATAGGAAATTTGGTGATTGAAGCAGAAGTATCGACATCCTTGGTAGCTGAAGCTGACTCTTAAACCTTGTATCTCTTGGTTGTTGAGGGCTGGTCCTTGTGACCTGAGCGCCTCCACAGAGTTTTACAAGTAGAAGGATCCTCATCACGTCACCTTTATCCCTCAACTTTTGTGAAAGCAACGATAGCACAAGCATAATTAGAATTGATGTATTAGATTAATTTGATCAATCTTAATGTAAAGACTTTGCACTGAGCACATTCACAAAGAGCCTCTTCATCGAGGTTGATCACGTATATTTTCTACATTTCTGTTTACAAAGTAGTAGGAACATTTTCTATATTTTTATTTGCAAAGTAGTAGGAAAATTTTCTTTATTGCAAAATAGTAGGAAAATTTTCTTTGCAAAGGAGTAGGAAACTTTTCTTTATTTCTATTTTCAAAATAGTAGGAAAAGTTTCTTTATTTCTATTTGCAAAGTAGTAGGAACATTTTCTATATTTTTATTTGCAAAGTAGTAGGAAAATTTTCTTTATTGCAAAATAGTAGGAAAATTTTCTTTGCAAAGCAATAGGAAACTTTTCTTTATTTCTATTTGCAAAATAGTAGGAAAAGTTTCTTTATTTCTATTTGCAAAGTAACAGGAAGATTTTCTATATTTTCTTTCTATTTACAAAGTAGTAGGAAAAGTTTTTTTTTATTATTTCTATTTGTAAAGTAGAAGGAAAAATTTCTATATTTCTGTTTGCAAAATAGTAGGAAAGTTTTTTTTATTTCTATTTGCAAAGTAGTAGGAAAATTTTCTTTATTTTTGTTTACAAAATAGTAGGAAAATTTTCTATATTTCTATTTGCAAAGTAGTAGGAATATTTTCTTTACTTATGTTTGCAAAGTATCTTTTACCACGGCGTCACATCAAGAACAAGAAATAGACGTACTATACGTGAACTACATACTTATATTTCATATCTTTCAGTAAAGTTAGATTTATCTAATATGGCTGACCACTTTTTGAAGAGCAACGTATTTGGAAGATAATAGATGCAATTAAAATGGATAGGGGGGAATTTAATGGGACAAATGCAATAGCCTATCTTAAATATTATGAACAATCGACAGAACAATATGGGTTACCTGAAGACAATAAAAAAGACACATTTATACAAATTGCTCATGGTTTTACTAGAGAGAGAATCCGATTGAGAGTAGTTCAACCAAACATGACTTGGACGGATTTTAAAACTCAGCTTCTTACTAAATTTTCGCATGAAGATTACAATAAGAATAATAGGGCCACATTCATGCGATGGGTAGGAACAACAAAACTAGATCAACACATAACTCAGGGTTTAACTCAGTTTGATGTGAAATTCAACCAAATGCCTCAAGCAGACCGAACAACTCTAGAACCGGATAAACTACGAAGTTTTCTAAGTATGCTAGACCCTTCTCTTAGACGTGAGCTAGAACCAATGCTTGAGGATGGAGCGACTGCGAGTGGGCTTACTAGAAATTGGGATAACGTTCGAGCAGCTGTCCATAGGTTAGCCCAAAGACAGGAGCGAAATCAGATGAAAACTCCAAGAGTAAATGAAGGAGATGCACTAGGAAAGTTAGAAAATGATCCTACTTCTCATAACCCTAGTAAAGATAACTCACAAATTTCTCCGTTAAAAACATCAGTAGAATCACTTGCCAAACATATCGAGACTTTGGCAACTGACATAGCTACTATAAAGAGTATGCAAGAGGTTGGATTGAGAGATCAGGAGAAACCAAAAGAGTTAGAACAAAATCCTAGGATTTAGATGCCAGCTAAAAGGCCATTTAACCAAGCCCGCAGATGTCTTTGGTGTGATGATTTAGAACATCCACACTGGACATGCAACTTATTCAAAGAGGCCAAGGATAGGAATTGGGTCACGGAAGTTGATCGAAAGATATGTGACTATGTAACAAAAAGGCCTTTGGCATCAAACTATGGCAAAGGGGGTATGAAAACCTTCTTTGAAGCCTCCACAAACCAAAATACATATCCTTGTAGGCTTGATAGTGATGACTCTAATTGTGACTTTTGGAATCAAGTTTATGATACTGCTAGTAGGGGGAAGTTATCAGTTGAGAACTTATATGCTACGAGCTCAGATATTAGATCAAAGACATGTTGGAATGAGCCAGTAGATATGTTCTCAGTTTATGCTCATGAAATTAATGTAGATGAGAAAAGAAAACGTGATGAAGAGGGTCAGTCTAAACGAACAACTAGGGCTAGAAAAGAGGGTGAAACTACTGAGTCAATTAATGAACCACCTAGGACGGAGCCTAGTCAGGAACCAAAACAACAGGAACAAGAAAAGAAACCTCAAAATAAGGGAAAGGTAAAGAAAGTAGTAGAAAATTTAGAAAAGAAAACAGTAAATGAAGATAGAAGTGAGGATAAACCTAATGAAATGCAACCCATACGTGAAGAAGGTAGTAAAGAAGAAAAACCAAAAAAGAAACCTCTGACTTTTCGATTGATCTCGCAAATCGAGAAACAAATAGGCATTCAGAAGGTTATGGATGAAAAAATTATGAAAGCAGAGGTAACCATGACATTAGAGGAATGGTTAGCATTTTCACGAACTCATGTGAAGGAAGTGTTGGGTGTGTGTAGAAGTGCGAGAGACACACGGGAAGCACACACAAAGAGCACAAACGCAGCAAGACACACGGAGAAGACGATGGCTGGAATAGCTCTCTCTATTGATCGATGAACTGAACTGAAGTAAGAGCTGAATAATATCCCTAAGTACAAAGTACCACCACATATGAGAGTATCAAGTATGTGGTAACATGGGGAAAAAACCTCTAGCTAGCACTAGAGTAAAAAGTGCCCATGTATAGGGAAAAGGTTCACATCAAAGCTACTTGAGGAACACATAAGTGTAACAAAACCCCCTGGAGCGAATGATGTGAACACATACAGGGAGTGACAGATCAACCCCCACAAGGTAACAAGCCTAAAGCTTTGTGAAAAGCTTCAAACTTTTCCCGTGGAAGAGCTTTGGTGAATATGTCTACCACCTTATCTTGTGTAGGCACATATACCAAATCAATATCTCCTGCATGAAGGCGCTCTCTCACATAGTGATAATGCACCTCAATATGTTTGGTTCGTGCATGAAACACTGGGTTTCATGCAACAGCCAAAGCACTCTGACTATCTGTGAGAATATGCGTAGCAGCATCAATCTCCATGCAAAGATCCATCAATAGGCGTCTCATCCATATACACTCCACTATCGTTGTGAAAACTGCCCTGTACTCAGCTTCACAACTCGATGTCGCCACTGTAGGTTGCTTCTTACTCAACCAAGATATGCATGAGTCTCCAAGGAAAAAGCAATTACCACTAGTGGACACGCGAGTATCATAACAACCAGCCCAATCACTATCTGTAAAAGCATGCAAGCATGGTTGAACATCTCTGCCATAAAAGAGACCTAAGCTCAAAGTGCCTCGGAGATATCTAAACACACGTTTCACCGCTTGCCAATGCTTAGTGCCAGGGCTATGCATGAATTGACTCAACTGGGAAATTGCATACTATATATCGGGCCTTGTGTTGCATGCATATATAAGACATCCCACAGCTTGCTGATAAAGAGAAGTATCAAATGCATCACTGGAATCCTCAATCGAGAACCTGAATCCTGTCTCAACTGGTGTGGAAACTGGCTTACAATCCTCAAAGTCAAAACGCTGAAGTAGTTTTTCAACATACTTTGCTTGATGCATAATAATTCCCCCCTCAACGGATACAAACTGGATGCCAAGGTAGTAGCTCAAAAGACCAAGATAAGTGACATCAAAAGTATGCTGCAAATCAGCCATAAGAATGTCAAGTTTTGCATCACATGACCCAGTCAAGAGTACGTCATCGACATAAAGAACAAGCACTATAAGATCAACCCCTTTTTTGCGTACATAGAGTGTGCTTTCAATCGGACTACATGTGAAGCCAAGAGCAATCAAGTGCTTATGTATTTTGTCATACCATGCACGTGGAGCTTGCTTGAGACCATACAAAGCTTTATGTAAGCGACAAACCATATGCTCTTTCCCTTTCATAGCAAATCCAGGAGGTTGCTTCACATAGACCTCTTCTTGCAAATCTCCATTCAAGAAGGTTGTTTTTATGTCCAATTGATGCACTTTCCAACCTCGATGGGCAGCCAATGCAACCACGGTACGAATGGTAGTCATGCGTGAAGTAGGTGCAAAAGTTTCCTCATAGTCAATGCCATATTGTTGCGCATATCCTTTGGCAACCAATCTAGCTTTGTAGCGATCAATGCTACCATCAGATTTTCTCTTAATCTTATAAACCCACTTTGTACCAATGGCATTCTTTCCTTTTGGCAATTCACATAACTCCCAAGTACCATTTCTATGTATGGAATCCATTTCAGATTGCATAGCACTCATCCATTGTGGATCGTCACATGCATCTTCAAAAGACAGTGGCTCTTCATTACATGATGTAGCAATAAGAGAATAATCCACAAAATAACTTGATGCATGGTGAGAGCTTGATCTTGTTCTACCAAGTAAAGGTGCACTCAATTTGCTGTCCTGCAAAGTTTGTTTCAGGCACTTTGGCATAGATTGTGCACTCTTGATAGACATTCGTTCATTATGTAAAACATCTTCAATATGTACATCATGCATGGGCTGAATTTCATGCTCAGTTTCAACCATATTTTGACGCAATGTTCAGCCATATGTGGCTGGAAATCTCCAACAGTTTTGATAATTTTTGGCTGAATTTTTTCAGCCATGTTTGGCTGGAAATTCTCTGCATTTTCAGCCCTATTTGGCTGGAATTTTTCAGCCCTTTGAGCCTCAGTTGGATGCTCTACATGGCCATAGTCAAGCGCACCATTTTGGAACAAAGGCATGAGTGTATCGAACACATCTTGTGAGCTAACTGTTGGCAGTTTTTTGCATTCAAGTAGAGGGAAAACTGAATTTTTCAGCAAATACCACATCTCGACTCACAATAATTGTGTTCGTCAATCGATGGTACAATCGATATCCCTTACTTTCAGCACTATAACCAACAAATATACATTTCTTTGCCTTGTCATCAAGTTTGTGACGTTGTTGTGATGGCACAAGAGCATATGCCAAACAACCAAACACACGCATATGAATAACCATAGGCTTATGACCATTCCAAGCCTCATAAGGAGTGATGACTCTCAATGCTTTTGTAGGGCAGCGATTCAACACATAGTTTGCACACATGACCGCTTCTATCCAAAACTTATGAGGAAGATGCTTTCCTTTAACCATACATCGTGCCATTTCAAGTAGAGTTCTATTTTTACGCTCGGCAACACCATTTTGTTGAGGTGTATATGGCACCGTACATTGGTGTGAAATACCTCTTTCACGAAGAAAAGCATTAAACTCATGTGACATGTACTCACCACCACGATCCGTGCGTAGAGTCAAAAGCTTTTGTGAAGAAAAATTTTCAGCCATAGCTAAAAATGCTTTGAAGCAAGAAAATGCCTCATTCTTTGCTTTCATAGGATACACCCATGTATGGCGAGTAGCATCATCAATGAAGGTAACAAAATATACATGCTTCCCAAAAGATGGAGTCTTGATCGGACCACATACATCACTATGAACAAGTTGCAATTTTCTTGTAGTGTGTGTGTGACTATCTTTTGGAAAAGAAGCACGATGCATTTTTCCAAGAATGCAACCTTCACATGCATGCTTTTCAATGGACTCAAGTGTAGGCAAGCCAATAACCATGTCCTTCTTTTGCAAGTAGAGCAAACTATTGAAGTTTAAATGACCAAAACGAGCATGCCAAAGCTCCATTTCAACCATGGAAGAAGTATGAGCAACTAAGGCATTCGAGGCAGCCTTCTTGTATGTATCCATGCAATACAAACCATCACATAATGTACCGGACATCACGATAGCATCGCCATTGCTGAAATCATGAACCATACACTTATCATCAACAAAGTGTACATGAAGTCCAGCTTTGGCAATCAACGGAACTGAAATTAAGTTCTTCTTGATACCGGGTACATACAATGCATTTTTTAAGAGAATCACACCTCCATTTGCAGCCGTAAGCATCAATTTCTCCTACTCCAATGATAGGATAAGAGGCATTGTTTGCACACACCACATGTTCTCCTTTAGGTGCATCTTTCAAAGAGGCAAAAAATCTTTTGCATGATGTTATGTGCTTTGAAGCACCACTATCAAAGAACCAATCCGAATCAGCCTCACTCACAACCATACATTTAGAATGTAAAGAAGCATCATAATGACATGTAACAACACATGCCCAAAAATCTTGAGCCATGTTAGCTTCATCATTCTTTGCATTTGCTGAATATTCAGCAATAGACATGCCCGATTCCTTCTTCTTTTCATTGCGTTTAGCAAGCTTTCTACACTCATCAATAGTATGACCAGCCTTCTGGCAATATTTGCATCTCTTCTTCTTTTGCAAATCACCATCATTAGAGGAATGAGTGGAAGAGGAAGCTTGAGGCTTGGGTTTTGATGAACCCAAAGCTGAACCATACTTGCTTTTCCCCTTTTCTGAGATAGCAAGTGCTTGCGTTCCTTCAATCAAACCACTCATATTCACTCTAGATTGCTCTTCTTGCAAAAGAAGAGACACAACCTCATCAAATGCATACATATTAGGATTTCCTTTTGCAACCAAACGGAGTGTAGTAGCAAAGCTTTGAAAAGATACTGGTAATCCTTTCAACAATGTAGAAATGAGTGATGCATCCGAAATGATCTCATCTATGTTTGCCAATTGCTCTTTCAAGTCCTTGATGCGTGTCACATACACATCCACCGACTCATTTTCAGCCATACATACATCCTCAAGTTGCTTCCTCAAGTATGCAACACGTGCTTCATTACGCATGGCATACAAAGAAGCAAGAATGTCTCATGCATGTCGTGGTGGAGAACATGACCGAATGTGTGGAACTATATGACGCTTCACTAAAAGTGCAATCAAAGCATGAGCTTGAGCATCTTTTCCATCCCATCTAAGCTACTCATGTGTAGGTGGAGAAGGAGAAACCACTGTACTCGAAGAAGAAGCTCCATCTGTGACAGTAGACTGTGAAGTAGAAGCACCTGCCGGTCTTCGATCTACATCTGCCACTATGTTCCAAAGTTGTTTTGCAACAAGAACATGCTTCATCATGTAAGACCACATCGGATAGTTGGTCCCATCAAACTTATCTTCAGCTTGAAGCATGCCAAACAAGTCATTGCTGCTCGCCATTTCACTAAGGAACAAGAATGTGACAAAATCTTCACTTCGACGAAAACTGAAATGAGTGCTGAAATTTCAGCTCACAAATCGTCACTCTGATGGCGATTCTAACTGCACGAATGGCTTCGAAATGGGGGTAAAACTCCAGCGCACCTGCTAGAAATGTTTTCGGGGTACTGAAATTCACACTTCTATGCTCTGAAGTCGATTTGCACTATTAAAGTGCACGCGTGCCGCGACGCGAAAAACCGAAACTTGAGAAGAAGTTGAACCTGCTCTGATACCACTGTTGGGTGTGTGTAGAAGTGCGAGAGACACACGAGAAGCACACACAAAGAGCACAAACGCAGCAAGACACACGGAGAAGACGATGGCTGGAATAGCTCTCTCTATTGATCGATGAATTGAACTGAAGTAAAAGCTGAATAATATCCCTAAGTACAAAGTACTACCACATATGAGAGTATCAAGTATGTGGTAACATGGGGAAAAACCTCTAGCCAGCACTATAGTAAAAAGTGCCCATGTATAGGGAAAAGGTTCACATCAAAGCTACTTGAGGAACACATAAGTGCAACAGTAAGATTTCATGAGTATCATTAAAAGACGAAGAGAGCCTATAGAGTATAGAATGGAAGATATTGAAATGGAAGAAAGGAAAGAACAGGATGAACCGAAAGTGAGTGTTGTACAAATTAATGAATCAGAGTATCGAGAATCTTCTGATCGTAGAAATTATTTGGGCCTCGTAATTCGAGATTTGGAAAAAGGAAATGATGACCCAAATAGTCATTATACTCAGAAACATTGGGCTAGGGGTACCACTGAAACTATGTTTTAAGATAGGTAATAATAATAAACCACAAGTAGCATTAATCGATTCAGGATCAGAAATCAATGTAGTCTCAAGGGAGATTTATAACGAAGGTAAATGGCCTATTGATAGAGACCATTGAAGGCAGCCAACAATGCTTCTGGCTATTTACTAGGAGCTTGTGCAAATGTTCCGATTACTATTGGAGATGTAAAAGAGGAACATAATTTCTTCGTTCATGATGACTGCTCGTACCCAATTATTTTGGGGCAGCCGTTCATTTGTGAACAAAGAATGGAGACAAAAGTTCTGGACGATGGAGGTGCTTTCGCAAGAATTCGTTCTCCTGATGGCCTTAAATCTGTCCAATTCATGATGCTCTGTATTAAACATCCTCATAATCGTAGGTCTTTAAGAAAAACTCCTTTAAGACACTTAGATCAAGAGTTCGGATAGATGCCACTGTTGAGCGAGCCAACGGTGGTTCTTGGATTGATGTCTCGCACCCATCTATAAATATTCTAAAAGGTTTTTCATTATATTTTACTTCTTTGTAATATATATACAAACAAAGTGTAACTGTAATATATACATAAATATAACTATTAAGCGTCTTCTTTGTATTTACAATCTATTCATTATAAAGAAATTCCTAAAAAAAACTTATAAAACATTACAAAAAATTTTATAACTCTCAAGAATTTAAATGCAGGTAAAAGAGCTAAATTAATCAAACAAAGAGATGAAGAAATTTTTGACTTAACATATGATGAAGAAAATGATGAATGAATTTTTAATAAAAATGATGTATCAATTTCTTTTAAAATGTTTTTTTCTTTTAAAATGTTGATTGATAGCAGGAGTTGAAGATGCTTTTTTATCAAATAAATTAAAGATTGTTTTATGATTGAAGATAGAGCAAGAAGCCTAAAATCCAAGCAATCGAAGCAATATTTGGATGGCAGTCGATGTTGAAGATGAATAAAAGAAAGCAAGTGAAACAGTTCTGATTTATGACTTATTTCTTAATTGTTTTTAAACTTTCTTGCATTCATGATTAGATGTGTACATTCTTCTGATATGTAAGGAGAACTATTAAAATTAAGAAATGAAGAATTCAAAACTGAAGTAGGAATGTGTATGAAGAGAAGATAGGAATTAGAGACTCTATGGCTGTCATAAGGCTAGAAGTGGGAAAACTTGACTTTCCACTCCTAGTAGAAGTAAGCTTATTTTATATAGGTAGGCTACCTTAACTTCCAAACCATTTAGCTTATGAGATCCTAGTTCCCACTATAGCATTCCTCTAGAACCTCTGCTCTGAATAGGGGTTAAGCCTTTCCTCTAATAAAAAAGTTGCGAAGAAAGAATAGATGCATAAAGCAGTACATTAATGGTTGCTGCCTAATTTATAAAAAAAAAAACAAAAAAGAGAAGAAAAAGAAAAGTTATCAAGAATCAATTGTGATCTTGAATTGCTTCTGGTTTGTATGCGGGCAATATGAGGTGGATTTATGATATATAGGAGTTAGTTAGATGCATCTTATGACAAGTGGCTAGGGAATGAGGGATAGAAACTTATATAAAATATTTATTAATTTTGAACCGAGTTAATAGAAGAGCAAGTACAAGGACTATCTGAAAGACATCTATAGAAATTTCTAAAACTTGTTTTCAAATTCATGCATTGAACCAAAAAGTTTGTAATTCTAGCTTACGTAATTTTAAAAGTTTTCTTTACTATCAGAAGTTGTACTTATGAGAACAAGCATATTTCAAACACTGATTCAAAATAAACTAAGAAAAATTTGTCAAAAAGAATTTGATATTGCCTTCTATGATCTGCAAGTTTGGCCCATCGAGGAGGATGTGCAGGTTTGGTGGGGGCGAATGTCGGAAAGTTTTCAACCTTCCCATTGACGACCAGGAAAATTAAAAAATGTTTATTGATTAACTCTAATCCCATTATTACAATGTTTTGCTTGGACACTAATCTCGTTAAGTATTTGCAGGTTCAAATGGATGAAGAAAACATAAGTTCATATTATGGTTTACCCTAAACTGCTCGTATAATGTGTGTTTAGGTTAATGAAACATTGAATTATGGGTTTAAGACCCTAGGTTTACGTTTATTCATGTGTATTTAAGTTAGGAGCATTAATTCTTGGTTAATGTTAGGGTTTAACTAGGTATTCAATTGATTTTCAAAGGGTTTCAATGGGCTTTTGATGGGTTTCAAGTTGGTTTTCAAGGGTTTTAGTGAATTTTAAGGGTTAAAATAACAGGTATTTAATTAAATTAATTTATTATATAAACATTGATTTATTAAAAAATTAAAATATGATTTAATTAATTAATTTAATCATGTGTGTGATTATAAATACTAAGGTATTAGTAAAATAAAATCCTAAACTAAGCTTAAATTAAATGAATAATTTAATTATAAAAATTAGGCTATAAATTAAAAATGATAAATTAAATGGATAATTAATTAGTGGTGTGTGGGAGTATGTAGTTAAAGAGTGGTGTAAAAATGATGTATAACTAAAGTGGTTAAAGTGAGTAGTTATAAAGTGTGGTAGTTATGTGTGCAAGATAAAAGAGTGGATTATAAAAGATATGCACTTAAAGTGAATAAAGTTGGTTAAGAGAAAGGAATGGTGAGATTTAGTGGAGATGAAAAGAGAGGAGTAGAAATGATGTGTAATTAAAGTAGTTAAAGATAAATGAAAAGAGTGGTGAAAGTTAATAGGCAAAAGTGTGGATGAGAAATTAAAGTAAGTTTAAAAAGAGTGGTAAGAATTTGACTTCTGTGAATATATATATGTGTGCTACGCACCAGTTTTTCCTAATGTTTCTTTGGAGACATTGAAGTAAAGAATATTGAAAGAGGAGTTGATAAAGATTGAAGAAAAGTATCAAGCCATTTCATGATCAAAGAATAGGAGCTGCTCATTCACAGCTTTACCTCATTATCTTTGTATAGAATTCACTAGGCTTCATCATCTTGTTAGCAAAATTTATCATATAGAAAGATTTAGCATTAGTATAACTATTGTTGAAAACTTTTATTACTACATTCATAACTATTTTTGAAACCTATTCTTATCACATTGATCAATTTATTTACTATTTTCCATTGCTCTTCATTTTCGATGTCCATAGAGTATTATGTGTATCCAACAATATTGCACATCAGTTGAGTTTAAAATATTTTTATTCCTTTCACAAAGTAGGTAATTAAAATTGTTTTCATAATCTATTCTCCGTATCCTTCATACGTTTAATTCACCTGACCCTAGTCGTAAAGAAAATATACCTAATTTACCTAAGATTGTCTCAAACACCCTGCATGTGCTGAGGGATTTAGCAGTTGACTGATCCACCAGCCGTGTGTCTGCAACTTCCTGACAACGCTCACATATAATGTAGTGAGAAACACAATGTGCAATATTGTTTTCCATGTGTGGCCAAAAGAAGAAATATTTGCACGTAGAAATGGTGCTTTGTATGCCTCTATGACCCATGTAAGATGGTTCATGCATTTCTTTGATGACAAAATCTTTAAAAGCTTGGGCTATACACAATCTATGTTGAAAATATAGTAAACCATGATGAAATGTATAATGTTCATCAGATAAAGATGCACCATTGTTGAAGTCATGCCATGCATGTGAACAATACAAATCAGATGCATAAATGGAAATCATTTCTTGAAAAGAATGAATTTGCATGGCATAAATATTATGCAAAACAACAGAATGTGAAAGAAAATGGGTCAGAGCATCAGCTACAACATTAGCTTTACAAGGTTGATATTGGATCATGGGTTGGAAATTTTGAGTGAATGAAGCCCATTTAAGATGTCGATCAGAGATTAAGGGCTGATTTAATAAATGATTAATAGCCTATTGATCGATTTTGATTAAGACCTTAGAGCCCATAAGATAGTGTTTCCAAATTCGTAAAGCATGCACAATTGCTAACAATTCTTTATCATATATAGTATAATTCTTTTCTAACCTTCCTACTCTCAAATGCAATAGGATGATCATTTTGCATTGAAACGACACCTATTCTTGACCACTAGCATCAATAACAACATGAAATGGTTGTGCAAAATCAGGTAACTATAAAACAGTTGCATGTGAAAGTGCATGTTTGAGTTTTTCAAAGGGTTTTTGTTGGGTAAGTTGTTGGAGTTAGATGTATGCAGAAGCACGCGAATAGCACAAGGAAGAAGAAGAAGTTTGGAGCACAACACATAGTACTGAATGTATTACCACTAGAATGTGCAAAGATAAGTAGCTCATTAGGGCAATAGGCATACATACAAGACGGGGGGAAAAAACCTCCTAAAGAGGGGAAAAAGTGCCCCGATGGTCCTAGTGTGTTCACACACATCACTACCTAAATAAATCAACAAATCCCCCCTAGGAGTGATGCCGTGAACAAGCAGCTCGCACTCATGTATAAGGAAGTGCCAAGGTATGCGAAAATCACTCCAAAAAAGGAATTAAGCCCAAAGCTTTGCAGAAAGCTTGAAACTTCTCCCTAGGCAAAGCCTTCATGAAAAGGTCTACAATGTTCTCCTACGTGGGCACATATGCCAAGCTGATCTCCCCAGTAGAGAACGTCTCCATGACATAATGATAATGCACCTCAATGTGCTTAGTGCGAGCATGGAACATAGGCTTCCTCGCAACTACCAATGCGCTCTGACTATCAGTGAAGATGGTGGTGGCAGAAGACTGACCAACACCCAAATCAGCCATAAGGCATCTGAGCCACACGCACTCAACAATCACTGTGAAGGCTGCCCTATACTCAGCCTCAGAACCGGAAGTGGCCACAGTAGGCTACTTCTTGCTCAATCAAGATATACATGAACTTAGAAGCATGATGCAAAAGCCACTAGTGAACACACGAGTGCCATAGCAACCAGCCCAATCAGAGTCAGAAAAAGCATGCAAATCTGGCGGTAGTGATCCTCCCTTTGGATAAAACTATTGGAGAAACAATCACTAATTGGACATATATTTGACGGTCAAAGCTTTAGAAGAAAATCACATGCCTATGTGAAGGGACAATTTCACAAGTGTATTATATTTGTAAAGTTAGTTCACTTTAGTTCTAGAAGTTTTTAAAAAGTCACGAGATAGAGAAAAATTGTATAAGTTAGTTTGTATCAACTGACGCGATGTGAAGAGAAGAGAGGGAAGACAATGAGAGAGTGAGTTGGAACTCATTTTGTATGACTGAGTATAGTCGGGCTTCTCTGAGCGAGAAAGCACTTGTAAGCTTCTGAGTTTTCATAGTTATGACAAGAACTAGTTAAAGTTCTGTGTATAAGTCTTCTTCCTCCATCTCCAGTGTTTGTCTTCTGTGTAATGATTTGAAAGGTTGAAGTTTTCCAAGCAAGTCGATGTCAGGCATTGAATGTATGTTGAAAGGTTGAGTTTTATGCCAGAAGTCGATGCCTGGCATCGAATCCTAGCTGATAAGTCCTTATCTTCATATCTGACTTTTATCTACTGATGAAACTTCTTAAAATCATGAGGTTTGTGGAGCAACTCGATGCCTGGCATCGAGTTTCAGCATAAAGTCGATGCCCGGCATCGACTTCCTACATACAAGTGGTCTTCTTCATGTGTGTGTTCAAGAGGCTATTTCTGGTGCAGAAAAAGAGGCTGAAAAAGCTCAAAGTCGATGCCCAGCATCGACTTTGATTGCAATTCGATGCTAGGCATCGAGTTTTTATTTTTAGACACCCAGGATTACTAAAACAGGCAAAATTTCCACTTTTGGAAGTCATACAGGGTGATCTTGTGAAGGCCATAACTTGAGTTCTAGAGATCCGTTTCATGCATATGATAGCTTGTTGGAAAGCTTTACTCTTCTAGTTTCAGTTTATAAAACATCTTGGAGAAATAATATTTGAGCTAAGAGAAATTAGCAAAATACTGAAGGTATGTCATTTCAGTGACTAGAAAAAACTGAAGAAGCAAAGTTCTTGGTTTCGGCTATCATTTCTCAAAGTTTGGAGTGGCAATGAGTTAATGGTGACCATAGAGGTGTTCTAGTGTCACATTAATTCATTTCTTGTGGTGTTTTATAGATCAAAAAGTGGTATCAGAGCAGAAAGGTCCTGAAGATTAGAAGGCAGCAAAGGTACGAGAAGTTTTGGAAAGTTTTCCATTAAAGTTTGAAAGGTGAAGCATTTGAAGACACAAGGCATCAAAAGTTTACTTCAAAAGTATCTTCATACACAAAGAACTCCAAAAGGTATTATCCTTCATCCTTTAAGCTCACAGGTTGCACCAGAAGGGAAGGAGTATGGCAGATCATATCTCCATTGACAAACTGGATAGAGATAATTACCCCGCATGGGTAATGAGAATGGAAGCCTTACTTATGAGTAAGGATCTCATGATAGATGTTACAGGTGAAGAAGAGAAGCCAGTATTTGAAGATGAAAGCCGACCAAAGAAAGAAGAACTTGATGCTTTAAAGCATTGGCAAAAGAAGGATGCAAGTGCAAAAGCCTACATCTACAATACAATCTCTGATCATTTGCTACCACACATCAGAGGATTGGAATCATCTGAAGATATATGGAATGCATTGGAGTATCATTTCCAAAGCACAACTAAAGCACGGAAAGCAAGTCTATGGTCAGAGTTTACAACATTCAAGAAGAAGCCAAGTCAAAGTATTAGTGATTATGTCACTAAGATGAAGGATCTAGCAGATAGTCTTGGATCCATAGATGAAGATGTTGAAGATCACAGATTGATTGCTCAACTACTTGCAGGTTTGAGAGGGGATGAAAGGTGGAAACCTTTTGTCTTATCAACAGAACTTTCATTAAATCATTATGTTCCAGATTTAAATCAATTACTTGGTTTGATGCTCACATATGAGCAAGACTTGAAGGGAGATGGAGATAAAGGACAAAGTTCTGCAATGTACATGAAGAATAAGAAGAAAGGAGATAAAGGTAAAGCAAAGGATGAAGAGGAGTCGAGTTCTCAAGCTTATTATGCAAGAGGTAAAGGCACTGGCAGAGGAAGAGCAAGAGGCTTTGGAAGAGGAAGAGGAAATCAAAATAACAACAAGAAGGCTTGTTGGATCTGTGGATTGAGTAATCATTTGGCTCATGACTGTTTGGCACAATCAACAAGGATCAAACCAAAATCAAAACAACAATAGCAGAGGTCGAGGTGGAAGATATCAAAGTAATTTTCAAAGAGGTAGACAAAGTCAAAGAGGAGGCTATGGAAGAGGTGGAGGAAGAAGTTGGGGACAGAGTCAATCCTACAACACCACCTACTACAGCTATGCAAATGACACACAGAATGAAGGTCATACATCATTGATGATGAACTCAATCAGCACATCCGATAAGGAAGATCTAAAGGTATTTTACATTGACTCTGGATGTTCTAATCATTTGTCAGGAAACATAGAATTGATGTCAGAATTGAAAAAAGGCATTTCTAGTCATAGTGTTCAAACAGGTGATAATACAAGACATAGTGTACATTCAATTGGAAAAGTGAAATGCAAGAGTGGAGCAGATTTGCTAACCAATGTTTTGTATGTTCCCACAATACCTAAAAACTTGATTAGTGTGGGACAGATAGTTGAAAAAGGTTTTCAAGTCAGGTTTACAAATGAAGGAGTATTTGTTGAAGATCCAGAGAATTAATATAATCAGATTGTCTCTGGTAAGAAACAAGGTAGACTCTTTACTTTAAGAGTGCAAGGGAACATTGGTCAAGCTTTGCTCACACATGGTGAAGGAGTGATTACAGAACTTTATCTCTGGCATAAGAGATTAGGTCAATTCAATGAAAGAGGAATTAAATCTATGGCTGCTAATCAGTCTGTACTAGGATTACCAAATGTGCAGAATCAACATATGGTTTATAAATGTGAAGCATGTCAAATGGGTAAAGCACACAGGTTACCATTTCAGAAGAAAGGATTCAAACATGATGGAGTACTTGAGCTCATTCATACAGATGTATGGGGACCAACAAAAGAAGGATCTATCAGTGGCTCAAGGTATTATGTTCTTTTCATTGATGATGCTACAAGATGGATAACATTATATGTTTTGAAGGAAAGATCAGAAGTGTTTGGAGCTTTCAAGCATTTTCATGCATATGCAGAGAGAGTCACAGGTCAAAAGCTTAAGAGACTGAGGTCTGATGGAGGGGGAGAATACTTCTCCCAAGAGTTCAATGATTATCTTTGGAATGCAGGTATTACGAGAGAAATAACTTGCAGGTACACACCACAACAAAATGGTGTAGCAAAAAGGAGAAACAGGACTTTGGTTGAGTTTGCTAGAGCTATGCTAAAGGAGAAGAATTGTCCAAATTATCTTTGGGCTGAGGCTGTAAATACAGCTACATATCTTGTGAATAGATTACCATGTGCAGCTCTGAATGGAATGACTCCATATGAAGCTTGATGGGGTAAGAAACCAACACTAGATCATTGTAGAGTGTTTGGATCAATTGCATATGCATATGTTCCATCAGAACTTAGACATAAGCTTGAACCAAAGGGAGAAAAATATGTGTTCATTGGTTATGATGAAAAGCAAATGGGTTACAGGTTGTGGAATCCTCTAACCAAACAATTTCTTGTTTCTAGAGATGTTACATTTGATGAACAGAAAAGTTGGTATGCAGATCAAAGTAATACAGCTGAAGAATTTGAAGAAGAGGTAAGAAGATGTGAGAAAGGAAAATCAATTGTGCACGTAAATAGAGATGAAGACTATATGCAAGCAAGTACATCCAGAAGTGGATTAACAAGAAGGAATGAAGAAGCTCCTATATTTGATGAAGAGGTGTATTTTTGACGTTGTAGCATCACAACTCATACTTGTCAAACTAGGAAGCATCTCATGAGACCCAAATGTTTGCGTAGAAGCACTCAGTAGACGTAATGGCGCTTCGTCAACGTGTGATTAACACCGTTATTAACAAGAAGACACAACATAAGCATCACGAATGATGCACGTAATCGTAATCACAAGCATAATAGTGACGTAATCATACATCAACGTGTCACAAGCGTTAGGCAAGAGGAGAACAAGCACGCATGCACATCATGATGAAAAGAAAGCAACAATCTATCTACAAACTAGCATTATCTCATTACTTCTAAAAGAGCCCTCCCCAAAAGAAGAGGTGGAGACCTCTTTATATACAAAATGGCAAAAAAGCATGCTATGTGGGATTTCTAAACTAAAAGGAGAATGAATCCCACTTATTCTCTAGTGTGGCACTCACACACACCTATACAAGAGTGCTTTATTAACTGAATGAAAGGTAGAAAAAAGGTACAAATGATGATGAAAAAAAGAGTGGATCCAAGAAATATATGTTGTATCTTCAACACTCCCCCCCTCCTTGACTTTGTCGTCCTCGACAAAGCTTTTGCAAGTATGGAGCTTTTGTGGAAGAGTGTGTAGGAGTTCCTTTTGATTTGGATGATCCGTGCACCATTGGAGTGCTTTGCTTTGTTGCTTTTCTTCATCTTGCTTTTTGTTTGGAGTCGAGTGCTTTAACTTGGTTCTGTTGCCTCATATAGATGGGAATGAATATGTTAGAATGCCTCTTTTTTTTTTTAAATAATAATGGATGGATGATATATGAGCATGAAATGTGGATGATAGATACAAATAGATGAACTTAATTCATCTCTTCTTAGTCCATATGCATGAGTGGGGACTAAGGGTGCATGGGTGGAAAACAAAAAAGTGCCTATGCATGGTCTTGTAGTGTGACCCTATCTTATGCATACTCTAAAAAAAATGCATACAAAAAACAATGGTGCAAAAATGGATGGGTCTTGAGCAAAGTGCTCAAGGGTGAGATGATGATGAGGCTTTCTCCAAATGTCCAACTCCAAGAGCCGCTTCTTTTCTATCAACCATTTGAAATGGATGCCACCTTTGTCCACCAACCTGAAAAAAGAAAAATGAAAAGAAAATTTTTCAAATCTATGTACATGTGCCCTCTTTGTGCCTGGGTTAAACTAAGTGTGCCGAATGCTTGGCCTTTGGATGAGGCCCTATTCGTGTGCATACTTGGTGTGCATCTTAAACATATGCTGTGCATTGGGCAAGGTTGGGTCCGACACCCATGGATGCTGCACGAAGAGGTTTTAGGCCGCCAATATGTCTTCGCTTTGTTGGTCTTAGCCTTGAGGTTTCTCCTTGGATCTTTTCTGAGTGTTGGCTTTATTGCTTTGGATCCGATGGTCAAAAGTGGTCGTTCTTGATGATAAGGCATGGTGAATCTAGACTGTAGATTATGAAGTCTAGTGTGAGAGGGTTGAGTTTGTATAAGAGCTTTCTTTGGTACCCATAAAATAGTGCGATTTGGTTGGGCTCTAAGTAATTTCTTGGCCACCCAAACTTGTTTGACATTACAAGGGGAAGGTGATTTCTTCTTGATGTATGGGTCTTTTGGGCCTTCTATGTGAGTCTTTAGAAAAAACTCATCTTTACATATGGAGTTCAATAAAGGTTGAGTTTCTTTACATATATCATGCTCATGCAATGGCTCATAAGGTTGTGTGGTTTGAGATCGATCTAGAGATTCATCGATACATGTATCCTTATTACACATAGAATCTCTAGATATACAAATAGGTGATGGATTGTCATGATTGACAAATGATCTGACATCATATTCCATAGCACTGTTATACAGTGTTTGCTTATCCTCTTCTCGATGAGCCAAATGTGGCACATCCTTGCCCATGGATTCATGAGAGGAATCCAAGCTTAAAGGAAGAGAGGGCCCTTCCATTTCCCCCAAGCACTTTGAGTCCTCCATTTCTCCGTTTGCCAAGGTTTCCTGCGGCTTACTCAAAGAAAGATTAGATACAAAATCATGAGTGGAAAGATAATTTTGTGGATTTAAAGCACAATCTTTGAATAAATGATCATATCCACAATCCTTACAATGAGGATAATCATTAGGATTTCCAAAAGACTCACTAGTGGGGATGGACATAATAGATGGACAAGATGCTACAAACCCTTGATGTTCAAAAAACCTTTGAGTGCCTATGATCAAGTCTTCATCTATACCTTCCATAACAAAAAATGTTTCCAAAAATTGCATATCATTTACCACAATCGGCAACACAACTTGGCCCATGCAATCATAATTTTCACCGTTCATGAGGATAGATGAATGAGTGGTTAGTTGAATGTTGTCCAAAATAATAGTCACTAAATCAATATGAATTAAATTCCACTCACAATTAGGATTAATATAAGCACTCATATTTCTATGGTCATGACCAATTAGTACATCCACAAAAGTGTTACTATATTCCTTGTTTGCAACAATCAATCCCACCCCTTTAGAAATTCCTCCAATTTTCTCTATCCCTTGCAAATTTTCTCTATTTGTTTCACCTTGATCATGTGTGATTAATGCATGCATTTCATCTTTTTCTTCTTTCTTTTGTGCAACCTTTTCCCCCTTCCTTCTTTCTTTTGCCTTTTTCTTTCCCATGTCTTGTTCAAACAATTTTTTGGTTTTTTGAGTGTTTTGAATATTTGTTTGGTACTTTTGAAAGAGTTTTTAGAATTTGTTTGAGGTTTTGTGTCTGTTTTTTTAATGTTTTCTAAGATGTGTAGATAAGTTTTTAATGGGGTTCTTCTAACAAGAATCAATAGGTGTTTTTACAAGATATTCACATGATAGTTTTAAGTGAAATGAGTGAGACTTTTAAACAATGGAGTGTTTGAAAGATCAAACCACGTGATTATGTAAAAAAACCCATCAATGCACATTTTAGATGATACCACAAGAGCATCATTAGGATTTGATAGATTTTGAAACATCATTTTGTTAGTGTAAATTTTCCTTGAGAATAAGAATTCCTTAATACTCTCAAAAAATTTGAACACAATATAGTGGTGATGAACTCAATAAGGAAACAGTAATCCCTTGTTTTACCTTATGCGAATCCCCAAATACTTATGTTCATGAGCGAGCATGGAAGGGAATCCCCTTTCAAATTCTCCTATTACAAAAGATTACCTAGAAAACACTTAATTCATAGGCCTTTGTTGAGAGTACCACAAAAATTAAGACCCTCATTTTGAAATTGAAAGGATGAACATCGCTTCCTAAAATTCTTCAACATTCATAGTTAAAACATACTTGAGTTTGTTCTGAAGTGAGTCTAAAAGTCCAATCTGATCTTATAGTTACTAAGTATGCCTTCCCTAACTTTCACCCCCATGCCCAGCGGCTAATTCATCGTAGCTCAAGATCTATTTTCAATGACTTATTCTGATTATCCACCGTTCTCTTTTTGTCCTCTATTTCGTAGATTTACGTGTCTCTACTGTCCCTTATGCTCAATCTTAAACTGAATTGTCGCTCATTCATTATTCACTTAACCTAACTATCACCTTTTTCACGAAAGTTTTGCCTATCATGCTAACGCTTCGTTAGTATGATTCCCCGAGATGCTACCTAACTCAGATCTTTTACACCTCTTTGTTAGAGGTTCAACCTACCTTTATAGGTGCACCCTGGCGGAATCATTAACAATTTGATGTTGCAGAGAGGACGAAGATTTACCACTACATTCATTGAATTTTGGCAGCAGAGGAATGTACGGGAGTTCTTGCCACTGGGCTGGTGAACGCGCATGGCAAGCCCAATTTTTAGCGATTTTGAGTGAGAATCGTGAAAAACACGATTTTGAGAGAGAATCGTGAAAAACGCAATTTTGAGAATAATCACAAAATCGTGATTTTGAATGAAAATCGTGTTTTCTCAAAATTGTGTTTTTGACATGAAAATCGCGAGTTTGAATGAAATCGTGTTTGGTCAAGATTGTGTTTTTGGCCTGAAAATCATGGTTTTGAGAATGACCAGAAAAAATCACGATTTTGATTGAAAATCGTGTTCTGAAAATCATGATTTTGTACCTTAATGAAAATTGTGTTTTTTGAAAATCGTGAAAATCACGATTTTGAATGAAAATCGTGTTTTTGAAAATCGTGATTTTGGAGCCAACAGAGAATCATGTTTTTCCCAAAATCGTGTTTTTTGGCTAAAAGTTGTGATTTGTGAAAATCATGATTTAGAGCCCACTGAAAATCGTGTCTTCTTAGAATCGTGTTTTCGAGAAATTTAGAGAATCGCGATTTTGAGCACAAGCAGAGAATCGTGATTTTGAGAATGATCCTAGAATCGTGTTCTTTTTTAAAAAGCTTTTAGGCGCGAAATAGAAAATCATATTTTTTTGAAAAAATTTGAATTTTATGAAAATCGTGATATTCAGTCAGAATCGTGTTTTTTGGCGGGAAATTCAAATTTCTAAGCGCCGAGCAATGGCGAGCTCCATATGTGTAGAAAATCATCAAAAAACACAGGCGCTTGCTCTCCCTTGCACCTCCTAACTCCTTCTCACACAATAATGCATGATAAGTGGTATGGAAATGGTGAAAATGCACTAAAAAACAAGAAATTTCTATGAAGAAGAAGATGGAAGAAGATGCAGATGATGATGATGATGAAGATGATGAAGAAAAATCAGAAAATGAACAGAAATGATAGTTTTTTTACCTTCCAACGTCGCAAATCTACGATCTTACCATCACAATGCTCGTCCTCGAAGCTCTCTCGCCGGCAACGGTGCCAAAATTTGGTGTAGCTCAAGCGTAAGCACCACCTTCTTTACTTGTCAATCCGCGGAGATGTGAGGACCGGTATGAAGACCACGAGCAAGTGAAGGCACAGGTGCATGAGTGAAAGCACAAACATGCACACACATACACATACACGCACACAAGGTAAGATCAAAGAGAGGAACAATTGAAAGCTTCGATTGCAAAAGAGTTCTCTTACAAAAGCTCTATTCTCGAATAAGCTATTCTCAAAAATGAGCTCTCTAGCTCTTTTTATAGTTTTTGGACTCGTTTTGGCCCTGTCCAGACCTAGTGTCCGGCCTAGTTAAAAATTAGGTTCCAAGGCTTATTTGAGGGCTCAAATGGAGTCTAAAAATTCCGAAAATTGGTAGGATGATACTTCTAATGCTCCTCAAGCTCGAGGACTCCTCGGCTTGCACAAAATGGAGCTACAAAAATGGAAAATGGTATTTAAAATGGTTTTTACTGATGAAAATCATTATTTTTATAGGGATTCCTTATGAAAATTTGACATGTACTTCTTGGACTTCCCTACGTGCTCCTTCTTCTTATGTGTCCACCTCTTTGATGTGCTTATTATGTTTGTCCTTCACCTTGAGCTTCAACACCTTCATAAACATGTTTTCCAGGTGCCTCAAGTTTGGGCAAAGAGGACACCATTTGAGATTTCTACAGGCGTAGCAAACTAGCAAAATTTAGATGAGCAAAGCGTGCATGCCAAAGCTTTGCATCTAACATAGCCTGAGAATCATGTACTGCACATGACAAATCATTCACAGATCTTTCATAGTGTATGATCTTATACAACCCACAACATAAAATGCCAAAATCAATAATCACATTGCCATTTGATAGATCATGAACTGTACACTTGTCATCAACAAATTTCACAACCAAGCCAATCTTCGTTAAAGCTAAAACTGATAACAGATTCTTCTTGATCCCTGGCACAAATAAAGCATCTGACAAAGTGAAAGAACTACCATCAGTAGTAGTCAAAATGATCTTACCAACTCCCATGACAGTAGGAGTTGTTGGCACATGTGACTATATTCCCTATAGGGGCAGGCTTGAGTGAAGTGAAGAAGCTATGTTGTGAGGTGATATGTTTGGTCGCCCCACTATCAAAGTAACAAACATCTGAGTCTACTACAGACATGCACTGCTCATGAGAAGATGGGTCAAAAGTGCAAATAGTAGTAAATGCCCATTCTTCTTCCTGCACAAGATTAGCAGACTCTATTTTTGGTGTAGAGTCCTTTGCAACAACCATTCCAGCCTCTTTCTTCTTTGCCTCTTTAGTAGCCAGTTTTGGATAGTTCTTTATGATATGATCATTTCCTTTATAGTAGTTGCAAAACAATTTCTCTTTTTCTTATTTCTTTTCATCTTTTTCTTCCCTCTTCAATTGTGTAGAAGTAGCAGATTTTTGCTCACTAGTTGAAGAGCTCCATTTTCCTTTACCCTTCTAACTAGCCACGAAGCTTGATCTGTAACACGCGTAATGGACCTCTTCTTCCTAGACTGATCTTCTTGAAACAAAACAAAGACTAACTCCTCAAATGACAAGGCATTTGAATTGCCTTTCATCATCAAACAAAGAGTAGAAGCAAAACTCTTATATGAATCAGGAAGACCATTCAGAACAGTCCACACAAGTGAGCTATCTGGTATAACCTCATCGATAGAAATCAATTGTTCCTTCAAGTCTTTGATCTTTGTTAGAAAATTGTCCATAGAATCACCTTCATTCATGTGCTCACTCTTGAACTGTTTTCGGAGGTAAGCAACATGAGCCTCATTCCTAGCTTGGTACGATGTGGTAAGTGTATCCCAAGCATCCTTAGTTGTTCTGCAAGAGCGTATGTGAGGAATAATGGCACGTTTGATAGAAAAAGCTATCAATGCATGTGCCTGGGCATCTCTACAAGACAAAATAGCCTACACAAGCACTGTTATAGTGCGTTCGGAGGCTAAAATGAGCTCAAATCATGATTTTGGCACTATTTAGTGATGCAGTTTTAATCTTGAAAACACACTGAGTATGCTCACCAAAATTCGTGCGATTCTGAGACTGCAATCGGAGAGGTGGGATAAAACATCAGTGTACAGTGTCATATACACCTCAACAGAATGGTTTTTGCCATTGCTTTCATCTACTAAGGAGACATCTGTTAGCTCCAAAGACATGTATGATACTTTGCTTCCTCGTTTTACAGGTGGAGACTCTAGTGTTGGTCTTAATGAGGCAAGTTCTCAACCCTTGCAGTTTCA
>CM035416.1:3125708-3460708 GCA_020310875.1 Ceratopteris richardii | reverse complement strand
CATATGTTGGTTGTTGAGGATAAGTTGGTCGGTACCAATAACCCATTGTGGGCTTATATGATGCGACATGTATTGGTTAGAAAAGGATTGTGGAATATTATGTAGGGTGTTGCAAAACATCCTATTTCACCTACAAACATAATTGCTAAAGGTGATGTAGATGGCATTGAAGATGGTGATATTCTTCATGTTCCTATTCATGTTGTGCTTCGTGCTGCACCTACTATACAACAAATTCATTGGGATGGGAGAGATGCTCAAGCACATGCATTGATAGCCTTGTCTGTGAAAAGTGCCATTATTCCTCACATTCACTCTTGCAGAATAGCTAAGGATGCTTGGGATACACTTGCGACTTTATATCAACCAAGGAATGAGGCTTGTGTTGCTTACGTCCAAAAACAGTTGGAGAGAGAGCACATGAATGAAGGAGATTCCATGGATAGTTTTTTGACAAAGATCAAAGATTTGAAGAAACAATTGATTTCCGCTAATGAAGTCTTGCGTGAGAGTTCACTTGTGCAAATTGTTCTAAATGGTCTTCCTGATTCATATCATAGTTTTTCTTCTACACTTTCTTTGATGATGAAAGGAAATCCAAATGCCTTAATATTTAAGGAGTAAGTCTTTGTTATGTTGCAGGAAGATCACTCTAGGCAGAACAAGTCCATTATGCATGTTGCATATCAAGCTTTCCTAGCTATTGAGAAGGGCAAAGGTAAATGGAGCTCTTCTACTAGTAAGCTGAAATCTACTAATTCTCCATAATCAAAGGAGGATGATAGAGAGGAGAAGAAAAAAGAAAAAGTAGAAATTGTTTTGCAAATACTGTAAAGGAAATGATCATTTCATAAAGAGTTGTTCAAAACTAGTTGCTAAAGAGGGAAGGAAGAAAGTTTTTGTAATGGTTGTTGCAGAGGTCTTGTGCACAACAATGAATGGGCATTTACCACTGTTTGCATTTATGACCCATCTTCTCATGAACAATGCATGTCTACAATAGGCTCAGATGTTTGGTACTTTTGATAGTGGGGCAACCAAATATATTACCTTGCATCATAGCTTCTTGACTTCACTTGAGCCTTTCCCTACAAGGAATATTGTCACATGCACCAGCAACTCCTCTTATCCTATTATCAAGAAAAATCTGTTATGAGTTTCAACTTTAGCCAAGATTGGCTTCATTCTAAAATTTGTTGCTGATAGATGTACACTTCATGATTTGTCAAATGGGAATGCCTTTATTGCTTCTGGTATTTTATGTTGTGGGCTATATAAGCTCATAGACTATGAAAAATCTATGAATGATTCAACATGTGCAGTACATGAGGTTTTGTCATATGCAAAACTTTGGCATGCACGCTTTGGTCATCTCAATTTCGCTAGTTTCATATGGATATCGAAATCTAAAATGGTGTCCTCTCTTCCCAAACTTGAGGCACCTGTAAACATGTCTATGAAGGCTGTATTTTGGGCAAAATGCAGCATTCCTCATTCCCAAAAGGTGGTTCAATTCGAGGTACTCAAAAATTGCAACTGATTCACAATGATGTCTGTGGTCCTATGTAGACATCCTCTTTTGGAAACTATCTTTACTTTGTGAATTTCATTGATGTTTTTTCCATGCATGCATGGGTATATCCATTGAAAGCAAACTCCGAAGTGTTTATGTGCTTCAAACAGTTTTTTGGTTTTGGCTGAAAATATGTCAGCATGTAAAATGGGCACCCTCTGTTTTGATCAAGGGGGGAATATGTGTCCTTTGACTTTAATGCATTTTTGGCTGAATGCCGAAAAAAACATCAGTGTACAGTGTCGTATATACCTCAACAGAATGGAGTTGCTAAACAAAAGAACTGGTCACTCATGGAGATGGCAAGGTGTATGGTCAAGAGTCAGGCTTTACCACATAATTTCTAGCTTGAGGCTATTATGTGTGCAACATATGTACTTAATAGGTGTCCCACTAAAGCATTGCAGTCTATCACTCCATATGAGGCTTGGAATGGTCGTAAGCCATGCATGTTTTTGGTTGTTTGGCATATGCATTAGTGTGTGAACAACATCGCAGGAAATTGGATGATAAAGCAGTGAAATGTATTTTTCTTGGGTACAATTCTAAAAGCAAAGGCTATCATCTATATCATCCACAGACTAAACACATTTTGGTTAGCCGTGATGTTGTGTTTTGTGGAAGATACTATTCAACCATTACTTTCATGTATGAAGGAGACATTTGTTAGCTCCAAACAACATGTATGATACTTTGCTACCTCTTTTTAGAGGAGGATAGCCTAGTGTTGGTCCTAATGAGGCAACTTCTTAGCCTTTACAGGTTTTATGTGATGATGCAAATCATTCCATTTCTGATGGAGATTTACATGATGCACTTATTGATGAGAGAGCTGATATTGAGGAGGAAAAACTATGCCAAAATGGCTGGTGTAGACTTTGTGTGATAGCAAATTAGATGCACCTTTGTCATATCATACTTGTTCAGTCTCTCATAATCCCTCTCTTGCATCAGATCATTATGAAATGGCTACCTCTAGTCTCAGTTATGAGAATGAGCCTATTCTATTTGATGAAGCACAAATACTAAAAATTGGATGGCTACTATGCAATCAGAATATGATGCTATCATGAAAAATGGTACCTGGTATTTATGTGACTTGCCTCCTAGCTTTAAGGCCATTGGCACTAAGTGGGTATACAAGCTAAAGCATTGGCCTGATGGAACAGTTGACAAGTATAAGGCTAGGATTGTTGCAAAGGGTTATGCATAGGAAAGAGGCATTGATTTTGATGAGAAATTCGCACCTACATGCTGAATAACTTCTATTCGTAGCATTTATGAACTTATAGCTCATCGTGGTTAGAATGTACATCATTTGAACATTAAAAGTGCATTTCTAAATGGTGACTTGCATGAAGAAGTGTATGTTTTTCAGCCCCGTGACTTTGTGCAAAAAGGGCATGAAAACCAAGTGTGTAGATTGAAAAAGGAATTATATGGTTTGATGCAAGCACCACGTGCTTAGTATGAAAAGATACATGCCTATCTGATTGCACATGGTTTTGAGAGTAGTCCATCTGAGAGCACCTTATGTGTAAAGTGTGCAAATGATGTGCTTTTGATCATTGCTGTGTATGTTGATGACATGCAGATCACTGGTCCTCATGAGAAGCATATTGCTGATTTTAAGGCTGATCTGCATGCCTCATTTGAGATGTCTGATTTGTGGCATTTGCATCATTATTTGGGCATTCAATTTATGCAAGTTGATGGTGGAATGGCCAAACAAAATATATTGACATATTATTCCAATGTTTTGGCCTTGAAGACTGCAAACCTATTGCCACTCCTATGGAGATAGGTTTACGATTGATTTGTCATGATGTTGGAGATGCATTTGATGTTGTTCTCTATTAGCATGCTATTGGATGCTTGATTTACTTATGCATTACTCTGCCAGATATTCAATTTGTTGTCTCATCAATGAGCAGGTTTATGCATTGCCCTTGTGTCAAGCATTGGCAAGCAGTTAAGTGCATCTTTTTCTACTTGAGTGGTACTCGGCTACTTGGATTATTTCATCCCAAGGGGGGATCACTACCGCCACATTTACATGCTTTTTCTAACTCTAACTAGGCTGGTTGCTATGACACTCATGTGTCCACTAGTGGTTTTTCTTCATGCTTAGTAGCTCATGTATATCTTGGTTGAGCAAGAAGCAGCCTACTGTGGCCACTTCTAGTTGTGAGGCTATGTAAAGTGCATCTTTCAGAGCAATTGTTGAGTGTGTGTGGATCGGATGCCTTATGACTGATTTGGGTGTTGGTTAGTCTTCTACCACCACCATCTTCATTGAGAGTCAGAGTGCATTGGTAGTTGCAAGGAACGATGTGTTCCATGCTTGCACTAAGCACATTGAGGTGCATTATCATTAGGTAAGGGAGAGGTTCTCTGTTGGAGAGATCAGCTTGGCATATGTACCCCATGCAGGAGAACATTGCAGACCTTTTCATGAAGGCTCTGCTTAGGGAGAAGTTTGAAGCTTTCCACAAATCTTTGGCCTTACTTCCTTTTGCGTATTGATTCCACATAGCTTGACACTTTCTCATACATGAGTGCCAACTCCTTGTTCACCACATCACTCTTAGGGGAGATTTGTTGATATATTTAGGTAGTGATGTGTGTGAACACACTAGGACCACTAGGGCACTTTTTTCCCTCTTCAGGAGGTTTTTTCCCCCTGGCTTGTATATATGCCTATTGCCCTAATTGGTTATTTATATTTGTACATTCTAGTGGTAACACATTCAGTATTGTGTGTTGTGCTCTAAGCTTCTTCTTCTTCCTTGTGTTGTTCGCATGCTTCCATAGATCTTGAACTCCTTTTTTGTTGATTGGATCCCATAGACGCACGTACATAGAGGATAGTATAGAAACAAAATCTCACAAAAGTACTTAGCGAATAGAAAGAGATAATAGACTTGAGACGAGATTGAGTACAATCTCCCCCCACATACTCTGATGGATGAGTCTATCAAAGCATGTGTATTTATAGGTATTTTTCATTACATCTTGAATAGAAGATACATGAGGGCGTGCTTCAAAAAGTGTGCATTTATGAAAATCTACTTAATTTACAAAAACGTCGCTTTTCAAGTGATCTACTATTTTTACAAAAATGTTGCTTTCTAAAGCGATCTATTATTTTTACAAAAAGTAACTAAAATACTACCTTCTAACGATTCTTCTAAATATCTTTAAAAATATCTGAATAAGTCCACATGCATTCACACCCTCATGAGTCTTCACCTGCTATATTAAAACACAAATCACATTAAGACCCTCAAGGCATTAAATTCCATATAACATTACAATATTCCATAAAGTATAACATTCCTCCTAGTTGAGGAGCAACCGCCCTCAGTTGATAAGAATAAAATAGACATGGATGGCTAGTCACATTTCCCATCACTAAACAATCATAAGCATGTTCCATGTAAAAACACATGCATGGAATTGGAAAACTGGAATTTAATGTGACTATGAATGATATGTAGAAATCAAATGATCATAATGTGGAGTTAGTGATCTTTTATGAATCCATTGAGATTCTTCAAGTGAGTTATTTTTATATTTAACTAAATATCTATGATATGGGTTACTTGTGCATGTAGTAGTAACAATCAAGTATTTTCTCTGGAACTAAAATTTTAGCATCCTCTTCAAGTAATGGAGGATCGTCTAAAATAGGAGTGAGTAGTAAAGTTCCTTTAAAAGATTTCAATAAAATAATATGAAAAGAATTATGTATATTCTCATGAGTAGGTATGTCTAGTCTAAAATCATTCTCGTTAATTTTTTGAATAATACAGAAAGGTCCATAAGAACGTGGTGCAAGTTTAACTTTAGGATGTTGTAGAATATTTTTCAAATATCTTTTGATTATGTGTAACCATACAAAGTTATTTTCATTAAATTGTTTTGCTACTTGTTTCTTATTAACATTACACATGTAACATTCTTAACTCTTTTTAATGTGCCCATGAACCTCATGAAGTGTAGAAATATGATCTTGTGCAAAAGAATCAGCCATAGGTATATCATTTTGAGTGAGAGTCATGGGAGTGGTAAGCTTCTTACCATAGGTAATTTCGTACGGTGCACGTCTAGTAGTGGTATGTGTTGTGTTACTATATGCAAACTATAATAAAGGAATTTGATCTGAAAGAATAACTTCTGGAAAAACATGATGTAGAAAAATACATTTAATAAATAACTTAGCATCCTGAGGTGCAAAAAGAGTCTCTTACAAGGAATTAAATATGAATCTTTACTAAACCTATCAACAATTGTCTAAATCATATCATTATGAGATGATGTTGTAGGTAGATCAATAATAGAATCCATAGATATTTGTTCCCATGGTCCATTAGGTATGGGAAGTGGCATTAATAATCCAAATTCTTTACCATGATGTCATTTCACATGTTGACACATAATGCAATGGGAAACATACTATGCAATATCCTTTTCCACATTGGGCCAAAAGAAAAAATCTTTACATGTAGAAATAGTACTTTGCATGCCCCCATGACCCATATATGGTGGTTCGTGCATCTCTTTCATAATAAATTTTTTAAAACCTTGTGTGAATTCTTTAAATGTTGTGTAAAACCTCACTAAATAATGTAAAATTCTTGAAAGCATTCCATGTTTTTGAAAAATACAAATCAGATGCATAAGTAGGAAGCATGTCATGAAATGTATGAATATGAAAAAAAAAATATTATTGATTGAAACAATAGTTTGTGGGGATGATGGGAAACAACTAAGGGCATCAGCTACAACATTGGCTTTTCCAGGTTGATATTGAATCATAGGCTAAAAATTTTGTATGAATAAAGCCCATTTAATGTGTCTGTCAAAAATCAATGGTTAATGTAATGGATGCTTAATAGCATGTTGCTTTGTTTTGATTATAACTTCAGAACCCATAAGATAATGTTTCCAAATTTTTAAAGCATGCACAATAGTTAAAAGTTCCTTATCATAGGTGCTACAATTCTTTTCAGAAGGTTTAAGTTTCCTACTTTTAAATGCAATAAGATGGTCATTTTGCATTAATACATCACCTATACCTAAACCAGTAGCATCTCTAACTACATGCAAAGGTTGTGAAAAATGTGGTAATTGCAAAACAAGTGCATGAGAAAGTGCATGTTTGAGTTTTTTAAAAGATTGATGTTGTGCTAATCCCCATGCAAATTTTAACTTTTTCTTAAATAATAATTTGAGTGGAAGTGCTAAATAAGAAACACCTTTTACAAACCTCCTATAAAAACTAGCTAACCCTAGAAAAGATCATATATCATTCACAAATTGAGGTACATGCTATTCTTCAATTAGAATTTATGTTTCAGTTTGAAGTGTGTGAAAGCACGCAAACAACACAATGAAGAAGAAGAAGCTTGGAGCACAACACACAATACTGAATATATTACCACTAGAATGTAAAATGTTAAGTGGCCCATTAGGGTTATAGCCATATGTACAAGCCAGGGGAAAAAACCTCCTAAAGAGGGAAAAAAGTGCCCCGATTGTCCTAGTGTGTTCACACACATCACTACCTAAATATATCAACAAATCCCCCCTGGGAGTGATGCGATGAACAAGGATCTCACATTCATGTATAAGGAACTTTGTGGAATCAATCCACAAAAGGAAGTAAGCCCAAAGCTTTGCAAAAAGCTTCAAACTTCTCACTAGGAAGAGCCTTTGTGAAAAGGTCTGCAGTGTTCTCCTATGTGGGCACATATGCCAAACTAATCTCTCCAGTAGAGAACCTCTCCCTGACATAATGATAATGCACTTTGTTGCAGAGTAAAGAAGCACAGAAAAGGGATCCCCAAAAATTTTCAAATGATGGACATAAATTTTCTTCTTCAAATTTCTACGAAAACCTCATGAAGCCATGTAAATGCACTAGAGGAGTCCTCTAGATGCATAAACCCCAATTATTGTAACATAATCCTTGTAAGATAATAGGAAATTAGTGTTTTTCAATAAAAGTGTCGGTCCCTTGTGTGAGAGGACCAATTTTAGAGCACATGTATATAAGTCACTTGGTGACTCTTGTAAAGAACTTTTTTCCATTGTGAGAACTGAAGCTTTATTTCAAATTTGCCTCTTTCCTATTGATCATCTTCTTTTCCAAGAGCTTGTGTGTGTGTAGTATGCTTGAAATGTGCATGTAGGACTGTTGTCTACCACATCCCATTGCTTTTGAACTATTGTAGTGCGTGTGTGAGCCTTGAGGAGTTGTGGAGCAGTTATTGGTATTTCCATATTAGATGTGTCTCATCGAGAGCTTCAAAATGAAGTCACAATTGACCATGTCCAGAGTTCTAATCTAAGAGAAAATTTCGGATTTGTGCTTACCACTATACCTAGTATCATGATGTGCATTTTCAGAGAAGTAGTGAGTTGGAGAGGTAACTGAGACAAAACACTTGCATTGTAGCATTGTCACTTCACTTACCATCATGTATGCACATGTCTTCATACACTTGGTGTGTCTAATCTCTCGGATTGATAATTAAACATGTATTAATCCACCGCTATATGCATTTGTGGGACGATTGAGGTACAGTCTCATCAACGCAAGTCCCTAAGGCTTCACAACTTAGGTACACACGGTTTTGGTGCCATTGTGAGGGAGTAACCCAATCGAGGTGTCTTCGTGAAGGTTATAGCTGCAGAGTGAATGAATCGTACTTGTAGAGGTAATTTCAATCAATGGCAAGTCACAAGATATTCAACACTTGTTACTTCACACTTTAGGGTGTGTAATGAGTTTTTAGGGTTAGGAGTAAGGGAGTGAGAAAGAGTTAGAAGGTAAGTTTCCATTTGAAAATTCTAGAAAAAGATAAAGGAAAAAAAATTAGTTCCTTTTAGCTTAGACATTTGGCCACCCAAGGCTATAAAAACCAAAATCAATTGGACCCTTAGTTATTTGCCTAAAGCAAGTATCGTGGAGAGCAGAAGTGACCAGTATCATGGCGATAGTATCGTGGAGAGCGAGTGCTTTGATGACATCGTGAGCACAAAACTTGGGACAGATACCCTTGAAGGTGAGCACATTAACCCTATAACCTTAGAAAATCAAAATAATGCTCAGAAACGTGATCTAGCATGTAATCGATATCGTGGGGTAGGACAGAAGGGGTGGAATGATCTTTTGTGTCTTATGACCATATAATAGAATTCAAGCAAGTGTTGCAAGTGGAACAAGTTGATGAATTTTTTGTGCAATATGAATCCTTTGGGCTAACCCTCACAGGAACAACCATAACCTGGTTCCAACCCTTGGATCCAAATCGCTTTGATAATATTGAAAAGTTCTTCCAAGAGTTTATTGGGGAATTCACAAAGCAAGGGATTAAGCACAACTCATCATCATTGATTCATAGTTTCAAACAAGCCCCAAATGAAACTATAAAATTGGAAGCCTGAAGATTTAACCAATATGTTGATAGATATCCAGTAACGGAGAGACCCTCATAGCAAAAGCTGGTATCTCTATTTCTAGATGGATTGGCTAATGGGACACTGAGAACCTTAGTCTACGTAAAACGGTTGCAGACATTAAGCGAGTGTCTCCAAGAATGCATAGACTTGGAAGATAACTTAGCGGGTGATCTCAAAAATACCCAAAGCTCCACTAAATTAGAAGACACTAGGAGTACTGTGACATCTAGTTCAAGTAATGTGGAAGAATTAGCAAAATTGGTAGCTAAAAAATTAGGAGTGCATGGATAGAGAAACTATCAGAACCCCTCGATGAGAATGCCAATGTTGAGAAGATGCACCCAGGTGGAGACTGTCCATCCCATGCCTGTGCAAGAGGAGGTTTAGGTGTGCAACAAACTTACCCATACAACAGGCAGTCACCTCAAGGACACAACCTGTATTGTCATATCGAGCAAAAATATACCAACCACACTATCAAAAATTTTCCGTTTAACAGATAACCAAGGCCAGTAACTCAACCCCAATACAAACCTTTAATACAGAGAGGTTCCTAGATACAACCCTTATCCAGGACCATAAGGAGCACCCAAGCCATATGAGCAAGGAGCATATGGATAACCACAACCTCTGTTATGACAACAACCACCCCATCCACAGAATGTAGTGCCAATCAAGTACACTCAACCGGAGGAAAATTTGGAAAGGGCTATAGTACCAACTACACCTTTAGCTAGTGTAGAAATGACAAATCTAGGATATGAGCAGACCCAGGGAGAATATTATCCATATGATGCTAGCATAATAGAATACAACCAAACCTACAAGCAACAATACTACGGTTATGAAGGATATGAAAACTCTTATGGATCGGAATATGCGAACCTGCTGTATATCGCACCTAAAGCACAAACCCCAATGAGACCATCTATTAGACCACCTACACTAAGAGGACCATGCTATAGATGTGGTGTAGATCACTTCATATGGGAATGTACATTGCCTTACAATCCACCAACCCCTAGAACATGGTTAGGATATTGCAATGATTGTGGCAAGGATCATTTGTTTAGAGACTACCCATAAAACCCCAATAAGGTTCATAACACTACCCATATTAATGTAATAGAAGTTATTGAATCATGTGGAAGTGATAAAGAGTACACAATGCCACTAAAAGCCATCACTTAAGCCCAAGACAAAGGACAAGAAGTGAAAGAAATGGACTTTGAACCTGAAATAGATAAAAATTTAGGGCCTAAGATCGAGATAGTGTAGGATTCAGAAGATCTCAAAGAAACTAACCAAAGGAAGAAGATGCAAAGGTGGAAGACTAGAAGAGAAAAACTCATGAATAAGTGGTTGAAAAAGAAGAATGAAGAGAATGAGAAAGTTGTAAAGGAAAGTAAGAACCCTCAGGAGCTAGAAGTACAAGGACACACTCATCAGACAATCCAAGCACCAAAGCAAGGCGAACTAGGAACAATGCTAGTAGAACCAGTATGACAAGACTTGGACATATGGTTGAAGGCTTATCAATCCAGAATCCCGACCGGACCAAGCATAGAGCAACATGAGAAACTCTATCAACAATGAGACCTAGAGAAGGAGTGATTGGCGATATATATGAAACTTATCAAAATAGCTCAGACTACACTAGAACATGCTACCCTAGCCCTTTGTGAGATGAGGATACCTAGAAACAAATTCAACGAATGCCTAGAAAATAACGATAAAAAATAATTAAAGACACCACAAGAGGCGAATAGTGAAAAAGACTAGTAGAGAAACCATATCAAATAGATATCTATAATCCCAGAAGTAGAAGCCAATTGTCCACAAGACTTGTGGGCCAAGATCCAAGAAGAATGATGGAAAAGGAATGAGAATTCACCACCACCTTTTGAAGAACTAGACACTTGGGAAAATCACCCTATACCAAACTTAGAAGAAGCATACGAAGAAGTGTCTATTTTAGATAGAAACAGGGAAGAATCACACAACATTTCCATGTTACCAAGTTATATGGGAGAATATGAGAGAAGGTCAGTAGGATTCCATGCTCCCATGATCCGAGGACAGGAAGATAGGTCTCAAGATAAGACATCACACAATTTAGTAGAACTCAAGAAGTCTAAGATACAATGCTTATTGAAAATAGAAGAATTACTACAAGCCAAGCCCCACTTGTGGAAGCAATTAGTTGGACACTTGAGAATAGACACTGAAGAACCTATGAATGCAAAGAAAGAAGTGAAAGCCCCATCAACCATTCAAATCCCAATTGATAAAGTTGGAGAATTTAGTGAAGGTGATGAAGGTAATATGTGGCTACCCATCACCTTTAACGAATATATGAACAAAGCCATCTTAGACAGCGGAGCTGGTGTAGGCATAGCCACAAAGAAATTTGGGAGAAATGGGGAAAACCTATCTTACGACCAATGCACATGAAGCTTCAGCTAGCAGACAGTCATGTAGAGAGACCCCTAGGAATATTGGAGAAGATTAAGCTGACTACCTGCGGAGTAGAGTTTGAGCATACTCTAGCTTTATGTCAATTTGGAAAATCCAATAATTACAAAATGATTTTAGGACGACCTTTTATGAGACAACTCAGAGTCGTGCAAGATTGCGGAAGAGATGCATTTTATTTACAACACCAAGGGACAACCACGAAGATAAATTTGCAAACCTTTTCATATAGGGATGTACCCCCATTACAATGGAATCCCATACATAGAGAAGAAGATGATGTGTCCATTCATAGCGCAGGATCTAGTGACCAATCATGGATGAATGAACACGTTCATCTATGGATGTGTAAAGAGGCCAAAAGAGAAGAAAGCAAAACCCAGTTTTGGCCAATAGGACATCAGAATTATCAACCCATGGAGGACCTAGCTTACATGCCTCAAATTTTCCCAGATGAAGCATTCGAACCACATGGATGGATGGAAATATTATCCACACTAGGTGTGTGTGTGTAAATGAGGAAGTGATAACCATGGATGAGTGTGTTGATGAAGAAGGTTATGATGTAAATCTTTACATGGTAATCCTGTAGGAAGTGGAAGCACGAGAACAACTAGAAAAAGAATGGAATGAGGACTATGAAAGTATATAAATGCAACCATAATTGGATTTAGAGGAACGATATTTAGAAGTAGTCCACGCAAACAATAAATAAGAAACACCTAGGGTGTTCACGATAGAAGCAGCTCAAGCGAGTCGGGGCAATGAGAGATGTTAGACAAAGTCAACCCACCACCAGATCTCTTTGAAGTTCTAGAACACTTCAAAATATACGAAGTAGAGGAACGAAAAATAGCTATACAAATGCCCAAAAGGGAAGCCAAAGAAGGAAAGGCTTATGACAATAAGGAACAAACTAAGAAAGTAATAGTAGCCATGGAAGAAGAAGAGGAGAGATGCACCTACATTGGAAAAGATGTATCTCCGAAAGAAGAACAAGAATTGATAGAACTAATCAGGGAATATAGGGATGTCTTTGCATGGACTAACAAAGACCTCAAGGGAGTAGATCCATCTATTTGCTCCCATATAATTCCAATGACACCTGAAGCAATACCCTCCAAGCAACGACCATACAAATACAATGATGTTTATTTGGCAAAGATTAAAGAGGAGATTAACAAACTGTTAGTAGCAGGATTCATTTATGAAATAGAGCACACAGAATGGGTATCACCTTTGGTTGTAGTTCCCATGAAGAATGGAAAACTAAGAGTCTGTATTAACCTAAAGAAAGTGAATGTTGCTACTATCCGTGATAGCTACCCATTACCAATCACTGACCATCTCTTGGAAAGAGTGGCAAGTAAGGAAGTATATAGCTTCCTCGATGGATTCTCAGGTTATAACCAAGTAGCCATTGCTAAAGAGGACCAACATAAGACAACCTTTGCAACTGAATGGGGAGTATATGCTTTTCGAGTGATGCCATTTGGGATCACCAATGCCCCCTGTAACTTTTCGAATATTAATGTGTCATGTATTCAAAAATTTTTTAAGAAAAATCATGGAAGTATATGTAGATGATTTGTGCACTTATTCCTGTCAAAGGAGCGAACACATTCCAGCACTACGGAGGATATTCGAGAAATATTGTCAGAGTATGTTTAAATCTAGAAAAGTGTGTCTTTATGGTAAGGCAAGGAAAGATCTTGGGACACATTGTATTGAAGAATGGAATTTCCATAGATGAAGATGAGATTAAAGTAATTTTAGACTTACCAAGACCTAAAAATGTGAAGCAAGTACAAGCCTTTATGGGACATTGTGGGTACTATCATCGATTTATCCACATGTACTTTATAATCGCTAAGCCTACATGCTTGATATGCTTGATATTATCCTCATTTGTAAGTCACATGAGTAGTCATGTGAACACCTCTTGTAAAAGAGTACATTTTATCTCTTGTAAATGGAAAAAGAAAAAAGTAAAAGGATGGCTTACCTCATCCATGATGTAAAAGCAAATTCGTGGCTCCAACTACCAAAATCACGAATTTTTGAGCTGAGGGAATGTCTCCTAACTTTGGGGATCACTTTTAGGTGGAGCCATTCGAATTCGAATTCAAAACTCCCTCCAAGAATTGCTATAAAAGGAGCAAGAAGGAAGAGGCGATTAGCAAGCCTTGTACGTGACCACTTCATGTCATTTGTAGAGATTGAAGAGCTTACTCCATAGCTCTATCATTCTACTCCCATTGTGCAAAGATTCATTGCCAATGTGGTTGTAATCATATGTGAATCTATACATTTATTATCATCTACCTCTCTGTTTTGTTCTCTGCTATACTCACTCAGAGCAGTAACTTCAGAAGGTCATATCTCGAGTTTTACTGAACCTTTTTCAGTGTTTTAAAGTGCGTTGGATAGCTCTCACTGTCTAGTTTCTACATATAAATTTTCAAGGTCATTGGATTTATCTTTTCGGAGATATCTGCATTTTACTGCTTACTGGTCTATCTCTGTAGAACCCCGAGAATTGTGGGAATGTTCCAGAACTTGATGAAACTTGTTCTCAGTGCTCAATCCATCATTTGAAGTGTTTTAACTTGGAATAGGAAGCTTGCTAAGTCTATTTGCTATGCCCAAAAGGAATTTTTCTAATTCCTTCCAGGTTGAGAGCACTGTTCATTTTTTCCAGTAGGTGTATGTCCAAAAATAGCAAGTTTTGGGAGCTAGTCATTTCGCAACTTGTCGGTCTTGACTTAAACTTTTGGGATACATGTTCCAAAGTACTTGGCTGATATTTTGGTGGATTTAGGAAGATCAAAGGGTCTACTAATCAACTCTGAAGTCTCAGTTGGCTGGTGTGAAGCTGGTTGTAGCGGCACCTACTCATCTTTGGATTGCATCCACCATCTCTCTTCACAGTGGTATCAGAGCATAGTCAAGCAACATGGGAGATGGATTTCCATCAACAATTGACAAATTGGATCGAAACAACTACCCGGCATGGTCTCTAAGGATGGAGGCTTACCTTCAAGGAAGGAATCTATATGGATTCATATCCGGAGATGAAGCAATGCCAACCATGAGGAACAAAGGGCAACCATCACATGAAGAAGTGGAAGGACTTTCGAATTGGTGTTCGAAGGATGCACTTGCAAGGTCTTATATTCTAAACTCAATCTCTGATTTTCTTTTACCTCATGTCAAGGGATGCAAGACATCAAGAGAAACCTGGAATGCACTTGCTTCTTTCTTCTCTTCCAACACTCGAGCAAGGAAGAACCAATTGTGGATGGAGTTCACAACAATGAAGAAAAGCCCGAAGCAAAATGTGACTGATTATGTCACAAAGATGAAGGAGATTTCCGACCAACTTGGAAGCATTGGAGAGGTAATTGAAGAGGAGCAAATCATAAGACAAATCATGAATGGAATCAAAGCAGACGACAAGTGGGAGTCATTCACAACAGCCATGGATTTATACATGGATATGCATGTACCCGACCTCAACACACTCATGGGCCAACTCTTCACTCATGAAGCAAAGATTAGCAAAGGTGGTGAGTCCTCAAGAGGTAATCAAACTTCTGCCTTATATTCTGATAAAGCTAAGGTCAAGGACAAGTCAAAGAATAGGAAGAATGAAGATGAAGGAAGCTCTTTCCAAGCAAACTTTGCAGGTAGAGGAAGAGCTAGAGGAAGAGGCAGAGGTGGAAAGCAAGGCAGGGGGAGATTCCAATCATCTCAACCTTGCAACATATGTGGCTTATCTAACCATACTACTGAAGAATGTTTCAGGAATCCAAGGAACTCAAGAGGAAGAGGATTCAATATGGGTGGCTATGGATCAAATAGAGGTAGGTACAATGGAGGCTACAACAACAACAACTACTACAACAACAATTACAACAACAACAACAACTATCAAAGTGGCCATAGAGGAAGAAGAGATTACAATAACTATGCAGAGGACCAAAGTCAAGAAGATTCATTATTGATTATGAATCTATCAACAAAGAAGGGTAAGGATGATGATCACATATTTTACATTGATTCGGGATGCTCGAACCATGTAGCAGGAAATGTGGCTTTACTTTCTGATTTGGAAGATCCTCATAACAAGCATGAAGTGCAGACAGGAGATGATACAAAGCACTCAGTGGAGAAGATAGGTAATGTGAAGACATCAGATGGGAATATGAACCTCTTAAGCAAAGTCTTGTATGTCCCTACAATTACCAAAAATTTAATAAGTGTTGGACAGATTGTTGAAAAAGGATTGCAGGTTAGATTCAATCGATTTGGAGCATATGTTGAAGACCCAAGGCAAGGCTTTCGAAGGATTGCCAAAGGAGAAAAGACAGGAAGGCTTTTCACTTTTGAAGTGGAAGATACAAAGAACATAGCTTTGTTTAGCTATGGATCTCAAACTCTAACAGAGTTGGAGATATGGCACAAAAGGCTTGCTCACATTGGTGAGAGGACACTCAAACAGATTTGCAGGGACCAAAGTGTACTTGGTTTGCCTAATATCACAAGGCAACACATGATTTATAAGTGTGAAGCTTGTCAACTCGGCAAGGCTCATAGACAACCTTTCAATAAGAAAGGATATATGTATCAAAATCCTTTGGATCTAGTGCACACGGATGTGTGGGGTCCAAGTAAGGAGCCATCTATATCAGGCTCAAGATATTATGTGTCTTTCATAGATGATTGTAGCAGGTGGACCATTCTGTTTTTCATGAAGCACAAGGATGAAGTGTTTAATTGCTTTAAGAAGTATATTGCTCTTGTTGAAAATCAAACAGGTAGGACTTTGAAAAGAATCAGATCAGATGGTGGAGGAGAATACTTCTCTTCTGAATTTGATGCCTTCTTGCATGAAAGAGGCATTAAAAGGGAAGTCACTACAAGGTATACACCCGAACTCAATGGTGTAGCAGAGAGGAGGAAAAGAGCTATTGTCGAAGCTGCAAGGTCCATGCTCAATGAAAAGGGATTGCCGAACTACCTATGGGCAGAGGCTGTGTCTACAGCCACATATCTCATAAATAGACTTCCATCTAAGTCACTAGATGGAACCACTCCATATGAAGTGTGGAATGGAAGAAGACCTAGTCTAGAGCATTGTAAAATCTTTGGATGCTTAGCCTATGCTCACATTCCTTCTCAAGTAAGAGGGAAATTGGATCCCAAGGCAGAGAAGTGTGTATTCATTGGTTATGATCAAAACCAAAAAGGATATAGATTGTACAATCCAACCAATAAAGGATTTTCTGTGAGTAGAGATGTAATTTTTGATGAAAACAAATCATGGTTTGATGATGACAGGAAAGTGAAGCTGCCATATGACTTGGATGAAGATTTTCCATCACTTCAACCAAAGGAGCCAAAGCAGATTGAAGAAAGTGATTCGGAGATTGACCTAGAAGACTTGGAAAGACTAAAGCTATGGAAGAACAAAGGTAAAGCAAAGATGCAGGATGCTACATATGGACCCGAGAGCTCACATCAACCACTTAGAAGGTCTTCGAGGGAGAAGAAGAAACCAGAGAGGTTTGGTTATGATACTTCTTTGGTCACCAAGCACTCAATCTACATTGCAAAGGATTCAACCAATGAAGAACCTACCACATTCGAAGAAGCACAAAGCAAGAAAGCTTGGAGAGATGCAATGGATGAAGAAATGGAAGCCTTGAAGGAGAATGACACTTGGGAGCTTGTACCTAACAAGCCATCTATGAAGATAATCGGATCTCGATGGATATACAAAATCAAGAGGAATCCAGATGGAAGTATAAATAGACACAAAGCAAGGTTAGTTGCTAAAGGGTTTGCTCAAACCCATGGTATTGATTATGAGGAGACTTTCTCTCTTGTTGCAAAAATGCCTACAATTAGGGTTCTCATTAGTCTTGCTGCATCTAGAAATTGGAATCTTTATCAACTTGATGTAAAGAATGCTTTCTTGAATGGATGGATTTCTGAGGAAGTGTATATGGCACAACCTCCTGGATATGAGGATGCACATCATCCTAACTATGTATGCAAACTAAAGAAAGCTTTGTATGGATTGAAGCAAGCTCCAAGAGCTTGGAATTTCAGATTGGTTACTTATTTGCAGGACCAAGGATTCAAAGCTAGCAAGGCGGATACCTCTTTGTTCATAAAGAGGAATGGATCTGAAGTGATCTATTTATGTGTGTATGTTGATGATATTATTATCACAGGCAATGATCTTGAAGGAATCAAACAGGTAAAGAGTCAAATGAAGGAGGAGTTCAAAATAAGTGACCTCGGACCACTCACTTATTTTCTTGGATTGGAGTTGATCTACACAGATTCAGGTATATACATCACACAAAGGAAGTATGTCCATGACATGCTCGTCAAATTCAAGATGGAAAATACCAAGTGTGCAGGTACACCTATGGAGCAAAATCATAAGCTTAGTGCTTATGAAGGAGAGCCAATTGAAGACATCACAAGCTATCAAAGCTTGGTTGGAAGTTTGAACTATGCAACACTCACAAGGGTGGATATATGCTATACTGTTAGCATATTGAGTCAGTTTATGCATAAGCCGAGAAGACCACATATGGAAGCGGCCAAGCGAGTCCTCAAGTACCTAAAGGGGACCATGAATGAAGGTTTGTTCTATTCATATACTTCAGATATTGAGCTAAAGGTCTACTCAGATGCAGATTGGGCCGGATCTAAAGATGATAGAAGAAGCACATCAGGGTATATATCATTTGCAGGTTCAAAAATCATTTCTTGGTCATCGAAGAAGCAACCAACCGTGGCATTATCTTCTACTGAAGCTGAATATAGAGGTTTGGCTAATGCAACTCAAGAAATCATGTGGTTAAAATCTTTGTACACAGATCTTGGACTTCATTCTTCAACACCTCACATTTTTGGTGACAACACAAGCTCACTACATCTAGCAGCTAATCCGGTATACCATGCTAGAACCAAGCATATTGAAGTCCACTACCATTATGTAAGGGAGAAGCTATTGAGCAAGGATATTCAACTATCCTATGTCTCTACAGATATGCAATGTGCAGACATGTTGACGAAAGCTCTTGATGGTACGAAGTTAAGTAGATTCAAGTTGATGATTGGTTTGCAGGAAATCAAGGACAATTGAAGACTTATTTGGAGGCCAAGCATGTTAGGCTTGAGGGGGAGCTGTTGGTGCATTTTGCCCAAGCCTACATGCTTGATATGCTTGATATTATCCTCATTTGTAAGTCACATGAGTAGTCATGTGAACACCTCTTGTAAAAGAGTACATTTTATCTCTTGTAAATGGAAAAAGAAAAAAGTAAAAGGATGGCTTACCTCATCCATGATGTAAAAGCAAATTCGTGGCTCCAACTACCAAAATCACGAATTTTTGAGCTGAGGGAATCTCTCCTAACTTTGGGGATCACTTTTAGGTGGAGCCATTCGAATTCGAATTCAAAACTCCCTCCAAGAATTGCTATAAAAGGAGCAAGAAGGAAGAGGCGATTAGCAAGCCTTGTACGTGACCACTTCATGTCATTTTGTAGAGATTGAAGAGCTTACTCCATAGCTCTATCATTCTACTCCCATTGTGCAAAGATTCATTGCCAATGTGGTTGTAATCATATGTGTATCTATACATTTATTATCATCTACCTCTCTGTTTTGTTCTCTGCTATACTCACTCAGAGCAGTACCTTCAGAAGGTCATATCTCGAGTTTTACTGAGCCTTTTTCAGTGTTTTAAAGTGCGTTGGATAGCTCTCACTGTCTAGTTTCTACATATAAATTTTCAAGGTCATTGGATTTATATTTTTGGAGATATCTGCATTTTACTGCTTACTGGTCTATCTCTGCAGAACCCCGAGAATTGTGGGAATGTTCCAGAACTTGATGAAACTTGTTCTCAGTGCTCAGTCCATCATTTGAAGTGTTTTAACTTGGAATAGGAAGCTTGCTAAGTCTATTTTCTATGCCCAAAAGGAATTTTTCTAATTCCTTCCAGGTTGAGAGCACTGTTCATTTTTTCCAGTAGGTGTATGTCCAAAAATAGCAAGTTTTGGGAGCTAGTCATTTCGCAACTTGTCGGTCTTGACTTAAACTTTTGGGATACATGTTCCAAAGTACTTGGCTGATATTTTGGTGGATTTAGGAAGCTCAAAGGGTCTACTAATCAACTCTGAAGTCTCAGTTGGCTGGTGTGAAGCTGGTTGTAGCGGCACCTACTCATCTTTGGATTGCATCCACCATCTCTCTTCACAGACCTGTTGGTGCATTTTGCCCAAGCCTACATGCTTGATATGCTTGATATTATCCTCATTTGTAAGTCACATGAGTAGTCATGTGAACACCTCTTGTAAAAGAGTACATTTTATCTCTTGTAAATGGAAAAAGAAAAAAGGAAAAGGATGGCTTACCTCATCCATGATGTAAAAGCAAATTCGTGGCTCCAACTACCAAAATCACGAATTTTTGAGCTGAGGGAATCTCTCCTAACTTTGGGGATCACTTTTAGGTGGAGCCATTCGAATTCGAATTCAAAACTCCCTCCAAGAATAGCTATAAAAGGAGCAAGAAGGAAGAGGCGATCAGCAAGCCTTGTACGTGACCACTTCATGTCATTTTGTAGAGATTGAAGAGCTTACTCCATAGCTCTATCATTCTACTCCCATTGTGCAAAGATTCATTGCCAATGTGGTTGTAATCATATGTGAATCTATACATTTATTATCATCTACCTCTCTGTTTTGTTCTCTGCTATACTCACTCAGAGCAGTAACTTCAGAAGGTCATATCTCGAGTTTTACTGAACATTTTTCAGTGTTTTAAAGTGCGTTGGATAGCTCTCACTGTCTAGTTTCTACCTATAGATTTTCAAGGTCATTGGATTTATACTTTTGGAGATATCTGCATTTTACTGCTTACTGGTCTATCTCTGCAGAGCCCCGAGAATTGTGGGAATGTTCCAGAACTTGATGAAACTTGTTCTCAGTGCTCAGTCCATCATTTGAAGTGTTTTAACTTGGAATAGGAAGCTTGCTAAGTCTATTTGCTATGCCCAAAAGGAATTTTTCTAATTCCTTCCAGGTTGAGAGCACTGTTCATTTTTTCCAGCAGGTGTATGTCCAAAAATAGCAAGTTTTGGGAGCTAGTCATTTCGCAACTTGTCGGTCTTGACTTAAACTTTTGGGATACATGTTCCAAAGTACTTGGCTGATATTTTGGTGGATTTAGGAAGCTCAAAGGGTCTACTAATCAACTCTGAAGTCTCAGTTGGCTGGTGTGAAGCTGGTTGTAGCGGCACCTACTCATCTTTGGATTGCATCCACCATCTCTCTTCACAGTGGTATCAGAGCATAGTCAAGCAACATGGGAGATGGATTTCCATCAACAATTGACAAATTGGATCGAAACAACTACCCGGCATGGTCTCTAAGGATGGAGGCTTACCTTCAAGGAAGGAATCTATATGGATTCATATCCGGAGATGAAGCAATGCCAACCATGAGGAACAAAGGGCAACCATCACATGAAGAAGTGGAAGGACTTTCGAATTGGTGTTCGAAGGATGCACTTGCAAGGTCTTATATTCTAAACTCAATCTCTGATTTTCTTTTACCTCATGTCAAGGGATGCAAGACATCAAGAGAAACCTGGAATGCACTTGCTTCTTTCTTCTCTTCCAACACTCGAGCAAGGAAGAACCAATTGTGGATGGAGTTCACAACAATGAAGAAAAGCCCGAAGCAAAATGTGACTGATTATGTCACAAAGATGAAGGAGATTTCCGACCAACTTGGAAGCATTGGAGAGGTAATTGAAGAGGAGCAAATCATAAGACAAATCATGAATGGAATCAAAGCAGACGACAAGTGGGAGTCATTCACAACAGCCATGGATTTATACATGGATATGCATGTACCCGACCTCAACACACTCATGGGCCAACTCTTCACTCATGAAGCAAAGATTAGCAAAGGTGGTGAGTCCTCAAGAGGTAATCAAACTTCTGCATTATATTCTGATAAAGCTAAGGTCAAGGACAAGTCAAAGAATAGGAAGAATGAAGATGAAGGAAGCTCTTTCCAAGCAAACTTTGCAGGTAGAGGAAGAGCTAGAGGAAGAGGCAGAAGTGGAAAGCAAGGCAGGGGGAGATTCCAATCATCTCAACCTTGCAACATATGTGGCTTATCTAACCATACTACTGAAGAATGTTTCAGGAACCCGAGGAACTCAAGAGGAAGAGGATTCAATAGAGGTGGCTATGGATCAAATAGAGGCAGGTACAATGGAGGCTACAACAACAACTACTACAACAACAATTACAACAACAACAACAACTATCAAAGTGGCCATAGAGGAAGAAGAGATTACAATAACTATGTAGAGGACCAAAGTCAAGAAGATTCATTATTGATTATGAATCTATCAACGAAGAAGGGTAAGGATGATGATCACATATTTTACATTGATTCGGGATGCTCGAACCATGTAGCAGGAAATGTGGCTTTACTTTCTGATTTGGAAGATCCTCATAACAAGCATGAAGTGCAGACAGGAGATGACACAAAGCACTCAGTGGAGAAGATAGGTAATGTGAAGACATCAGATGGGAATATGAACCTCTTAAGCAAAGTCTTGTATGTCCCTACAATTACCAAAAATTTAATAAGTGTTGGACAGATTGTTGAAAAAGGATTGCAGGTTAGATTCAATCGATTTGGAGCATATGTTGAAGACCCAAGGCAAGGCTTTCGAAGGATTGCCAAAGGAGAAAAGACAGGAAGGCTTTTCACTTTTGAAGTGGAAGATACAAAGAACATAGCTTTGTTTAGCTATGGATCTCAAACTCTAACAGAGTTGGAGATATGGCACAAAAGGCTTGCTCACATTGGTGAGAGGACACTCAAACAGATTTGCAGGGACCAAAGTGTACTTGGTTTGCCTAATATCACAAGGCAACACATGATTTATAAGTGTGAAGCTTGTCAACTCGGCAAGGCTCATAGACAACCTTTCAATAAGAAAGGATATATGTATCAAAATCCTTTGGATCTAGTGCACACGGATGTGTGGGGTCCAAGTAAGGAGCCATCTATATCAGGCTCAAGATATTATGTGTCTTTCATAGATGATTGTAGCAGGTGGACCATTCTGTTTTTCATGAAGCACAAGGATGAAGTGTTTAATTGCTTTAAGAAGTATATTGCTCTTGTTGAAAATCAAACAGGTAGGACTTTGAAAAGAATCAGATCAGATGGTGGAGGAGAATACTTCTCTTCTGAATTTGATGCCTTCTTGCATGAAAGAGGCATTAAAAGGGAAGTCACTACAAGGTATACACCCGAACTCAATGGTGTAGCAGAGAGGAGGAACAGAGCTATTGTCGAAGCTGCAAGGTCCATGCTCAATGAAAAGGGATTGCCGAACTACCTATGGGCAGAGGCTGTGTCTACAGCCACATATCTCATAAATAGACTTCCATCTAAGTCACTAGATGGAACCACTCCATATGAAGTGTGGAATGGAAGAAGACCTAGTCTAGAGCATTGTAAAATCTTTGGATGCTTAGCCTATGCTCACATTCCTTCTCAAGTAAGAGGGAAATTGGATCCCAAGGCAGAGAAGTGTGTATTCATTGGTTATGATCAAAACCAAAAAGGATATAGATTGTACAATCCAACCAATAAAGGATTTTCTGTGAGTAGAGATGTAATTTTTGATGAAAACAAATCATGGTTTGATGATGACAGGAAAGTGAAGCTGCCATATGACTTGGATGAAGATTTTCCATCACTTCAACCAAAGGAGCCAAAGCAGATTGAAGAAAGTGATTCGGAGATTGACCTAGAAGACTTGGAAAGACTAAAGCTATGGAAGAACAAAGGTAAAGCAAAGATGCAGGATGCTACATATGGACCCGAGAGCTCACATCAACCACTTAGAAGGTCTTCGAGGGAGAAGAAGAAACCAGAGAGGTTTGGTTATGATACTTCTTTGGTCACCAAGCACTCAATCTACATTGCAAAGGATTCAACCAATGAAGAACCTACCACATTCGAAGAAGCACAAAGCAAGAAAGCTTGGAGAGATGCAATGGATGAAGAAATGGAAGCCTTGAAGGAGAATGACACTTGGGAGCTTGTACCTAACAAGCCATCTATGAAGATAATCGGATCTCGATGGATATACAAAATCAAGAGGAATCCAGATGGAAGTATAAATAGACACAAAGCAAGGTTAGTTGCTAAAGGGTTTGCTCAAACCCATGGTATTGATTATGAGGAGACTTTCTCTCCTGTTGCAAAAATGCCTACAATTAGGGTTCTCATTAGTCTTGCTGCATCTAGAAATTGGAATCTTTATCAACTTGATGTAAAGAATGCTTTCTTGAATGGATGGATTTCTGAGGAAGTGTATATGGCACAACCTCCTGGATATGAGGATGCACATCATCCTAACTATGTATGCAAACTAAAGAAAGCTTTGTATGGATTGAAGCAAGCTCCAAGAGCTTGGAATTTCAGATTGGTTACTTATTTGCAGGACCAAGGATTCAAAGCTAGCAAGGCGGATACCTCTTTGTTCATAAAGAGGAATGGATCTGAAGTGATCTATTTATGTGTGTATGTTGATGATATTATTATCACAGGCAATGATCTTGAAGGAATCAAACAGGTAAAGAGTCAAATGAAGGAGGAGTTCAAAATAAGTGACCTCGGACCACTCACTTATTTTCTTGGATTGGAGTTGATCTACACAGATTCAGGTATATACATCACACAAAGGAAGTATGTCCATGACATGCTCGTCAAGTTCAAGATGGAAAATACCAAGTGTGCAGGTACACCTATGGAGCAAAATCATAAGCTTAGTGCTTATGAAGGAGAGCCAATTGAAGACATCACAAGCTATCAAAGCTTGGTTGGAAGTTTGAACTATGCAACACTCACAAGGGTGGATATATGCTATACTGTTAGCATATTGAGTCAGTTTATGCATAAGCCGAGAAGACCACATATGGAAGCGGCCAAGCGAGTCCTCAAGTACCTAAAGGGGACCATGAATGAAGGTTTGTTCTATTCATATACTTCAGATATTGAGCTAAAGGTCTACTCAGATGCAGATTGGGCCGGATCTAAAGATGATAGAAGAAGCACATCAGGGTATATATCATTTGCAGGTTCAAAAATCATTTCTTGGTCATCGAAGAAGCAACCAACCGTGGCATTATCTTCTACTGAAGCTGAATATAGAGGTTTGGCTAATGCAACTCAAGAAATCATGTGGTTAAAATCTTTGTACACAGATCTTGGACTTCATTCTTCAACACCTCACATTTTTGGTGACAACACAAGCTCACTACATCTAGCAGCTAATCCGGTATACCATGCTAGAACCAAGCATATTGAAGTCCACTACCATTATGTAAGGGAGAAGCTATTGAGCAAGGATATTCAACTATCCTATGTCTCTACAGATATGCAATGTGCAGACATGTTGACGAAAGCTCTTGATGGTACGAAGTTAAGTAGATTCAAGTTGATGATTGGTTTGCAGGAAATCAAGGACAATTGAAGACTTATTTGGAGGCCAAGCATGTTAGGCTTGAGGGGGAGCTGTTGGTGCATTTTGCCCAAGCCTACATGCTTGATATGCTTGATATTATCCTCATTTGTAAGTCACATGAGTAGTCATGTGAACACCTCTTGTAAAAGAGTACATTTTATCTCTTGTAAATGGAAAAAGAAAAAAGTAAAAGGATGGCTTACCTCATCCATGATGTAAAAGCAAATTCGTGGCTCCAACTACCAAAATCACGAATTTTTGAGCTGAGGGAATCTCTCCTAACTTTGGGGATCACTTTTAGGTGGAGCCATTCGAATTCGAATTCAAAACTCCCTCCAAGAATTGCTATAAAAGGAGCAAGAAGGAAGAGGCGATTAGCAAGCCTTGTACGTGACCACTTCATGTCATTTTGTAGAGATTGAAGAGCTTACTCCATAGCTCTATCATTCTACTCCCATTGTGCAAAGATTCATTGCCAATGTGGTTGTAATCATATGTGAATCTATACATTTATTATCATCTACCTCTCTGTTTTGTTCTCTGCTATACTCACTCAGAGCAGTAACTTCAGAAGGTCATATCTCGAGTTTTACTGAACCTCTTTCAGTGTTTTCAAGTGCGTTGGATAGCTCTCACTGTTTAGTTTCTACATATAAATTTTCAAGGTCATTGGATTTATATTTTTGGAGATATCTGCATTTTACTGCTTACTGGTCTATCTCTGCAGAACCCCGAGAATTGTGGGAATGTTCCAGAACTTGATGAAACTTGTTCTCAGTGCTCAGTCCATCATTTGAAGTGTTTTAACTTGGAATAGGAAGCTTGCTAAGTCTATTTGCTATGCCCAAAAGGAATTTTTCTAATTCCTTCCAGGTTGAGAGCACTGTTCATTTTTTCCAGTAGGTGTATGTCCAAAAATAGCAAGTTTTGGGAGCTAGTCATTTCGCAACTTGTCGGTCTTGACTTAAACTTTTGGGATACATGTTCCAAAGTACTTGGCTGATATTTTGGTGGATTTAGGAAGCTCAAAGGGTCTACTAATCAACTCTGAAGTCTCAGTTGGCTGGTGTGAAGCTGGTTGTAGCGGCACCTACTCATCTTTGGATTGCATCCACCATCTCTCTTCACAGACCTGTTGGTGCATTTTGCCCAAGCCTACATGCTTGATATGCTTGATATTATCCTCATTTGTAAGTCACATGAGTAGTCATGTGAACACCTCTTGTAAAAGAGTACATTTTATCTCTTGTAAATGGAAAAAGAAAAAAGGAAAAGGATGGCTTACCTCATCCATGATGTAAAAGCAAATTCGTGGCTCCAACTACCAAAATCACGAATTTTTGAGCTGAGGGAATCTCTCCTAACTTTGGGGATCACTTTTAGGTGGAGCCATTCGAATTCGAATTCAAAACTCCCTCCAAGAATAGCTATAAAAGGAGCAAGAAGGAAGAGGCGATCAGCAAGCCTTGTACGTGACCACTTCATGTCATTTTGTAGAGATTGAAGAGCTTACTCCATAGCTCTATCATTCTACTCCCATTGTGCAAAGATTCATTGCCAATGTGGTTGTAATCATATGTGAATCTATACATTTATTATCATCTACCTCTCTGTTTTGTTCTCTGCTATACTCACTCAGAGCAGTAACTTCAGAAGGTCATATCTCGAGTTTTACTGAACATTTTTCAGTGTTTTAAAGTGCGTTGGATAGCTCTCACTGTCTAGTTTCTACCTATAGATTTTCAAGGTCATTGGATTTATACTTTTGGAGATATCTGCATTTTACTGCTTACTGGTCTATCTCTGCAGAGCCCCGAGAATTGTGGGAATGTTCCAGAACTTGATGAAACTTGTTCTCAGTGCTCAGTCCATCATTTGAAGTGTTTTAACTTGGAATAGGAAGCTTGCTAAGTCTATTTGCTATGCCCAAAAGGAATTTTTCTAATTCCTTCCAGGTTGAGAGCACTGTTCATTTTTTCCAGCAGGTGTATGTCCAAAAATAGCAAGTTTTGGGAGCTAGTCATTTCGCAACTTGTCGGTCTTGACTTAAACTTTTGGGATACATGTTCCAAAGTACTTGGCTGATATTTTGGTGGATTTAGGAAGCTCAAAGGGTCTACTAATCAACTCTGAAGTCTCAGTTGGCTGGTGTGAAGCTGGTTGTAGCGGCACCTACTCATCTTTGGATTGCATCCACCATCTCTCTTCACAGTGGTATCAGAGCATAGTCAAGCAACATGGGAGATGGATTTCCATCAACAATTGAAAAATTGGATCGAAACAACTACCCGGCATGGTCTCTAAGGATGGAGGCTTACCTTCAAGGAAGGAATCTATATGGATTCATATCCGGAGATGAAGCAATGCCAACCATGAGGAACAAAGGGCAACCATCACATGAAGAAGTGGAAGGACTTTCGAATTGGTGTTCGAAGGATGCACTTGCAAGGTCTTATATTCTAAACTCAATCTCTGATTTTCTTTTACCTCATGTCAAGGGATGCAAGACATCAAGAGAAACCTGGAATGCACTTGCTTCTTTCTTCTCTTCCAACACTCGAGCAAGGAAGAACCAATTGTGGATGGAGTTCACAACAATGAAGAAAAGCCCGAAGCAAAATGTGACTGATTATGTCACAAAGATGAAGGAGATTTCCGACCAACTTGGAAGCATTGGAGAGGTAATTGAAGAGGAGCAAATCATAAGACAAATCATGAATGGAATCAAAGCAGACGACAAGTGGGAGTCATTCACAACAGCCATGGATTTATACATGGATATGCATGTACCCGACCTCAACACACTCATGGGCCAACTCTTCACTCATGAAGCAAAGATTAGCAAAGGTGGTGAGTCCTCAAGAGGTAATCAAACTTCTGCCTTATATTCTGATAAAGCTAAGGTCAAGGACAAGTCAAAGAATAGGAAGAATGAAGATGAAGGAAGCTCTTTCCAAGCAAACTTTGCAGGTAGAGGAAGAGCTAGAGGAAGAGGCAGAAGTGGAAAGCAAGGCAGGGGGAGATTCCAATCATCTCAACCTTGCAACATATGTGGCTTATCTAACCATACTACTGAAGAATGTTTCAGGAACCCGAGGAACTCAAGAGGAAGAGGATTCAATAGAGGTGACTATGGATCAAATAGAGGCAGGTACAATGGAGGCTACAACAACAACTACTACAACAACAATTACAACAACAACAACAACTATCAAAGTGGCCATAGAGGAAGAAGAGATTACAATAACTATGCAGAGGACCAAAGTCAAGAAGATTCATTATTGATTATGAATCTATCAACGAAGAAGGGTAAGGATGATGATCACATATTTTACATTGATTCGGGATGCTCGAACCATGTAGCAGGAAATGTGGCTTTACTTTCTGATTTGGAAGATCCTCATAACAAGCATGAAGTGCAGACAGGAGATGACACAAAGCACTCAGTGGAGAAGATAGGTAATGTGAAGACATCAGATGGGAATATGAACCTCTTAAGCAAAGTCTTGTATGTCCCTACAATTACCAAAAATTTAATAAGTGTTGGACAGATTGTTGAAAAAGGATTGCAGGTTAGATTCAATCGATTTGGAGCATATGTTGAAGACCCAAGGCAAGGCTTTCGAAGGATTGCCAAAGGAGAAAAGACAGGAAGGCTTTTCACTTTTGAAGTGGAAGATACAAAGAACATAGCTTTGTTTAGCTATGGATCTCAAACTCTAACAGAGTTGGAGATATGGCACAAAAGGCTTGCTCACATTGGTGAGAGGACACTCAAACAGATTTGCAGGGACCAAAGTGTACTTGGTTTGCCTAATATCACAAGGCAACACATGATTTATAAGTGTGAAGCTTGTCAACTCGGCAAGGCTCATAGACAACCTTTCAATAAGAAAGGATATATGTATCAAAATCCTTTGGATCTAGTGCACACGGATGTGTGGGGTCCAAGTAAGGAGCCATCTATATCAGGCTCAAGATATTATGTGTCTTTCATAGATGATTGTAGCAGGTGGACCATTCTGTTTTTCATGAAGCACAAGGATGAAGTGTTTAATTGCTTTAAGAAGTATATTGCTCTTGTTGAAAATCAAACAGGTAGGACTTTGAAAAGAATCAGATCAGATGGTGGAGGAGAATACTTCTCTTCTGAATTTGATGCCTTCTTGCATGAAAGAGGCATTAAAAGGGAAGTCACTACAAGGTATACACCCGAACTCAATGGTGTAGCAGAGAGGAGGAACAGAGCTATTGTCGAAGCTGCAAGGTCCATGCTCAATGAAAAGGGATTGCCGAACTACCTATGGGCAGAGGCTGTGTCTACAGCCACATATCTCATAAATAGACTTCCATCTAAGTCACTAGATGGAACCACTCCATATGAAGTGTGGAATGGAAGAAGACCTAGTCTAGAGCATTGTAAAATCTTTGGATGCTTAGCCTATGCTCACATTCCTTCTCAAGTAAGAGGGAAATTGGATCCCAAGGCAGAGAAGTGTGTATTCATTGGTTATGATCAAAACCAAAAAGGATATAGATTGTACAATCCAACCAATAAAGGATTTTCTGTGAGTAGAGATGTAATTTTTGATGAAAACAAATCATGGTTTGATGATGACAGGAAAGTGAAGCTGCCATATGACTTGGATGAAGATTTTCCATCACTTCAACCAAAGGAGCCAAAGCAGATTGAAGAAAGTGATTCGGAGATTGACCTAGAAGACTTGGAAAGACTAAAGCTATGGAAGAACAAAGGTAAAGCAAAGATGCAGGATGCTACATATGGACCCGAGAGCTCACATCAACCACTTAGAAGGTCTTCGAGGGAGAAGAAGAAACCAGAGAGGTTTGGTTATGATACTTCTTTGGTCACCAAGCACTCAATCTACATTGCAAAGGATTCAACCAATGAAGAACCTACCACATTCGAAGAAGCACAAAGCAAGAAAGCTTGGAGAGATGCAATGGATGAAGAAATGGAAGCCTTGAAGGAGAATGACACTTGGGAGCTTGTACCTAACAAGCCATCTATGAAGATAATCGGATCTCGATGGATATACAAAATCAAGAGGAATCCAGATGGAAGTATAAATAGACACAAAGCAAGGTTAGTTGCTAAAGGGTTTGCTCAAACCCATGGTATTGATTATGAGGAGACTTTCTCTCCTGTTGCAAAAATGCCTACAATTAGGGTTCTCATTAGTCTTGCTGCATCTAGAAATTGGAATCTTTATCAACTTGATGTAAAGAATGCTTTCTTGAATGGATGGATTTCTGAGGAAGTGTATATGGCACAACCTCCTGGATATGAGGATGCACATCATCCTAACTATGTATGCAAACTAAAGAAAGCTTTGTATGGATTGAAGCAAGCTCCAAGAGCTTGGAATTTCAGATTGGTTACTTATTTGCAGGACCAAGGATTCAAAGCTAGCAAGGCGGATACCTCTTTGTTCATAAAGAGGAATGGATCTGAAGTGATCTATTTATGTGTGTATGTTGATGATATTATTATCACAGGCAATGATCTTGAAGGAATCAAACAGGTAAAGAGTCAAATGAAGGAGGAGTTCAAAATAAGTGACCTCGGACCACTCACTTATTTTCTTGGATTGGAGTTGATCTACACAGATTCAGGTATATACATCACACAAAGGAAGTATGTCCATGACATGCTCGTCAAGTTCAAGATGGAAAATACAAAGTGTGCAGGTACACCTATGGAGCAAAATCATAAGCTTAGTGCTTATGAAGGAGAGCCAATTGAAGACATCACAAGCTATCAAAGCTTGGTTGGAAGTTTGAACTATGCAACACTCACAAGGGTGGATATATGCTATAGTGTTAGCATATTGAGTCAGTTTATGCATAAGCCGAGAAGACCACATATGGAAGCGGCCAAGCGAGTCCTCAAGTACGTAAAGGGGACCATGAATGAAGGTTTGTTTTATTCATTTATTTCAGATATTGAGCTAAAGGTCTACTCAGATGCAGATTGGGCCGGATCTAAAGATGATAGAAGAAGCACATCAAGGTATATATCATTTGCAGGTTCAAAAATCATTTCTTGGTCATCGAAGAAGCAACCAACCGTGGCATTATCTTCTACTGAAGCAGAATATAGAGGTTTGGCTAATGCAACTCAAGAAATCATGTGGTTAAAATCTTTGTACACAGATCTTGGACTTCATTCTTCAACACCTCACATTTTTGGTGACAACACAAGCTCACTACATCTAGCAGCTAATCCGGTATACCATGCTAGAACCAAGCATATTGAAGTCCACTACCATTATGTAAGGGAGAAGCTATTGAGCAAGGATATTCAACTATCCTATGTCTCTACAGATATGCAATGTGCAGACATGTTGACGAAAGCTCTTGATGGTACGAAGTTAAGTAGATTCAAGTTGATGATTGGCTTGCAGGAAATCAAGGACAATTGAAGACTTATTTGGAGGCCAAGCATGTTAGGCTTGAGGGGGAGCTGTTGGTGCATTTTGCCCAAGCCTACATGCTTGATATGCTTGATATTATCCTCATTTGTAAGTCACATGAGTAGTCATGTGAACACCTCTTGTAAAAGAGTACATTTTATCTCTTGTAAATGGAAAAAGAAAAAAGGAAAAGGATGGCTTACCTCATCCATGATGTAAAAGCAAATTCGTGGCTCCAACTACCAAAATCACGAATTTTTGAGCTGAGGGAATCTCTCCTAACTTTGGGGATCACTTTTAGGTGGAGCCATTCGAATTCGAATTCAAAACTCCCTCCAAGAATAGCTATAAAAGGAGCAAGAAGGAAGAGGCGATCAGCAAGCCTTGTACGTGACCACTTCATGTCATTTTGTAGAGATTGAAGAGCTTACTCCATAGCTCTATCATTCTACTCCCATTGTGCAAAGATTCATTGCCAATGTGGTTGTAATCATATGTGAATCTATACATTTATTATCATCTACCTCTCTGTTTTGTTCTCTGCTATACTCACTCAGAGCAGTAACTTCAGAAGGTCATATCTCGAGTTTTACTGAACCTTTTTCAGTGTTTTAAAGTGCGTTGGATAGCTCTCACTGTGTAGTTTCTACCTATAAATGTTCAAGGTCATTGGAGTTATACTTTTGGAGATATCTGCATTTTACTGCTTACTGGTCTATCTCTGCAGAGCCCCGAGAATTGTGGGAATGTTCCAGAACTTGATGAAACTTGTTCTCATTGCTCAGTCCATCATTTGAAGTGTCTTAACTTGGAATAGGAAGCTTGCTAAGTCTATTTGCTATGCCCAAAAGGAATTTTTCTAATTCCTTCCAGGTTTAGAGCACTGTTCATTTTTTCCAGCAGGTGTATGTCCAAAAATAGCAAGTTTTGGGAGCTAGTCATTTCGCAACTAGCCTGTCTTGACTTAAACTTTTGGGATACATGTTCCAAAGTACTTGGCTGATATTTTGGTGGATTTAGGAAGCTCAAAGGGTCTACTAATCAACTCTGAAGTCTCAGTTGGCTGGTGTGAAGCTGGTTGTAGCGGCGCCTACTCATCTTTGGATTGCATCCACCATCTCTCTTCACAGTGGTATCAGAGCATAGTCAAGCAACATGGGAGATGGATTTCCATCAACAATTGACAAATTGGATCGAAACAACTACCCGGCATGGTCTCTAAGGATGGAGGCTTACCTTCAAGGGAGGAATCTATATGGATTCATATCCGGAGATGAAGCAATGCCAACCATGAGGAACAAAGGGCAACCATCACATGAAGAAGTGGAAGGACTTTCGAATTGGTGTTCGAAGGATGCACTTGCAAGGTCCTATATTCTAAACTCAATCTCTGATTTTCTTTTACCTCATGTCAAGGGATGCAAGACATCAAGAGAAACCTGGAATGCACTTGCTTCTTTCTTCTCTTCCAACACTCGAGCAAGGAAGAACCAATTGTGGATGGAGTTCACAACAATGAAGAAAAGCCCGAAGCAAAATGTGACTGATTATGTCACAAAGATGAAGGAGATTTCCGACCAACTTGGAAGCATTGGAGAGGTAATTGAAGAGGAGCAAATCATAAGACAAATCATGAATGGAATCAAAGCAGACGACAAGTGGGAGTCATTCACAACAGCCATGGATTTATACATGGATATGCATGTACCCGACCTCAACACACTCATGGGCCAACTCTTCACTCATGAAGCAAAGATTAGCAAAGGTGGTGAGTCCTCAAGAGGTAATCGAACTTCTGCCTTATATTCTGATAAAGCTAAGGTCAAGGACAAGTCAAAGAATAGAAAGAATGAAGATGAAGGAAGCTCTTTCCAAGCAAACTTTGCAGGTAGAGGACGAGCTAGAGGAAGACGCAGAAGTGGAAAGCAAGGCAGGGGGAGATTCCAATCATCTCAACCTTGCAACATATGTGGCTTATCTAACCATACTACTGAAGAATGTTTCAGGAACCCGAGGAACTCAAGAGGAAGAGGATTCAATAGAGGTGGCTATGGATCAAATAGAGGCAGGTACAATGGAGGCTACAACAACAACTACTACAACAACAATTACAACAACAACAACAACAACAACTATCAAAGTGGCCATAGAGGAAGAAGAGATTACAATAACTATGCAGAGGACCAAAGTCAAGAAGATTCATTATTGATTATGAATCTATCAACAAAGAAGGGTAAGGATGATGATCACATATTTTACATTGATTCGGGATGCTCGAACCATGTAGCAGGAAATGTGGCTTTACTTTCTGATTTGGAAGATCCTCATAACAAGCATGAAGTGCAGACAGGAGATGACACAAAGCACTCAGTGGAGAAGATAGGTAATGTGAAGACATCAGATGGGAATATGAACCTCTTAAGCAAAGTCTTGTATGTCCCTACAATTACCAAAAATTTAATAAGTGTTGGACAGATTGTTGAAAAAGGATTGCAGGTTAGATTCAATCGATTTGGAGCATATGTTGAAGACCCAAGGCAAGGCTTTCGAAGGATTGCCAAAGGAGAAAAGACAGGAAGGCTTTTCACTTTTGAAGTGGAAGATACAAAGAACATAGCTTTGTTTAGCTATGGATCTCAAACTCTAACAGAGTTGGAGATATGGCACAAAAGGCTTGCTCACATTGGTGAGAGGACACTCAAACAGATTTGCAGGGACCAAAGTGTACTTGGTTTGCCTAATATCACAAGGCAACACATGATTTATAAGTGTGAAGCTTGTCAACTCGGCAAGGCTCATAGACAACCTTTCAATAAGAAAGGATATATGTATCAAAATCCTTTGGATCTAGTGCACACGGATGTGTGGGGTCCAAGTAAGGAGCCATCTATATCAGGCTCAAGATATTATGTGTCTTTCATAGATGATTGTAGCAGGTGGACCATTCTGTTTTTCATGAAGCACAAGGATGAAGTGTTTAATTGCTTTAAGAAGTATATTGCTCTTGTTGAAAATCAAACAGGTAGGACTTTGAAACGACTCAGATCAGATGGTGGAGGAGAATACTTCTCTTTTGAATTCGATGCCTTCTTGCATGAAAGAGGCATTAAAAGGGAAGTCACTACAAGGTATACACCTGAACTCAATGGTGTAGCAGAGAGGAGGAATAGAGCTATCGTCGAAGCTGCAAGGTCCATGCTCAACGAAAAGGGATTGCCGAACTACCTATGGGCAGAGGCTGTGTCGACAGCCACATATCTCATAAATAGACTTCCATCTAAGTCACTAGATGGAACCACTCCATATGAAGTGTGGAATGGAAGAAGACCTAGTCTAGAGCATTGTAAAATCTTTGGATGCTTAGCCTATGCTCACATTCCTTCTCAAGTAAGAGGGAAATTGGATCCCAAGGTAGAGAAGTGTGTATTCATTGGTTATGATCAAAACCAAAAAGGATATAGATTGTACAGTCCAACCAATAAAGGATTTTCTGTGAGTAGAGATGTAATTTTTGATGAAAACAAATCATGGTTTGATGATGACAGGAAAGTGAAGCTGCCATATGACTTGGATGAAGATTTTCCATCACTTCAACCAAAGGAGCCAAAGCAGATTGAAGAAAGTGATTCGGAGATTGACCTAGAAGACTTGGAAAGACTAAAGCTATGGAAGAACAAAGGTAAAGCAAAGATGCAGGATGCTACATATGGACCCGAGAGCTCACATCAACCACTTAGAAGGTCTTCGAGGGAGAAGAAGAAACCAGAGAGGTTTGGTTATGATACTTCTTTGGTCACCAAGCACTCAATCTACATTGCAAAGGATTCAACCAATGAAGAACCTACCACATTCGAAGAAGCACAAAGCAAGAAAGCTTGGAGAGATGCAATGGATGAAGAAATGGAAGCCTTGAAGGAGAATGACACTTGGGAGCTTGTACCTAACAAGCCATCTATGAAGATAATCGGATCTCGATGGATATACAAAATCAAGAGGAATCCAGATGGAAGTATAAATAGACACAAAGCAAGGTTAGTTGCTAAAGGGTTTGCTCAAACCCATGGTATTGATTATGAGGAGACTTTCTCTCCTGTTGCAAAAATGCCTACAATTAGGGTTCTCATAAGTCTTGCTGCATCTAGAAATTGGAATCTTTATCAACTTGATGTAAAGAATGCTTTCTTGAATGGATGGATTTCTGAGGAAGTGTATATGGCACAACCTCCTGGATATGAGGATGCACATCATCCTAACTATGTATGCAAACTAAAGAAGGCTTTGTATGGATTGAAGCAAGCTCCAAGAGCTTGGAATTTCAGATTGGTTACTTATTTGCAGGACCAAGGATTCAAAGCTAGCAAGGCGGATACCTCTTTGTTCATAAAGAGGAATGGATCTGAAGTGATCTATTTATGTGTGTATGTTGTTGATATTATTATCACAGGCAATGATCTTGAAGGAATCAAACAGGTAAAGAGTCAAATGAAGGAGGAGTTCAAAATAAGTGACCTCGGACCACTCACTTATTTTCTTGGATTGGAGTTGATCTACACAGATTCAGGTATATACATCACACAAAGGAAGTATGTCCATGACATGCTCGTCAAGTTCAAGATGGAAAATACAAAGTGTGCAGGTACACCTATGGAGCAAAATCATAAGCTTAGTGCTTATGAAGGAGAGCCAATTGAAGACATCACAAGCTATCAAAGCTTGGTTGGAAGTTTGAACTATGCAACACTCACAAGGGTGGATATATGCTATAGTGTTAGCATATTGAGTCAGTTTATGCATAAGCCGAGAAGACCACATATGGAAGCGGCCAAGCGAGTCCTCAAGTACCTAAAGGGAACCATGAATGAAGGTGTGTTTTATTCATATACTTCAGATATTGAGCTAAAGGTCTACTCAGATGCAGATTGGGCCGGATCTAAAGATGATAGAAGAAGCACATCAGGGTATATATCATTTGCAGGTTCAAAAATCATTTCTTGGTCATCGAAGAAGCAACCAACCGTGGCATTATCTTCTACTGAAGCAGAATATAGAGGTTTGGCTAATGCAACTCAAGAAATCATGTGGTTAAAATCTTTGTACACAGATCTTGGACTTCATTCTTCAACACCTCACATTTTTGGTGACAACACAAGCTCACTACATCTAGCAGCTAATCCGGTATACCATGCTAGAACCAAGCATATTGAAGTCCACTACCATTAGGTAAGGGAGAAGCTATTGAGCAAGGATATTCAACTATCCTATGTCTCTACAGATATGCAATGTGCAGACATGTTGACGAAAGCTCTTGATGGTACGAAGTTAAGTAGATTCAAGTTGATGATTGGCTTGCAGGAAATCAAGGACAATTGAAGACTTATTTGGAGGCCAAGCATGTTAGGCTTGAGGGGGAGCTGTTGGTGCATTTTGCCCAAGCCTACATGCTTGATATGCTTGATATTATCCTCATTTGTAAGTCACATGAGTAGTCATGTGAACACCTCTTGTAAAAGAGTACATTTTATCTCTTGTAAATGGAAAAAGAAAAAAGTAAAAGGATGGCTTACCTCATCCATGATGTAAAAGCAAATTCGTGGCTCCAACTACCAAAATCACAAATTTTTGAGCTGAGGGAATCTCTCCTAACTTTGGGGATCACTTTTAGGTGGAGCCATTCGAATTCGAATTCAAAACTCCCTCCAAGAATAGCTATAAAAGGAGCAAGAAGGAAGAGGCGATCAGCAAGCCTTGTACGTGACCACTTCATGTCATTTTGTAGAGATTGAAGAGCTTACTCCATAGCTCTATCATTCTACTCCCATTGTGCAAAGATTCATTGCCAATGTGGTTGTAATCATATGTGAATCTATACATTTATTATCATCTACCTCTCTGTTTTGTTCTCTGCTATACTCACTCAGAGCAGTAACTTCAGAAGGTCATATCTCGAGTTTTACTGAACCTTTTTCAGTGTTTTAAAGTGCGTTGGATAGCTCTCACTGTGTAGTTTCTACCTATAAATTTTCAAGGTCATTGGAGTTATACTTTTGGAGATATCTGCATTTTACTGCTTACTGGTCTATCTCTGCAGAGCCCCGAGAATTGTGGGAATGTTCCAGAACTTGATGAAACTTGTTCTCATTGCTCAGTCCATCATTTGAAGTGTCTTAACTTGGAATAGGAAGCTTGCTAAGTCTATTTGCTATGCCCAAAAGGAATTTTTCTAATTCCTTCCAGGTTTAGAGCACTGTTCATTTTTTCCAGCAGGTGTATGTCCAAAAATAGCAAGTTTTGGGAGCTAGTCATTTCGCAACTAGCCTGTCTTGACTTAAACTTTTGGGATACATGTTTCAAAGTACTTGGCTGATATTTTGGTGGATTTAGGAAGCTCAAAGGGTCTACTAATCAACTCTGAAGTCTCAGTTGGCTGGTGTGAAGCTGGTTGTAGCGGCACCTACTCATCTTTGGATTGCATCCACCATCTCTCTTCACATTATCCACATGTACTTTATAATCGCTAAGCCTCTATATGGCTTATTGAATCAATTCACTTGGATTAAAGATTGTGAAAAAGCATTTAATGAGTTGAAATGAGGATTAAGCTCAACACCTATCTTGAAGGTACCCAATTGGAACAAACCATTCCATATCCATATGTATGCATCAAATTATTCAATAGGGTGCATACTAGCTCAATTTGCAGATGAAGGAAAATTAGATCATCCTATCACATATGTGAGTAGAAAACTAAACAAGGCAGAGAGAAATTATACCATTACCGAAAGAGAAGGCATAGGAATGGTGTATGCAGTCAAGAAATTTTGACATTACCTCTTAGCCCCAAATTCAAGTTCTTTATCGACCATCAAGAATTATTGTATCTTGACAATAAGCCTTGTAATACGGGAAGGCTAGTGAGATGGTTCCTATTGCTGATGGAATTTTATTTTGAAGTAATAATCAAAAAAGGAATTACTCATGTAAGAGCAGATCATCTATCTCAGGTGACACACAGAGAACCATCCAACGGTGTGGCTGATGATCTACTAGATACATACCTTGTCCAATTTAGAAGTGTGTCCAAAATGGTTGGAAAAGTTAATACCAATCCTAACGCAAGGACCACACCATAGGATCAATAGAGATATTGTAATCATGTAACTTACATATTGTAGCATGTAGTTTCTACTACAAAGAACCAAATGGCATATTATTGAGATGTGTCAAAGAAGCTAAATAGAAAAAGGTAATGGATCAAGCTCATGTGAATCGATGGAAAAATCATAAAAGAGTCCATGGAACATTGAGAGAATTGAAAAAATTGGGAGTATACTAGCCAGACATGCCAAAGGACATACACGAACACATTAGCAGATGCCAAGAATGCTAGGAGAGTACCCTAGAGGACCATGCATCTCTACAATTCTCTACCATAGCACCAACATGGAGTAACACATTGGTAAAATTCTTAAAAACATGAACACGTGAGGAAGGAGCTAGTTTAGCAAGGAAAGTGACCCTAGAGGAAATGAGTAAGGACTACAAAATAATTGGAAAACAATTATTCAAAGGGGGAAAGGACAATCAGCTAAGATTATGTGTACATGAAGGAGAATACTTACCCATTTTAGAGATGGAACATGCATGTGCCACAAGAGGACATTTTTCAGCTGAAAGAACAATAAAAATGATTCTCTTTGTCAGCTTGTGGTGGCCAACTCTACACATGGATGCTGACACATATGTACAAAGTTGCGAAGTGTGCCAAAGGACCAAATATCCTATACAAAGAGATGACATGCCTCTAAGACCCATGACCTATGCAACAACTTTTTCAAAATGGGGCATTGATTTCATAGGACCTATAAATCCTCCAGGCAAGGGATCATATGCTGAATATATAATAGTGGCCATGGATTATCCAACAAAATGGGTAGAAACGAAAGCAATGAGGAGAAATGACACACACTTCATGAATGAAGTAATAGAATCATTAATGAATGAATTCCTTTTGATGCACAAAAAATCAGCCCCTTACCACCCTGAAGCTAATGGTCAAGAAAAAAGTTCCAATAAGGTATTGTGCACAGTGTTGACCAAAATAGTCAACAACAAAAGGTCAGATTAGGACAAATGATTGCATCATGCAATTTGGGCCTTCCATGTGGCTTACAAGACAACCATTGGTACCACTCCTTTTAATTCAGTATATGGACAAAATGCAATCTTACCCATTGAGTTTTTAGTACCTACCCTACGTGTAGCACAACACAAGGATTGGCAGGCCATGAACTATCCCAACAATTGGACCAAATTGAAAAATTGCATGAAACAAGACTACAAGCTGTAGCAAGAATTTATGCAGCTAAAAGGACACAGAAAGCCTATTATGATGCACATATTAAGGACAAGGCCTTAAAGGAAGGAGATCTGGTATTAGTGTACATGTTGAAACAACATGCAAAGAAATTGCAGTAGAGAGGATATGGACCATTATTGATGAATCGAATTTCAACAAGCGGAGGAGTAAACTTATCCACCTTAGACAGAGATGTACTTCCCAACTACATTAGTGGTTGTAGAATTAAGAGATATATGGAACCATTAACGGACTAGATGTTGGCACGACTTGCAGGAGTGCAAAATCAGAAGAAAGAAGAGGAAAGGATTAGAGAAGAAGCTTGAATGGAAGCTCAAGAAGAAATTAGGAAACAAAAAGAGCGGATGAGGCAACGAGATGAACAATATCTACAGGGAGAGGAACCTATACCCATGGAAAACTACCAAGTAGGTAATGCAAACAACGCAAGCAACTTTATTTCCCAAACATACTTAAACCTAGGAATTGGGAACATGGAATGTCGACTAGTGGATGCATTGATCGACACAGGGGCAACACTAAGTTGCATACGAGTGTCGTTAACCACTCACCTTAACATGACTTTGAGTTCCTCCAAGTCATAAATGATAGGAATCAGAGGAAGTATCAAATGTGTAGGAGAAGTCCTAATGTCTCTTCATCTAGGAAATTCCACTATGAAACAAATATTCTTGGTATGCAGAGATGAAGACCTTATTGAAAATCTGATCCTATGATAAGACTAGATCTTTGAGAATCAAGTCAGTATATACCTTACACAAGGATACATATCGGCCAAAGTAGGGCATAAAGAAGTCTTTTGTCTTATAGAAGCTAGACTGTCCCAAACCCTTAGGACAATCTTACCTAAGGAAGATAACTCAAAGAAGGAGAAGGAAGAAGGTTCAAGAACGGATGTGTATCAAAAGTGCCCTAATCTAGATTTGCCTGCAAGCAGGGAAATACTGCATGATTGTGTGCCCACTTCTCCTGTAAGACATGTGCCTGAGAGAAATAGTGAAGACATCTCTTCTCAACCTATCCACGCTACAAGAAGGAAACCGACATGGATGTCAACTGTCCAATCACCACATCCATTCAATACACAAGTAAAATGGGTACGCAAAGCAAAACTACCTCAACATGTCGGCATAACACAGGAATAGATCAATCATCCAATCGAGATGAAGCAAAGTACCACTATTCAAAATCTCAAAAGGATAGATAAAAAATTCTTCGTGTATGGCTTCCAAAATCATTGGTGGAGGCCCACAAATCACAGTCATGCATATGGATCCCAAAAGCAGCCCTAATTGCAGCAAATCAAGAGATAGAAAAACTCAAGGAGGTGTCATACCAGCAATGTAAAGCAAGGGAAGCTTTCATGGATCGCAAAAAACCCCAAAAGCCCACAACACGGGAAACCCAATCCAAAAACAAGAATAAGTCAAAGACCACATTCAAGAGTCGAGGAAAACGAATGCAATAGAAGAAAATGCCACCATTATAGACTACAAAGTTGATATGGAGACCCAAGAAGCGACAAGGAAATGACCAAAAGAATCAAAGAGACTCTTCTTGCACTCATATAGAATCAATTGCATCTAGAGTATGCATGCTAGGGCCACATTACAAGGCCATGCATTCGGCACATGCTTCTTCAATAAAAGTAGAGGTGCAAGTTTCCATAACCGGAATAGGACTTAGCTTTTACTGTCATAGGAATGATCACTCAGTGTATATAAATAAATGCTTCGCCTATAAACTAACTTCTTCTTTTCTTTTAGGATTAAAAAAAAAAAAACATATGGTAAGGTACCCTACTTATGCAAAAGGGAACGAAGCAATGGAAAATGACATATTAATGAACCACACATAAACATGTTGTTATACTTTATAGAATATTGGAATGAAGGTTTAATGCCTTGAGGATTTTAATGTGTTTTGTGTTTTGATTTAGCAAGTGAAGATCCATGAGGGTGTGAACGTGCATGGACTTATTCAAATATTTTTGGAGATATTTAGAAGAATCATTTCAGAAGATAGTTAGTTTTAGAAAAAAGTATTTTTAGTTATTTTTGTAAAAAAATAATAGGTCGCTTTAGAAAGCGGTGTTTTTATAAAAATAGAAAATTATGAATTTATAAATAAAGAAAAAGCATGCTTTTCAAAGCACAGTCCTCATGTATCTTCTATTCAGGACATAATATGAATTTCCTATAAATACACATGCTCTGATTGATAGACCTGTCCATCAGATTATGTGATGTGAGATTTTACATCACCATCATCATCGTCATCTTGACCATGATCGGTGTCATCGTCTTGGGTGGAGGTCCCCAAGTTTTTTCATCATCGTCGTCGTTCTGCAGAGGATCTAGAGCGTTTCTTCTTCATCATCTCGCGTGTCGACTTATGAGCGCAAATAGAAACAGAAGGCACCTCGGGAAGGGAGCCATTAGACCACCCTCCCCACATATCATCTCATATGTTCTCACGAGCAGCCGACATCTCGGTGTTCCCCAGGCATACAATGCTCAAAGATAAGCCTCACACACTCGTGACCACATCGTGTGAGAGGTTGTACAACACTCCGTCGAGCGGCTGCCCGAGTCTGAGACGTTGGCCACTCAGTCTCCTCGCGCAGGCATGTCTCCAGATTTCGTGACATGCCTCTTCACAGTGACAGAGAGGTTTAGTTTACTTTTCTCTTGTATTAAACTAATGATGAAGCCTTCCTCATCCCGCGCGTGAGCATTGAGAGGGGAGGGGGAGAGAAAGAGCATCTTTATTCCTCAACGATTTACAGGACAGAAGCGCAACACTTTATATATGATTCTTGTGCATAAACAAGGCATGTGGGATATTGCTCGTGCACTCATCCACGTGAAGAAGAGGATACAAAACACGAATTTGCATCTGCTCTATTAGCCAAAGCTTGTCAAATTTAGCCGATTAAGACCACAAATTTTCACATTTTGGGCCATAACTTGAGCATTCAAGCTCCAAATCAAGAAATTTTTGTTTCTATGGAAAGCCCACTCAGAGACCTAGTAAAAGAATGGTTACTACAAAAGCTCTTTTGGTTTTAGTCTTAGTCACCTTTAGAATTTTGAAGTTTGCCATACTTCTTTAACAATCCTCTTTCAAGCAATGTTTTGAAGCACAACTAATTGGGCGATACTTGGAAAGCTATTCCGATGGAGTGTGGATCCTCTTCAGCACCTACACACACTTGCAACTGATCTTTTGAACCTCCAAATAAGCCTCCTGTCAATTTATATGCATTGTTGTGCTCTTTTTGCATCATATTGCATATCGTATTGTGCGGTTCATGTATTTTTCTTTGCAGGGATAGGTAAGTATTTTCTTGTAGGTTACCAAAGAGAAAAATATATATTTGTTAGGGTGTGTAATCCCCTTTTGGTCCATTTGTGGACAGATTGTGCCTGTCGGCACCAATATCACAGAAATCGCTTGTCATAATTTTTTCGATTTTCAAAATTGCACCGTTATGCTACTGAAATTTTTAGAAAATTAGTATGCATATGCATTCAAGTATATAGGACATACTAAAAGTTTCTTATTTCTTCATGTTCCATTGAGCAAAGGCTTATAATTTGTTTCAAACTACTACTAATCATTCATGGTTAGTAAATAGATTGCTACTAATCATTCATTGTTTTCCAAACATTATTTTATTACATCGAGATATTCATTTTTGTAATCACTTTTGGATTGCATTTAGGTTCCAAAATAGGCTTTAACCCTGCTTATCATTCATATTCACATTAAATTCGGGTTCTCCAGTTCCATGCATGTGTTTTTACATGGAACATGCTTATGATTGTTCAATGATGGGACATGTGATTGGCCATCCATGTCTATTTTATTCTTATCAACTAAGGTCAGTTGCTCGTCAACTGGGAGGCATGTTATACTTTATGGAATATTGGAATGATATGACTTGAGGATTTTAATGTGTTTTGTGTTTTGATTGAGCAAGTGAAGATCCATGAGGGTGTGAAAGCACAGGGACTTATTCAAATATTTTTGGAGATATTTAGAAGAATTCTTTTAGAAGATAGTTATTTTTAGAAGAAAGTATTTTTAGTTATTTTTGTAAAAAAATAATAGATCGCTTTAGAAAGCGACGTTTTTGTAAAAATAGAAAATTACAAATTTGTAAATAAAGAAAAAAAAGCATGCTTTTGGAAGCACGGCCCTCATGTATCTTCTATTCAGGATGTAATATGAATTTCTTATAAATACACATGCTTTGATAGACCTGTCCATCAGAGTATGTGGGGGGAGATTGCACCCAATCTGGTGTCATCTCTTGTCTCTTTCTATTCTCTGAGTACTTTTGTGTGATTTTGTTTCGAGACTATCCTTTGCATTCATGTGTCTGCGGGATCCGAGCATCAACACATGCAGAATTGGTTTCCTTCTTAAATTGACTATAAAAACAATGATTTTGATCACTAAAAACCATTGTAAATATTATTTCACATTCTTGCAACTCCATTTTGTTGAATCCAAGGAGTCCTTGATCTTGCAATGTTGGAACAAAGCAATCCCAAATTGATGATTACAAATATTTTAAAGCAAGTCAATGATCAGATTGAAGTGAAAGAAGTCATTTGAGAAAGTGAAGAGATTTCAGAATGATAACTTGTATACATATGTACATTACAGGTGGAAATTCTTGTACTATGAGTATAGGTAATCTTTAGGATTATAAGGAGTAATGTAATAGATGTGGGATAATTCTAGGAACATATGTATATAAGTCAATGATGTAAAGAAATAAGTGGTAGAGTCATTAGAAGCCAAGTTTCATTGAGATAGATGTGTAGAGAGTCATCTTCACGAGTTTAGCGTCGAGTCTTTCTCTGATTTCTCTCAGCCTGATCATGTGGATCAGGAAATCTTTTGTACACATCTAATCTAGAAGCTAATGAAGCTACGTTCAAAGTTTCATGGCCTAATCCCTTTCATGATGTGAGTATGATCAATAGGAACATGTGTATGTAAAGTCTGCAGGAAGAACTCTCAAAGTCGTGCATTTTTTTGTGTCAATGTTTTGCTTAGATCTCAGCGCACAGTGTAAAGTTTTTGATGAGTGAGCATTCAAAATCTAAGTTGGAAGATAAGGAAGCTATGGCTAAAAGCATTAGCAAAATAGGATCTGTGCTGTGAGAAATCAACCTTAGAAGTTACCTATGTCAAAGTCGCTTGTTCAAGAAGATAGTTTCTGACATACTTTTGATCTTAAGGATCAAATTAAAGTTTTAATGATTCTTTTGAAGAACTAATGGTTGATATGATTGCGCAAAGGTAGTGTGAAGATATGTGCATCATTATTTTGAAGAAATCTAAAGATATGTGCAGGTAATGAAGTAAATTTATGAAACAGACTTTCTGAAGAAGGAAGTTTTTCACTCAGAGAAGTGATAATGAAAGTTTTGGTAAATGAAGGTAACATTTATCTAAAGTCTGATCCATAACTGATATAGAGGTGTTGTTAAATTAGTATAGATCAAACCTTTGGAGATTAAGAGGTCTCCAATAGTGGTATCAGAGCAGAAGGTGCAATACAAGTGAAGTAAAGGCATTAGAAGTCTCGACTGTGGCAGATATTGAAGCTCCTTCTAATTGAAGGTGGAGGAAGTGAAATTCTTGAAGATAACTTGCAAAATTACAAAGCACGAGTTCAAAGGATCAAGAAGGATTAAAGCTTTATATCAAAGGTACACTCTATTATCATAAATCATAGTAATTGCAGACACAGAAGATCAAAGATGGGAGAAAGCTTGCAGATTGATAAGCTAGATAGGGAGAACTATCCAGCTTGGTCCATGAGGATGGAGGCACACCTCATGAGCAAAGATTTGATGGCATTCATTACAGGAGAAGAAGAAAAGCTTGAGTTTGAAGATCCTAGTGTTCCAACTAGGGAAGAACTCGCAGGTTTGAAGAATTGGATGAGAAAGGATGCTCAAGCTAGAAGCATCATTTACATGGTTGTAAATGATTATCTTCTACCTCACATTAGAGGATTAGAAAGTGCAACAGATGTGTGGAATGCTTTGGAAGAGCATTTCCAAAACACAACCAAGTCAAGGAAGTCCTCATTATGGGCAGAGTTCACAACTTTCAAGAAGAAGAGTTCACAATCAATTTTTGATTATGTGGCAAGGATGAAGGATATTGCAGATAGCTTGGGAGCAGTAGATGAAGACATTGAAGAAGATAATTTGGTAAGGCAAATACATACAGGTCTGAGAGGAGATGAGAAGTGGAAGCCTTTCATATTGTCCATAGAATTGTCATTAGATCACTTTACTCCTGATCTTAATCAATTGCTAGGACACATGCTAACTTTTGAGCAGGACATTAAGGGAGACAATGATAGGAGTGCAAGTCAACCTATGTACTCCAAGGACAAGAAAAAGAATGGCAAAGGAAGGCAGTCAACTGATGATGAAGGAACGTCAAATCAATCTAACTTTACAAAAGAAAAGATGAATTTCAGAGGTAAAGGAAGAGGAGGTAAGAACAAAGAACAATACTAAAGCTTGTTGGATTTGTGGCAGAACCAATCATTTGGCAAATGATTGTTGGTATAACAATCAAAATGGTGGAAGTAATAATTAGAGCTTCAATCAAAGAGGTGGAGGAGGCAGAAACCAAAGAGGCAACTTCAAAGGAAGAGGTGGTAGGACATTATATGCTAGAGGAGGTGGAAGAAGTTTTCAATCTCAGTCCTACAACAACAATTACTATAATTGTGCATCAGATCACAAAGATGACATGACTCTCATCTTGAATGCAACACATGCAGCAGTAGGAGAAGACCAAAGGGTGTTCTATATTGACTTAGGATGTAGCAATCATCTGAGTGGCAATATATCATTGATGACTGATATGGAAGCAAAGGTGAATGGACATATAGTTCAAACAGATGATAACACCAAGCATAAAGTGGAGAGCATTGGATCAGTGAAGACAAAGAATGGAAGTACACTCTTGAGCAAGGTACTTTATGTTCCTACTATTCCTAAAAACTTGATAAGTGTAGGACAAATTGTGGAGAAGGGATATGAAGTCAGATTCACAAATGATGGTGTTTATGTGTGTTGCAGAGCAAAGAAGAGCACAAGGCAGAGAAAAAGACGGGCCCCAAAATTTTTCCAATTTGGACACCTTATTTTTGTATCATAATCATTTTGTAATATATTTTCCGATGTAAATGCACTAGAGGAGTCCTCTAGATGCATACCCATGGAGATTAGCAGCTTACCCATGTAAATTAGTAGGAAGTTAGCCTTTTAGTGAATAAAGTGCCGGTCTCTTGTGTGAAAGGACCATTTTAGGGCACATGTATATAAGTCAATTTGTGACTCTTTGTAAAGACTTTTTGCCATTTGAGAATCAAGAGCACAGAATTTCGAATTTGTGTCTTCTCCTCTCTCTATCATCTTCTTTGTGAGCTTGTATGCATGTGTGTTGCTTGAAAAGAGTGTTAGGAAGTGTTGTCTATCCATGAAAGTGTTTGTTTGCTGTCGTTAAGGTGTGTGTGAAGTGTAGGAAGTGCTGAAGTGTAGGAAGGTCATTCTCGTGACTCAGTATTTCACTCATAACTTGAAGTAAAAGCGTCAAAATTGAGTGGAAATACCACCATTGGATGCGTCTTCTCGAGAGCTTCGAAACGCATATGCTATTTGCTTTATTTGGAGTTTGGAGCTGAGAGAACAGTTCAATTTACTGTTGGCTGTTGTTCCAAGTATCGCGACACCATGACTGACAGTTGAAGCTTATTTGGATTAGCCTTTGCCTTGTTGGCACTCTTTGAAAAGTACACTTGCATTGATCATCATTTGAATGCATGTCCTCATACACTCGTCTAGGTTTTGATACTCATCGGATTGATAATTAAAGTGTGAATCCCCACTATATGCACTTGAGGGGGATTGAGGTATAGTCTCTTTCTCCACAAGTCCCTAAGTTGGTTCTTAGGTACACACGTTTTTTGGCGCCGTTGCCGGGAATGTCGAATCAAACCTAGGCATTCGTGTGATGGTAAGTAGCTTTTTGCATTGAAGTGAGTGGAGGAATGGTGATTTTCTCTTCTTTGGTAAGTCACACTCATCCGCACTTACTACTTCTCACTCTTGAAGTGTGTGTAGTGAGTTATTAATCTAAGGAAGTGAGTGGAATGAGTAGAGTAGGAAGAGTAAGGGAGTAGGTTAGATAGTTAGAGTAGCTTTTAATCCTTGTCTTGTCGTTCTTTTTCAGTGAGTAGGAATATTCAAAAGTATAAAAGTCCAAAATTGTCTTTTGTAAGTCACTTGTTTTCGAAACAAGTATCGTGGGAGCTCACAGTCAACTATCGCGATCTTAGACAAAGGTGTTTGAGCTGCACAGAGCTAGCGGAGGAGAGTGAATAGTTGAAGGCTAGCATCTAAGTTGAGCACATTACTCTATCATCCATTTTTAGCTAACAAAATCAAGTAAATTAGCTAAACGATCTGCGGTAAGTATCGTGTTGGCCATATCGGGGTAGAGAAGAAATATTTCTAATTCAAGCTAAGAGGGAAGGGTTGATGCACTCACAACACATGTGTATGCACTCAAAAACCAAAAACAACACTTGCAAAAATTGAAAAGTGTCAAGTATCGTTTTTCTCCCGCGGTCGAGTATCGTGATACCTAAGTATCGTGATCTCCTGTGGTTGAGTATCGCGATACTTGACCTCGTTAAGTATCGAGTATCGTGTAATCCTTTTCACGATACCTGTCAAGTATCAGGTATCGTTGAATCGGGTCTGACGATACATGCCAAGTGTCGAGTATCATTGAGAAATTCTCACGATACTTGTTGGATATCGCATATCATGTATCGTGAAATTCAGGTCGCGATACTTGTTGAGTATCATGTATCGTGAGTTTCGGATCGCGATACTTGTTGGATATCGTATATCGCGGAGACCATTTTCCTGATACCTGACGAGTATCGAGTATCGTGTTGAATTGCCTCGCGATACTTGTTGTGTATCAAGTATCGTCTTTTCTCGGTGAATATCGTGTATTGTATATCGCAAGATCCATGATCGCAATACCTACTGAGTATCGAGTATCGTGTTTCTTGAGTATCGAGTATCATGTTCCTCAAGTATCAAGTGTCGTGTTTGGCACACGATATTGGGCAACTATCGAGTATCGTGTTTATCCAAGTATCGTATATTGTCTTCTATGAAGTATCGTGTATCGTCTGGTTCAAAGTATCGTGTTCATCAAGTATCGAGTATCGTGAACTTTTCTGGGGTCAAGTATCGTGACTTGAGGTTTCACAGTCAGTCCTTTTCCAATCAAATGTTTCTAGAAGTCTGAACCTTAGTGAAGAACTCTAGAAGCTGGAGGTTAGCTAAAGTCAAACAAAACTTTAAAGTGAATGAACCTTAGATCTGGGAGAAACCTAGGAAGTCGAAGAAGTGTGATCTCTTCTGTAGGAAGCGTAGCCGAACTAAGTAGTTGTTCACATTATTCTGAAACCTCTAGTGAGTCAGAAGAAGAAATTCCTATGGCTTCAGAGGATATGCAAAACATTGTACCAATGATTGGCATGATGTCAATTATTGAGGGAGAATATCGGACATCTTTAGAATATGTGACCACCAATCAACATGAGATACCCATATACCTAGATGGACTAAACCAATTAGTGGCCAGGCTGAAGAAAGCTTCAGCTGCTTACATTGTGCCTAGGCCAACAGTTAAGTATGCAGGAGGAATTTATATGGATAAGAGAGACATCCAGTATGTAGTTACAGAACATCCTGAAAAAATCAATGAACTTGGGGAAGAAAACAATGCTCACAACCATAATGAAGAAGGAAATGAAGAGCACGTGACCACACCTAGAGGGAGATCTACTATTGCTAGGGTATGGAGAGGAGACCTAGTTCCTCAAGATGACTCCTTGATGGATGTGTACTTGATCAATGGAATGGAGAATCTCCTTAGAGCCCACTCTTCATTATGGGAAGCAGCCCCTAACCCAGTGACTCTCTATGAGTTATAGATCCTGACTTCCCCATCATCATCACGTATTTGGACAAAAACCAGAGAAGGTATTGGCCCCTAACAAATTCAGAAAGAGCCGGGTTGAAATATCAGAACATTCCAGTGTTTCCCCCCAAGGATCAAGCCACTACTCCGCAGAACCCTCAAGGAACCTTTCAAGATAATTCATATCAACAGTCAGGACAAACACAACAAACACAATTCCCGATGAGACCCCATGTGCAGTTTGCTATGCCTGCAAATAATCCGAACTATCGGCCTCAGCCACCTATTGACCCAAGGAATAGAATCCCCGTCCCAAATAGACCACCTGTGGTAAGAGGACCTGGTATACCCATTGGAAGACCAGTTTTCCCTGTGATGCCTAGACCACCTGAGGCAGGAAGAAGATTAAGACCCATCCAAGTCGCTAAATGCATGAGAAACCACTATGATGGCTCTAGCAAACCTTACAATCATATAGCTGAATTTAAGCAAGTAATCAGAGCTAAACAAGTAGAAGATTTCTTGATCCAATACGAATCCTTTGGTCTAACTTTGACAGACACAGCTTTAGCTTGGTTCCAGCCACACCATTGCCTAGTAATGAACCATATGACTCATCTTATGACCATAGTCAAGGAAACTATCCCAGTTATGAGAGCTCTATGATAGAATATGGACAAATGTATGAACCTTATGCATATGGCATGGAAGCACCAAATAATGCTTATGGCTATGAGCAGGATTATGTGTCATTGATGTACACAGCCCCCTGGGCACCCATACCCCCCGACCTATGAACAGACTGCCTGTACCTAGAGGACCATGTTATAGATGCGGAGGTGATCATTATATCAGAGAATGTACACTACCAAACCCAGCACCACCACAGCGAGTCTGGGAAGGATACTGGAGTGATTGTGGTAAAGAACACCTTTTCAGAGATTGCCCCAAGAACCCCAACAAAGTTAACTCTAATATGCAGATTAACGTGATAGAAGTGATAGAGTCATCAGGGAGTGATAAGGAGTACATTGTACCATTGAAAGCAATAACTAGAGCCAAAGCTAGAGAGACCCCAAACAAAACTGAAGAAAATGATCAAGGTGACAGAGAAATGAACATCCCTACACTTCAAATAGTTGAGGACTCGGAGGAGCCTGAGAAAAGTATTATAAGTAAACGAACATAGAGATGGAAGAACCGTAGAGATAAGATGAAGGAAAAGAAACTACAACAAAAGAAGGAAAATGAAAAGAGCGAACAAAATCCAAAAGAGAAACAAGAAGAGGAAGAAGAAATTCGGAAAGGAAAGTAAAAAAAAGAAGAGGTAGGATCAGTTTTAGCAGATCCCATGCCTGAAGAATTAGCCGACAAGGCACGAATAAGAGCAAGACCTACCATCGAACAACATGAAAGAGAATATCCTAGAGGTGACTTAGAGAAGGAAAGGTTGAAGATATGCAAAAAATTAATTGAAGTAGCTCAACAGACCTTAGAAAGACCTGCTCTTCAACTGCCCAATTCACGAATTCCCGAAAGAGAATTCCAAGAGTGTGTCATCCCTAAGGACCCCGAGAAACCCGAAGCAGGTGAGACACATAATGGAAATTTCTGCGAGGATAAGAGGGAAGGATCCATTGTTGTCGAAGTAGAAGGGGAATGGCCTAAAGATTTGTGGGAAAGAGTCCAAGAAGACAGATGGAAAAAAGTGGAAGGAATTGAACCACCCTTTGAGGAGTTAGAGGCAGAAGGTGGAATAGAAGACTCCATACCTGAACTGAATTCAGAAGAAATAATACCAATTGATCCAAGTGACAAAGAAAATGATAGTGTAAAGGTTTTGCCAAATTACAGAGGAGACTACAAACATAATTCAGAATTATACCGCATTCCCTCAATAAGAAAAAAAGAACCGAACCCATCAGTCCAAACATCGGATATCATACAACACCTTAGAAAGGTAAAAATCCCTTGCACTCTGACATTGGAAAAACTGTTGAAGGTCAAACCACATTTGAAGGAGAAATTAACCAGTCAATTGGAGATCAAGGCGGAAGAGAAGGAGATGCCTGATGAAGTGAACACAGTAAAAATCCCAGTCGATAAGGTTGGAGATTTTTAGTGAGGGAGATGAAGGAAACATGTGCCTTCCAATTACCTATTATTAAATACAATCCCTGTTATGTTCCAGTCTTCCGCAGACGCACTTGGCCCGAATTTACCATTGCTGTAAAGAACGTCAAAGGTTGTCCAAAGTGGTTAAATTATGTCTATCTAGCACTTCCACAAGGACCTCCTACTGTTGCTTACATGATTTCTACAATTCGTCACTGGAGCATTTGCCTACGGAACACCCCTGATGTGATGGCACAGATGTGCATGAAGATCTTCGAATTAATGCTCATCACGTTCAGGACATTCAAGAATATCAAGGACCCCCACTTTTTAGGAGTTGGCTTCACTGCAGGCAACCAAGATCTAGTATATGACATGAGCACTACCCCCTCAATAAAGGTAGTATATGCCTGGCACGCAAGCATAAAATACCTCCCAGCATGCTTCAAGCAGACCTTCGAGGAGATGTTCATCACGGGGTTCTGGGAATATCACTCAGAAATATTTGTACCCAAGCCCTCACATCTCCTCCAACTATTCGCTGTGGAGAGGACCATCCACTCAGAGCAATTGTGGGTGCCCCATCTAGACGTCCCAGGTCTAGTGGATTGGGATGCATTGTTAACAGACCTAGCACGGGGGCTACAATTAGAAGAACACTACCTTGCTTCCGATGTGGTGCAATATTATGTCCAACGCACAGCTAGACAAGGGTCTGTCAGAGATGACAGACGCGAGAGAGGGGAGGGGTGTTGGCAGTAGTCAAGGAATCGAAGGACTCACAAGACAAGGAAGCCTACGAAGGGAGTCGGAGCAAAGAGAAAGCACAAGCAGACACAGTAGGCAAAGAAGATCTGGCAAGTAGGCCATTTAAATTTTTCATGCATCAAAGAGTTGGGCACACAAGAAGACGGAGCAAGTAGGGAGCTCCAGGAAATGTATGTCAAAACGTTAGAAGAAATCCCTATAAAAATAGTGATTTTCATCACTAAAAACCATTGTAAATACCATTTCATATTTTTGTAGCTCCATTTTGTGCAAGCCAAGGAGTCCTTGAGCTTGAGGAGCTTTAGAAGTACCTACCTATCAGTTTTCACATTTTTTAGACTCCGTTTGAACCTCCAAATAGGGCAAAGAACCTAATTTTTAACTAGGCCGGACACTAGGTCTGGACAAGGCCAAAACCTAGTCAAAAACTATAAATAGAGCTAGAGAGCTCATTTTTGAGCTAGCTTGTAATTGAATTGGACTTGTATGAGCATTTTGAAAGTAATCTAAAAGAACTCCATTGTCTTCCTCCTTGTTCTTGTTGTGTGTGCGCGTGTGTGTATGTGTGTGCATGTTTGTGTGCTTCTCACTCACGCACTTGTGCCTTCACTTGCTCGAGGTCATCATACCATCCTCTTGTCTCCCCGGATTGCCATTAAAGGAGGTGCTACTCATCACTGAGCTACAAGCATCATGAAGACTCAATCGTAAACCTGTCTCCATAGGAGTGGCAGTAGGCTTATAGTCTTCAAGGCCAAAACGTAGCAATAATGTGTCAATATATTTCATTTGACACAAAGTCATTCCAGTATCAACTTGCATAAACTGAATGCCCAAATAGTGATGCAAATACCCTAAATCATACATCTCAAATGAGGCATGCAAATCAGCCTTAAAATCACCAATATGCTTCTCAATAGGACCAGTGAGTAGCATGTCGTCAACATAGACAACAATGATCAGAAGCACATCATTAGCACGCTTAACATATAAGGTGCTTTCAGTTGGAATGTTCACAAAACCATGTGCAATCAGATAGGCATGTATCTTCTCATACCAAGCACATGGTGCTTGCTTTAAACCATATAATGCCTTCTTTAACCTGCACACCTAGTTTTCATGCCCTTTCTGCACAAAGCCACGGGGCTGAAAAACATACACTTCTTCATGCAAGTCACCATTCAGAAATGCAATTTTAATGTCCAACTGATGTACATTCCAACCATGATGGGCTGCAAGTGCACAGATGCTCCAAACAGTAGTCATACGGCATGTAGGTGCAAAGGTCTCATCAAAATCAATGCCTCTTTCGAGTGTATAACCCTTTGCAAAAAGCCTAGCCTTATACATGTCAAGTGTTCCATCAGGCTTACACTTCAGCTTGTAAACCCACTTAGTGCCAATGGCCTTCTTGCCAGGAGGTAAGTCACACAAATAACAAGTACCATTCTTCATTATAGCATCATATTCAGATTGCATAGCAGCCATCCAATTTTCTGAATTTTGTGCTTCATCAAACAACATAGGCTCATTCTCATCATAGAGACTAGATGCAGCCATAGCATAGCAATTTGATGCAAACGAGGCACTATGAGGGCCTGAACGAGTACGATATGACAGAGGTGCATCTAATTTGTTGTCATGCAAAGTCTGCACCAGCCATTTTTTTCATAGTTCTTGCTTGCTCAATATCAGCTCTCTCATCAATAACTGCATCATGTGAATCTGCATCAGAAATAGAATGATGTGCATGATCACATGAAACTTGCAAAGGCTGAGAAGTTGCCTCATTAGGACCAGCACTAGACTGTCCACTTGTAAAAAGAGGCAGCAAAGTATCATACATGTCTTTGGAGCTAACAGATGTCTCCTTTGTACATGAAAGCAATGGCTGAATAGCATCTTCCACAAAAACAACATCACGGCTAACCAGAATGCATTTAGTCTGTGGATGATATAGACGATAGCCTTTACTTTCAGAATTGTACCCAACAAAAATACATTTTACAGCTTTATCATCCAATTTTCTGCAATGTTGTTCAGGCAGTAATGCATATGCCAAACAACCAAAAACACGCAGATGAGCAACAGATGGCTTGCGATCATGCCAAGCCTCATATGGAGTGATAGACTCCAGCGCTTTAGTGGGACACCTGTTAAGTACATATGCTGCACACATGATAGCCTCAAGCCAGAAACTATGTGGTAAAGCCTGACTCTTGACCATACACCTCACCATCTCAATGAGTGACCTTTTCTTTCATTCAGCAACTCCATTCTATTGAGGTGTGTATGGCACTGTACACTGGTGTTTTATCCCGTGTTCAGCTAGAAATGCATTAAAATCAGAAGACATATATTCCCCCCCTTGATATGAATGGAGGGTGCCCATTTTACATGATGATAGATTTTCAGCCAAAACCAAAAACTGTTTGAAGCACATGAACACTTCGGACTTTGCCTTCAATGGATATACCCATGCATGCCTGGAAAAATCATCGATGAAAGTCACAAAGTAAAGATAATTTCCAAAAGAAGGTGTCTGCATAGGACCACAGACATCACTATGTACAAGCTGCAATTTCTGAGTAGCCCTAACTGAACCATCCTTTGGAAATGAGGAACGCTGCATTTTGCCCAAAATACAACCTTCACAAACATGTTTTCCAGGTGCCTCAAGTTTGGGCAAAGAGGACACCATTTCAAATTTCTACAAGTGTAGCAAACTAGCAAAATTCAGATGACCAAAGCGTGCATGCCAAAGCTTTGCATCTGACATAGCCTGAGAATCATGTACTACACATGCCGAATAATTCAGAGATCTTTCATAGTCTATGAGCTTATACAACCCTCCACATAAAATGCCAGAAGCAATAATCACATCGCCATTTGACAGATCATGAACTATACACCTGTCATCAACAAATTTCACAACCAAGACAATCTTGGCTAATGCAAAAACTGATAACTGGTTCTTGATCCCTGGCATAAATAAAGCATCTGACAAAGTGAAAGAACTATCATCAGCAGTAGTCAAAATGATCTTACCAACTCCCATAACAGGATAAGAGGAGTTGTTGGTGCATGTAACAGTATTCCCTGTAGGGGCAGACTCGAGTGAAGAGAAAAAACTGTGTTGTGAGGTAATATGTTTGGTCGCCCCACTGTCAAAGTACTAAACATCTGAGTCTACTGCAGACATGCACTGCTCATGAGAAGATGGGTCAAAACTGCAAAATTTTGTAATTTTTAGACTTCATTTCAATCCCCAAATAAGCTCCAAAAACTATTTTTTAACTAGGCCAGAGACGGTTTGGAACCAGTCAAAACTAGTCTAAAAACTATAAAAAGAGCTAGAGACCTCATTTTTTAGGTTGTTTAGTTGAGATTATCAAGTGAGAGCAAGCTTGAAGAGAGATTGAGCAATGAAAAATAGTGTTTCTCCTTCCATTGTTGCGCCTATTGTCTCTTCCATGTGTGTGTGCACTAGTGTGCTTCTCACCTTTGTCTTCACAAACATCACTCTTTCACGATCTCCATGTCATCCTACCTTTTCCACAAATTGACAATTAAGGAGGTGGAGCTTCTTGACATGGTACTTTCCCTTGTCTAGAACAACACCAAATTTAGCGTCGTTGTTGGGGACGAGCTCAAGTAGGAACATGTGATGGTAAGAGTGTTAGGAGAGTGGCATTCGAAGGTAGTAGATAGTGTTTTGTTGTTGTTTTTCCCCATTTCACCTTTGCTACCCTCATTTTCTGTCCCTTCACCTTACCCTTCTCTCCCAAAAAAATCAGCATATCCACCCACATTCTATCATTTGCCTCATTTGTGAGAGAGCGAGATAAATTGAGAGTGAGTGTGATTGTAGATTACTATGCACTTGTGAGTGACTCTTATAGGAGGGAGCTTCAGTACAAGGTCCAACTACTCAAAACAGGTAAAGTTTTGCATCTCCATATCCATTTTTGTCGAATTGCTCAAACCATCACAAAGATTTGAGAAGTGAAAATTTTCAAAGGTGCATCCCTTGTAGCTTGTAGAGCACCCTTGTGTACCTAGGAATCCACAAATGAAAAAACCAATCAAGTTTTTTCAGACCATTGCAATTGGCTCATATCATCACGATGGTCTAATGCCATTGTGACAGTGCTCAAGCCATCACGATAGTCTGATGCCATTGTGAAAATGCTCAAGCCATCATGATGATCTCATGGCATCACAAAAGTGCTACACCATTATGATGGTCTCAAACCATCGTGGCAGTGCTATGCCATCAGGACGGTCTCACACCCTCGTGATGGTCTCACACCATTGCAATCCTATCACACCATCACAATGCCCTGCCATGCCATTGTGATGGTCTCACACCATCGTGATCCTCTCCTGCCATTGTGACACCATGCCACACCATCACAATAGTCTCACAGCATTGCAATCTTGCCATCCCATCAGGATGCCCAACCATGCCATCGGGATGGTCTCATACCATCGTGATCTTGTCACACCATCACAACATTGCTTTGCCATCATGATAGTCTCACACCATCGCCATCTTGTCACACCATTGCGATAGTGCTACACCATCATGATGGTCTCACACCATCACGATCTTTTCATGCCATCATGACATTTTGCCTCAATGACAAAAATTAGGGTTCTCGAAAATTGATATAAAAGTTTACAAATTTTTTGTAAGAAATTGTGTCTTTTGGTGTAGGGCAAGTAGAGATATCAGTATCAAAAGCTTTCGATGTGCGACAAAAAGTAGCTCAGATTGGGGATGATGCTTGGACAAGAAGTAACCGTAGGACGTACAAGGACGATAGGAACTCAAGTCTTAAGAACACTCTAAGGAATCAGTCTTAAGAATAAGCACACCAGTACAAGCACACCAAAGGGAAAAAGAACTTAATCTCAACAATGCAATAACTTAAGCAAATAACAAAAAATGGTACGTGATGTACATTGATTGATAATACAAGAAACCATGGAAAAGTAAAAACGAATCAAGTAATTGAGGAAGAAAGAATATGTCTGACAAAAATTCACATTGAGCACCGCAATGAAACAAATTCATGAACCTTAGATCAGGCAAGCACACTGAATGGGTATCACCCATTATGATAGTACCCAAAAAGAATGGAAAGCTATGTGTGTGTGCATTAACTTGAAAAATAGTCAATGCAGCCACTATCAAAGACAGTTATCTGCTTCGTATCACTAAACATGTATTGGAACATGTAGCAAGAAAGGAAGTATACAGCTTCCTTGATGGATTCTTGGGCTACAATCAAATAGAGATTGCCCCTAAAGACCAGCATAAGATGGATTTCGTCACAAAATCGGGCATATTTTCATTTTGTGTAATGTCATTTGGGCTTACAAATGCACCAGTTACATTTCAATGGATGATGTGTCACGTATTCAAGGAGTTCATGTGTAAGAACTTGAAGGTCTCTGTTGATGATTTATGTGCCCATTCCAACATTAGGCAAACACATATTCCTAAATTGAAACAAATCTCTGACAAATGTAGAATATCAAGTCTGCGTGAACCCAAAAAGTGTGTTTTCATGGTCAAGAAAGGTAAGATTCTAGGACACATTGTGTCAAAGAATGGAATCTCAATGGATAAGGATAAGGTTCAAGCCATTGTTGAACTCCCTAGGCCAAAGAATGTCAAGGAAATACAAGCTTTCATGGGGCATCGTGGATACTATCGATGCTTTATACACATGTATGCAATCATTGCAAAGCCTTTGTACAACATTTTGACTAAGTTTGAGTGGATAGAAGAATGTGAGAAATCATTCAATGAAATCAAACAATGCTTGTGTTCAACATCAATTTTGATGATCCCACATTGGAATAAGCCATTCCATGTACACGTGGATGCATCCAATTATGCTATTGGGTGTGTGCTAGCACAACCAACATGTGAAGGCAATATAGACCTTTGTTGGCAGTAGCCAGAGGGGTGTTGGTAGCAGCCAGAGGCACAGACGATGAGGAAGTATGTGAAGGTGGATTACAACGAAGCAATGGGGAGCCAAGCGGATCATTTTTTCAAAAGAAATATGTTTTATAATACTTTTCAAAACTCTCAGTAGTGATTTTCATCACTCTTGTATCATATCTAAAATAGAACAACCACTTTGTAATTATATGCTCCATTTTGTGCAAGCCAAGGAATCCTCGAGCTTGAGGAGCTTAGCTAGAACGAGCCTACCAATTTTGGCTATTTTTAGACCTCATTTAGACCTTCAAATAGCACCAAGAACCTATTTTTTAATTATGCAGGTCATCAGATGCGAAACCAGTCAAAACTAGTCTTAAAACTAAAAAGAGAGCTAGAGAACTCATTTTTGAGGTTGGCTAGTGTGATCTTAGAGCTATTTTGAGTTTGTAGTTGAGATCTTGAGTAATAGAGTCTAGTTTTCCTATCTTCCATTGTGTCTTGCTTATCTCTTACATGTGTATGCGTATCTGTATGTGCATCTCTATGCTTCTCACCTTCACTCTCACTACATCTCGCATTCACGATCTTCATATCACTCCTATCTCTTTCGCGGATTGACATTAAGGAGGTGGAGCTTCTTAACGTGGTACCTGCCATTGTGCTAGAGCAACACCAGATTTGGCATTGTTGCCGGGGATGAAGCCGAGACGGCCATGAGAGCCTGCAGCGACTTCCAAGGTGCAACACAACTTCACTTGTCTATGGGAAATAGAGGCTTGACTCATGAACCCTTTGATAGAATCTGCACAAAAGAGAAGACTTAAAGGGGCAATAAAGCAATTTTGGCACCAAGGGAGGCTCGAGTCTGAGCTGGTCAAACTAGACTTGAAGAACTAGAAGAAGAAACTCCCAAAATGTTGGTCGACGACAATCCTCCAACAGTAGGCGATGGAGTCACGCACAACACACACGGGGGTGTATTTGTCTCGAAACTTGAGTTGAATGAAACGATCCCTCCAGGATGGAGAGTCAAAGGCAAGCAAGGAGCACAAAGCTCCTCTCGGTATGACAAATATGGAAACCAATCAGCATCTTGAATGTCTTCACTCTAAGGTAGCTTGTAGCTCAGTGATGAGTAGCACCTCCTTTAATGTCAATCCGGGAAGACATGAGGATGGTATGAAGACCTCGAGCAAGTGAAGGCACAAGTGTGTGAGTGAGAAGCACACTAACATGCACACACATACATAGACACGCGCACACATGTCAAGAACAAAGAGAGCAATACAATGGAATCACTTCTATTACCATAAAGTTCTCATACAAGTTCAAAACTACAACAAGCTACCCTCAAAAATGAGCTCTCTAGCTCGATTTATAGTTTTTGACTAGCTTTGGCCGTCTCCAGACCTAGTGTCCGGCCTAGTTAAAAATTAGGTTCCTTTCCTACATGGCCAGTAATACGAAGCTTTCACTTTTGCATAAGTTCTAGAAAAACCAGGGTGTGCAGAGAAAGGTGCATCATGACAGTCATGCAGGATCTTTTCTTTCAAAACAGATTTTGAAGAAATACATAAACAAGAATTACAATACAAATCATTATTTCTCAAATGAAATTTTCCCTGAAACATAGAACCAGGATTCATACCCAAAACTTTCAAGATTGCTGCATAAAATAAATCTTCTTTTAATTCTTTTCCAATATCAAAATCAGAGCATAAAATAGAAATTGAACTGCATAAGGGTTTATGACTCAAAGAATCCGCCACCTTGTTTTCTTTTACTGCTAAGTATTTAATATCAAAATCATATTCACTTAGCAATTGGATCCATCGTTTTTGTCTATTGTTAAGTAGAGGTTGAGTAAATATGTATTTAAGGCTCTGATGATCTGTTCTCAATTCAAACTTTACTCCAAGCAATAAGTGTCTCCAATGTTTAAGTGCATGAACAACTGCAAGCATTTCTAAGTCATGAGTTGTATAATTTAATTCATGTTTCCTTAATTTCCTTGACTCGTAAGCCACTACCCTCCCTTCTTGTGAAAGTACGCATCCGATTTGGCTTCCACTAGCATCACATGCAACAATAAAAGGCTTCCCTAACTTAGGTATCTTTAGCACACAATTTTCGATAATTTTCTGTTTTAATTCGTCAAACGCATTTTTACACTCATCGTTCCATGTGAACTCTCTATTTTTCTTTGTCAATTCTGTAAGAGGATTTGCAATTCGAGAAAACTCCCTAATGTGTGCCCTCTCATATTGTGCCAAACCAAGGAAGCTTCTCACATCTCTCACACATTTGGGTGTAGGCCAATCAACTATGCTTTTAACTTTCTCAGGATCTATATGAATCCCTTCCTTAGAAACAACTCTCCCCAAATAAGTCACTTCCCCTTTTGCAAAAAAACATTTACTCATCTTACCATATAGTTTATGCTCTCTTAGTTTTTGTAAAGTCTTCTTGAGATACAATGCATGTTCATCATCATCCTTAGAATACACAAAAATATCGTCAAGAAAAACTAATATAAATTCATCGAGATATTCATGAAACACATTATTCATCAAACACATAAATGTTGCACGAGCATTTCTCAATCCAAAAGGCAAAACCGTGAACTCATAATGACCAGATGTGAAGCTTGCATCCCTATCAGAAATTATACTTGTGGGTATACCATGTAACCTAAAGATTTCTTTTATGAAAAGTTTAGCAACATGCAAAGTTGTATCAGTTTTCCTCATGGGAAGAAAATGTGCCATCTTTGTAAGACGGTCCACAACAACAAAGATGGTATCATGCCCACTTCTAGTCACATGCAACTTTGTTATGAAATCCATAGAGATGGATTCCCATTTTTGAACAGGCACATCTAATGGTTGTAACATGCCAGGACTCCTCTTAAATTCGGCTTTAACCTGTTGACATTTCAGACATTCTTCCACATACCTTGTAATATCATATTTCATACGTGGCCAGTAAGACGAAGCTTTCACTTTTGCATAAGTTCTAGAAAAACCAGGGTGTGCAGAGAAAGGTGCATCATGATAGTCATGCAGGATCTTTTCTTTCAAAACAGATTCTGAAGAAATACATAAACGAGAATTACAATACAAATCATTATTTCTCAAATGAAAATTTCCCTGAAACATAGAACTTGGATTCATAACCAAAAATTTCAAGATTGCTGCATAAAATAAATCTTCTTTTAATTCTTTTCCAATATAAAAATCAAAGGATAAAATAGAAATTGAACTGCATAAGGGTTTACGACTCAAAGCATCGGCCACGTTGTGTTCTTTTCCTGCTAAGTATTTAATATCAAAATCATATTCACTTAGCAATTGGATCCATCGTTTTTGTCTATTGTTAAGTAAAGGTTGAGTAAATATGTATTTAAGGCTCTGATGATCTGTGCTCAATTCAAACTTTACTCCAAGCAATAAGTGTCTCCAATGTTTAAGTGCATGAACAACTGCAAGCATTTCTAAGTCATGTGTTGCATAATTTAATTCATGTTTCCTTAATTTCCTTGACTCATAAGCCACTACCCTCCCTTCTTGTGAAAGTACGCATCCGATTTGGCTTCCACGAGCATCACATGCAACAATAAAAGGCTTCCCTAACTCAGGTATCTTTAGCACACAATTTTCGATAATTTTCTGTTTTAATTCGTCAAACGCATTTTTACACTCATCGGTTCCATGTGAAATCTCTATTTTTCTTTGTCAATTATGTAAGAGGATTTGGGATTTGAGAAAACTCCCTAATGGGTGCCCTCTCGTATTGTGCCAAACCAAGGAAGCTTCTCACATCTCTCACACTTTTGGGTGTAGGCCAGTCAACTATTCTTTTAACTTTCTCAGGATCTATATGAATCCCTTCCTTAGAAACAACTCTCCCCAAATAAGTCACTTCCCCTTTTGCAAAAAAACATTTACTCATCTTACCATATAGTTTATGCTCTCTTAGTTTTTGTAAAGTCTTCCTGAGATGCAATGCATGTTCATCATCATCCTTAGAATACACAAAAATATCGTCAAGAAAAACTAATATAAATTCATCGAGATATTCATGAAACACATTATTCATCAAACACATAAATGTTGCAAGAGCTTTTGTAAATCCAAAAGGCAAAACCGTGAACTCATAATGACCATATCGTGTTCTAAAAGCAGTTTTGGGTATGTCCTCAGACTTTACTCTAATTTGATGATATCCTGATCTTAAGTCAATTTTAGTGAATACTGTGGCACCACTCAATTGACTCAGTAGTTCATCTATGTGTGGCAGTGGATACTTGTTCTTAATGGTTTTCTTGTTCAATCCCTTATAGTCGATACAAAGTCTGTATGAACCATCTTTCTTTTTCTGAAACAAAACAGGTGCTCCCCAAGGTGAAACACTAGGTCTTATCAACTCCTTCTTCAATAGATCATCCAATTGGAGCTTCAACTCTTTCAATTCATCAATATTGAACCTATAAGGTGCTCTGGAATAAGGCTCACTTCCTGGATAAAGGTCTAGCATGGTCAATTTTCCTAGGAGGAGGCATGCCTGGTAAATCATCAGGAAATACATCTGCGTACTCTTCTAAAAGTTTTCTAACATATTCAAGTATTTCCTCTTCTTTCTTCTTCTCCTGAAGGTCATGCACATAAACCAAATATGTCTCACAACCCTGTCGAATACCCCTAATCAACTTTATTGCAGAAATAGGAGAAAAACTTGAATTACACTTGCCTTCAAGATGATGTTCCTTCCCTTCTTTTTTCAAAGTAAGGATCCCGATTTCACAATCAATCACGACACTGTTATGAACTAACCAGTCCATTCCGATGATTACATCACATTCTCTCATTTCAATTACATGGAAGGTATCCAAAAACTTATGTTCTCCTAACATAAAATCAAGATTCTCAATACAACCTCGAGTATAGTGTATCCTACCATTAGCCATCTGTACAGGTCTTTTAGTCTGCATCTCAATATGCAACCCTAAAGCTTCTGCCATCTTAAGTGAAAGGAAACAATTTGTACTACCCAAATCAATCAAGAAACTAACCTTACGTGAGGATATGTCCCCCATAATCCTAATCACCGATGCCCTTGAATGAGAAGAAGTTTTCATGCATTGAAGTCTAGGGCTAGAACACTTACCTTGATCATCCGCTTCCTCAATTGTCATGTTTTCTTCTTGTAGATGAGCTATCTTTGGTTGCATAGAAGGGTTGATGGCCTTGTTTGGACATTCAAAAGTGCGATGTCCTTGTTCTCCACATGGAAAACAAAGTCCTAGTCTTTTAGCCCGCTCCAAGAAATCAGAATCACGTTGCCAGTGCACAACTTCTTGCTTCTTAAGTGTATCTGTTTGCTTCGGCTTAGTTTTTCCTCCTTGACCATTAATAGAGTTAGTCGATCTCTGTCCATTCTGATTTATTGAAATAGGTCTTGGGGGTCGATGTCCTGTTGAGATAAACCTTGATTTGGATGCCTTTTTCGTGGTAAACTTCTCCATCTTCTCAAAGTTCTCTGCTTTTGCAACCGCATCAAGAAAATCTACACATCCAGACCCCTTTACTTGATAGTGAAGCTCTTCCCGCAAACCCTCAATAAACTTGCTTTTTAGGGCATCTCCATAAACTTCTAGTGCATACTTATGTAAACGCAAAAATTTCTCCTTATATTCTTCAACTGACAAGTTATACCTATCATCCTCATACTGCTTGAAAGAGTAGAATTCCATTTTCTTTTCCATCCGATAATGTGGAGAACAATACCGATTATGTGCTTGCTCTCGAAACTCTTTCCAGAGGATCGGACCTTCACGTGTTCTTGTCTGTATGTATGATTTCCACCACAGTTTTGCGACTCCACGTAGATGCATAATTGTCACCTTTGCTTTTGATTCCTCGCTAAATACGCGCAGGTCAAAGAAATCTTCAAGTTCCTCAATCCATGCTTCAAGATCCTCTCCAGTTTTCTTCTCACCATCAAATTCATTTAATTTTGCTCTTTTAAACACTTGCTTAAGTGCAGATTCGCCTGCATCATCATTCTCTTCGGGTTCACGTTGCCATCTAGCTCTGCGTGCGTTCGATGTGCCCGCACCATTACCACCTTCATCATTGAGGTCCGTGGAAGCATTTGCAGTACCCTCTTTTTGTTTGTTGGATCTTTCCTTATGTAATTCTGCATTCAATCTACGGATAAGCTCCTCTTGTTCTTCTATCTTCTTCTTCAAAGCTTGCATCTTGTCCCAGAATCCAACTCTGCTCTAATACCACTTGTAACAAGTCTCCTAATCTTGAATCACAATCCCACACAGAATAATAGGCCTCGACTCCACAAGATATAAAGAAGGAAAACAGACTATACGCAGAACAAGAAGAGGGAGAATTTATTATCTGTGCAGATTTACAAGTAGTACTGATCTACATTACAAAATCTATCAGATAGCTTCAATGTGAAGCCTCAACCACCCGACCACCCCTGAGCTGATCTCAATCCCAATCTCAATCACAATCACAATCTCAATCCCAATCTCAATCACATTCATAATCTCAATCTCAATCTCAATGTCAATCTCAATCGCAATTCCAAAAGCCGAAAAATGATCATCATGACTGTATGACCATCCTCCTTTTCTATCTCTCAGTCTTCGTCTTTTTGGATCTTCACCTTTCGCTAGTGCACGACCAATCACGCCTTTCTAGACCCGCACTTTTTTTAGAATTTGCATGCTCCAAGGTAGCGTCTTTTCGCATGTCTCATGCAAGACTTCCAGACCACCCATACATCTACTTTTCATGTCCACCATCAAGAATCGTACTTGCAAAAATAGAGGTGATCCTTGCAACACACTCACACACACACGTCAATCACCCAAAAATAACCTATATACCCATGTGCATTTTCTAAATCCGCGAACATGAATAAGATGAATGAATGAAAGTTTCTCTTTTTTTTTTTTAAGTGTTGGAAAAGGGCACTTTTCCAAGCCCTGTAACTCAAAAACGGTGAGGAATCAGCTTGAGCTTGTGAGAGACAAAAATATTCAGTTCTTAAATCTATACAATATTGTTAGAGACGCCTCAGGTCCAAATCTGCTTCTAGATATCACTTTTGGGCCCTGTAAAATCGAAAATTCTAGAGAGATGAAAAAACATGAAAAATCTCTTCATTAACCTATCTTCATGGAACCAAATGAGACATAAAACATAGGAACTATAAAGAATTCAATCAGGTAAAGTTTTTCTACTAAGAGTACTCTACCTTTCTCTCATACAACACTTTTTTAGATTCCTTCATCTTCATGCTCGAAATTAACATACAAATTTCATGCGACAACTTTCTAGAGAGAGAATGTAAAAACTTATTGCTACAAAATTTTGTAGACATGATCAAAATATCCTAAACATAAAATTTCATTATTACCTATACATCTTTTTTTTCGGGTGGAAAATCAATGTGGCATCTTACAGTCTTGAACACTATTTACATCATGTCCAGGATTTTGAGCATCATCTGCACGGCGACATCATGCATGGGTTGTAAGCATGGCATCCAATGTCTGATAGTAGCCATCATGTAGGCTACAATTGGTGTGCCCATTGGGGGTGCAATGGAGGGGTAATTTAGCCATTGTTTGCAATTAGTATTGTTCTGAACTTTTATGGAAAATGCCTTCCATGATCTTCTTGTTGCACTGGCCCAAAGCAAGGGTTATACTTCAAATGCATGGGAGCATGTCCCATGTTCGTAGCATCTCTGGATAGGTCTCAAGTAATTTTTTCCTCCAGATGGCTTGGAATATGGCACCAATTCTAGCTTCTTCCGGGATGTCCTTTGGTTGGAATTGTGTTGCAAAGGAAGGATACCTATTGGTGACTCTTTTGATTTCAGCGTTGTAGTCTACCAATAGCACAAAGTAGGGCTTATACTGTAACTCTGAACTTGTTATTAAGCACCTAGTAGCCAAGTGCTTGAAATATTCGGATTGGAGTATGGTCTCCTCAATGGTTTTCATGGCCAGCATCTAAGTTGCTATGCGCTCTTCGTGAGTGTGGCCCATCTCTTCTACCTGCTTCATCCATGCAGGAGGGGGTTCCTCGTATGTGTCCTGTCCCTCGTTAGTGATTCTGCCTCTTGGAAGGGATTGAGGCTCATAGTTATCTTCAAAGGTCTCCTCCACAAGAATGGTTACTGCGTCTTCCTCTAACGGTTGATCGGGTGGAGAGGGGGGTCGTTCATATTGTAACAACTTAATCTTTAATTCTGCAACTTGTTGGCATAGCTCAAGTACCTCGTTGGACGTGGAAGATTCTAGCTCTGGTGATGCAGCAACATTGACCACATTTCTTGGTTCTGTCATATGTGGTGCGAGCATTGGTTGTCTCTATAGTTCTTTTACTTGGTCGGCAAGCTGATCATGTGCTTCTAAGAGGTTGGCATATGTTTCCAATATTTTCTGGATACTTTTTGAGGGGATAGCCTGGAAGCTAGCAGGATCTATGGGTGCCCTTGGAGTGTTTCCTATGGCTGCTTCGAGATTTTCTTGATTTTGTTGTTGTAATCTTCTGTTCCGTTCTTGGGCAACTGCTAGGTGTCGTCGGAGTAAGGCCATGTTTCTTTGTAATCTAGCATTGCGGGCTAGCTGATCTCTGAGTTGTTCTTCAGTCCCCTTACCCCTCTCTGTATATTTGGCTTCGAGCTCCGCATGAGATTGTTGGAGGGCAGTAACCTCACGTTGTAATGCCGTATTACTCAACTCCAAGGCATTGACACATGCCTAGAGGTGGGATGACAGAGTACAAAGCTCTTTATTGTTTTCTTCCAATAACATGTATTCCTGTTTAAGCTGGGCGGCAGCTTCAAGCATGGTGTCTAGTGCATGACTAAATGAGGTGGATGTAGAGGTGGAGGTGAAAGATGCAAGTGGTTGGGAAATGGGGAAGGGAAAGGTGGATGTGGTGCTGACAGTGGGTATATGTGGTGATGTGCGTGAAGTTACAAGTGGTGATGTTGAGACAAAAGTGGTGCTGAGTGGTCCTGTGGAGGGTGAAATGTCCATGGGATCGGACGTGATTGTGTGTGAAGTGTGAATCGTGATTACTGGAATGTTGGGTGGTGTGTTAGGGGTGGCCATGAATGTGAGGGAGGTGAGGTAGGAAAGGGACTTTCTATTATGATTCTCAATTTGTTGAACTATATTTATAAGGTTTGCCAAGAATGGAGGTAGGGTGGTTTGTGTAGGTTCTGAGGAGGCTATGAGGGGCCCAATGGGTTGGGGTTAAGGAAGAGGAAAAGTATTGGCGAAGAGAAATGTGTGTGTTAATGTTTGGTTAGGGACATGTGGCTGTCCGAGAGCTGGTAGGTAAGAAAGGTGACCTATTATGGTTTGATGGGTGGCTGGATGACCTATCGGTGGTTCGGAAAATTGTCTGGAAATGTTGGATGTAGGTAAAGGGAAGGATGGAGAGAAATTGGTGTGCGATATAGGTGTGCGAATACTGGTTGTTCATGAATACTAGTGGTGAGGGTTTCGGTGGGCTGGATGGGAGGTGATGGTGGAGATGGTACCTGTGTGCCATCGTCAAGTGCATCAGTGTTAGTGGGGCTGGCCATGTGAATGTCTTCTTGAGCTATGGTAGGGAGGGAGGTAGATACTTCCATTTGAATCATCTTTCCCCTTCGTGGTTGCCTATCGAGCCTTCGTTGGTCATATTGAGGGGGGGTACGATATATCATGGTCTGCATGGCTTCCACAATTCCACAAGTATCTGCCAAAAGATTCAATGATTCTATAAAATGAGGATCGACTTCCTCCGCCTGCAGCATCTGGTTCACCATCGCTCTATTTGCCTCTTATGTTAGCTTATGCCTTTTTTGTACCTGCTTGATCGTCTTGTAGAGCCGTTTGTGTTATGCAGTGTAGGCAGGGGCTTCCTCCTCACTCTCCTCTGATTCATTTTCCTGTGCCTCTTCTTGTTCATGTGTGCCTTCAACATGAGTGTGTTGTGCCTCATCTTCCCAATGTACTCTTCGTGCATCACTTTGTGGCCGTCCTCTCTGGGATGATGACCCGGGACCGTTAGTGTCTGAGAAGAACTCACTCTCAGATAACAGTGTTGTTTGCAAGAAGCTCTCAAAGTTAAAGGATGTATCCTCTGCCAATGTAGCCATGGAGGCAAATTCAGCATCCGTGGGTAGTGTAGGGGCTGATGGAGTGGGTTGTACCACACCCTCTGATTGTGGTCGTTGGAGATGGATCGTGAATGGGGCTACTTGTTCTTCTTCTCTAAGGGGGATTTCTGTGGTGGACTCGCGAGGAATTAGAACATGGGAAAGTGATCCACGCATTCTTTTAGCTGGTTGAACCCCTAGTTTTCATCCCTGGAAGAATTGCAACTGTGAGTACTTAAGGGCCCGTGCGATCGACACATCATAAGCGAGGCATTTGTAGATGATTCTTGTAATGGCACAACAACCATTCAAAGTAGGCTTCCTCACTCCTCGTTTGCCTGCTTCATAAAATTGGTCAAGGATCCACATTGGCATTTTAATAGGTAGACTCCCTATCTCCGCTAGGTATAGCCCGTACCAAATCTTCTTATGGCGCTGTGTGAATCGGTCTTGAGCTGGAAATGCAAAGTGCTGAAGGCACATTTGCAATGGTATGGCAATGTTCGGGGTGAGGGCACAAATTTCTTTCAACTTCTTGAGTTTACTGTTCTTCATATCTGGTATTAATGGGTCTCGGTCAAAGGGTACATGGGTTCCGTACATTTGAAGGACCTCCCTGATTAAAGTGATGTTCAACTCAAACTTTTTCATTTCCTCTTGGTTTGATAGAGAGGGCACTAGGAATGTGCCTCACTAATCTCGATCGCCTGTCACTTTAAGAGTTGCTATCAAGTAGTAGCATCTAAGGAAATCTGGTTTAGGCAGAGATGCGCTAAAGTAATCCTTCAATCCCGCTTTCTGCCAAATATCTTGAAGAGTTGCCTTGAGCTGTTTGCCAAGAGTATTTGTGAGTGTTGATTTATGCTAGTGACTAGAGGTGAAGCTATTTGGGCTTGTAAGCAGACCTTGGGCACCCATATCTGTCCAGCATTGGGGATAGCCTTCATTGACCGCTTAGGGACCCAAATAGAAATGGTATGTCTAGAGTGTTGCCTAGGGAACTCCTTCATTTTAGTCCTTGACGGTGTGGCTCGCTTGATGCCTTTTTGAGAACCTGTCTCTAGAGCCGTGGTTTTTTCCCCCTTGCGTATCTAGATCTGCTTCATGCTACGAGGTACTTCATATTGCCTAGGTTGGTGCTCATGCTTCTTGATCATCAGTCTCCTCGGTGTCGTGTGTTGTTGAGCCTGCCGCTTTAGACTCTTCTTTGGAACAGATGGGAACTCCTCATTGACTTCTGTACCTTTGGCAAGAGTGACAATCCTCTACACCATAGAACTTTGGACAAGAACAGCATTGTTATCTTCATGTGGGTTCCTGGAGGGACGAGAAGTTGGTGCCTTTTAATGGTTTGAGTGCTTGATTTTCTAATTCAATCATAAGGCCGTGTTGGGATGAAATCCCGCAGGGAGTGTGCATTGTGTTTTTTCAAAGTTCATAGGTTTTATGAGTTTTTGTGTGATGTTTTTGACTGAAGAGGGTACATTTCGTGCATGATTCGGCCGATTTGATTAATTGTGTGATGAGAAACCATGTTAGAGATGTATGTTAGACCCGTGTGTGTAAACAATTGATTTTAGACCCATAAACCCTTAGGTTTGACCCTTGAAACTGACTGAAAATGAGGGTTTATCCCATGAAAAATAAACTTGAATCCTTGGAAACCCTTGGAGTTTAGGTCCGAACTTTAAATAAAACCTTGAATTGATGAGCTTGAGTTAGTTGTGAGCAAACCCCTAATTTTCCCGATCAAAAATCCTAGGTTGGACCCCTGGAATTTGCATTTATCCTATGTCAAACTCTTAAGATTAATTAATTTTTGTACATATAGTGTGAAAACAAAACATTAATTTAGGAAAAATAAAAAAAAGAGAAAAATCAAAAATAGAAAAAAGAGATGTGATTTTCCAAAAAATAGCAAATGAACATGCAAGGTGATCTCGAATTAGAAAGTTAAGCAAGGAGGTTGGAAACTTCTAGAGAATAGTCCCAAGGAGAGAAGCACGGGGGAGCCTATAAATAGGAGGCCAAGCCTGATTTGTTTTTCCTCGTGGATCTTCTTGGTGCATCTATTCTCGAGGTAGGGTTTCTTACCCTCCTCTTATTCATTATTTCTTGCTCATGTTCATTAGCTGCATGAAGTTAGGAGGACACTAGCTGCATGAAGTTAGGAGGACACAGAGGGAGAGAAAATAGCCATAAATATTTTCAGAAGTTCATAGATGTTGTTGATTTGCCATGGTCATGGAGTATGTCGTAGGGATCTGAGCTCCTCCTTGATGGGCTAGAGAGAGCGCTGACGACAAAAGTGTAGGGGTTATGATCAGTAGAGAGAGAGAAGATCTGTATGCGTTGAGAGAGATGCGGAGAGATTTGGCTTGTCTCTTGTTGGCGTGTGCAAATGGTCGATGTAGGAGATGAAGGTGTCGGAGGGATGAGAGATATGCGCGGCAGAAAATGAGGAGAGAGAAACCTAAAGAAGTGAAGAGAGAGAGACAGAGAGAGAGTTAGAGGGAGAGAAACATGCGCATATAGCGGCTCTACACAGAATTGCGCACAGACCTTCCGGATGTGGAGGAGAGAGAGGCTATATCAGATGTGCACTGCGCTTCTCCCAGAGAGAATTATGATGACCACATGATGACGGCTGGAGAGAACGTGCATAGAGATTCAGAGAGGTATGGAAGAAGTTGTAGACATTTGACGAAGGTGGTTGTCTGACAGGGCTTACGGGCATGTTGGAGGAGAGAGAAATTATATAGGATGAAAAAGAAGCTCACACATAACCAGTCATGGCGGCTGTAGATCACGTAGGCAGAGAGAGGATAAGTAGATGGCTTGCGCGCTACAGGATGGAGATAAAGCGGGAAGAGATTCCTGCGGAGTCTTTTGGCGGCACTGCGTGGCTGGCAGACAGATACAGAGAGGAGAGAGGCGTTGTCGCCTGCTATGGACTTGAAAATAGAGAAGAGAACTCTGTTCATAGGCAGCAACTAGGCACGAGGCATCGCGCGTGAGAGAAACGAAGGGAGAGATCGACGCTCTTGTCGGGCTGAGAGAGAATCGGAACTGCAGAGATTCCGTGCGCTGAGGGACAAGAGAGAGAGGATCGAGTCAACAGACATGCAGGCTTACGTGGCTGAGAGAGTCAGAGAATGTCTGCATATGCTAGCGCTGTAGAGAATCCACGATTCCGCAGAGAGAGAGAACCCAATTTGGCGGTGCTGCGTGCCTGGCCAAAAGATACGGAGGAGAGAGAGAGGTCCATGGTGGCTCCTTTCACGCGCAAGGAGAAAGATGAGTCGATTTGGAGCTAGACATGCATTATAATCGGAAAAGAAAGCTCGGTTGATTGAAAATGCTATGAGAGAATAAAACTGTGATTTGATGGGGTATGAGATTTAAATAAATTACAACCAATTAGCATTAAGAGTTCAACGTTAATAAATGGTAGATGAGTCGATTTTTTTTTTTTTGAGGAAACAGGAAATTTAAAATTGACGCAAGAGAAAAAAAAGGACAGAGGTCCTTCCAAAAGGAAGGAGAAATTTACATCTTGAGCTTTTCAATATGCCACCTGATGAATGTGGACATATTATCTCTAATAAGAGAAGGAGCTTGGAGCAATTTGGATCTCCACATATTACAAGGGTACTTTTTAATCAAGGAATGGGGGTTAACATCACCTAAGGAGTTACTACAGGAGTTTCTGAGACACCAATCAATAAGGCTGTTCAAGCCCATCATACAAGGGAAGAAATGATCTTTACAATGTTTATCAAAAATTTTACTGTTCCTGTCTTTCCAGATAGCCCACAGGATGTGAGCTCTCATCAATTGCCAAAGTACTATGTCCAATTTATTAGCTTCTCCAATAAGAAGAACTCTGGAGTTTGGGGGCTTAATTCCAGCAGAATGTGTCCAAAGATACTATCCAAGATCGTTAAAGAACTTTTTTTTGTGATAAAGTGAGAGAAGCTAAAATGATGGTTAGTGCTTGCATCATAAGCATGTGTAACCACACACTTTGTGAAGTATCGAAATCGATTTTTTTTATGATCATGGAGGGTAGAGAAGAGAAAAGGAGGGAAGAGAAGGACAAAAGAAAAGAAGTATTTAGAAATCATGCATATGTTATTCTTTATATGTCTATGTGTATGTCATTCAAATAAGTTTAGTGTGTTTTTTTTCATAAGTACTAATGTTTTAGTGAACCTCGTGGATCTTCTTGGTGCATCTATTCTCCAGGTTTGTGTGGATTTTGAAGTAAAGAGCAGCAAAGTGAGGACTTGAAGAAAAGCTTTTTTGGAGACTGAAGACATAAAGTGAAGAATAGATTCGACCGCAAAGACCAGAAGCCGAAGATCGAGGGTCATTTCTCGCACTGTAGCAAGAGGCCTACCCTATATTCAGTCGATCCGCACTGTAGCGGCGGCTTATATTTGTATTCACCTGTTCCGCACTGTAGCGGATTGCCGTATTACCGACCCGCACTGTAGCGGGGATCTTTGTATGATTCAAAATTTATTGGACGACTTCAGCTGCATTTGACTTCCGTGCCTTAGTGTTGTTTACTTGGATTTTTGCACTTCTGGCGCTTAGAGTCTCACGCGTACGCTCGCACGTTCGTCTCGTCACTTCCAAGAGGCGGGGGCCCTACGATCGCACACACTCCAGAGAGTTTAGGCGAGGCGCCCAGTGCGTAAACGCCGCTCGTAGGACAGTAGGATCGGTACACCAGAAAGGGGCCTGATCCAACCCCACCACCGGCTTCCTGCCCGACCTCCTTCTTCCCGACAACGGCTTTGGCCTGCCCAAGCCTGAAGAAGTCCACTTCTTAGGTTGAGGTTGACTACGTGATCATAGATCCAGTCTTGGCCCAAGACAAGAGGTTCGGTAAGATCCTCGTCTTCACATACTAGCACTTTTGCTGGCATTAGGACCTCTTGAATGTAGAGGGGAAGTTCCACCTCTCCCATGCAAGGGGTTTCAACACCTCCCAACCCTATGAGATATGCCTCAATAGGATTGACCTTCAATTCCAATTTTTGGCAGTAAGAAAGCCAAACTACACTAGTGGCTGCTCCTGAATCAGTTAAAGCTCTCACGGTCCTTGCACTCGCTCCTTGTCCTACTTCTAGGGTCACAAAAGGTCGTCGATCAACTATCTTATGGGACCGTTTACTTGAAGCCTCGCACATGGCAATGTGATAACCGAGAGCTTCATGAGTGTCAGTCATGGACTGATCTTTACCTTGTCTTCTCAGTTTCATTCGTCGGATGTGTTCTAAAGCTTCTGCTTGTGCTTTTTTTCGAATTCTCTTTTCCTCTTCCTTACGTTTCTTTGCAGTATTGAGTCAATTTAACATTTCTTCCGTTAGGGGTTCTTGATATAACTTGACTCTGTAGCCGCTTATGTAACTCGGTAGTATGTCACCTTCTAGAGTGGCTAGTTGTACTGCTCCACTTGTGGAGATCCTATTGATAATCATTGGTCCATAGCCTCTTTTCTCTAATTTTCGTGCATGTTGCTTCAATGTGTAGACTAGGACTAGGTCTCCTGCTTTCAAGCCTTTATCCTTCACATGTGCATCGAAATACGCCTTTTGCCTCTTCTTGGTTGCATAGATTCCTGCTGTAGCTCTCAATCGTGTCTCACCTAAACGTTCAAGATCGAAGATCCTAGAGGAGAGCTCATGGCCTGTCCATTCATGCTCTTATGCTACTTTCAGTGTAGGTATCAAAAAATCCAATGGTGGCACTGCATTTTGGCCAAACACCATCTGAAAGGGTGTGGCTTGGAGTACCGTTTTATAGGCAACTCAGTATGCCCAAACAACGTGGTGTAGCTGTTTGTCCCAATCAGAACGTTTATTATTAACTAATTTTGTCAATACATTGCATAGAATCTTATTTGTGCTCTCAGCCTGTTCATTAGCTTGTGGATGATACGGGGCAGACTTCTTATGTATCACCAAGAATTCTTGGAGAAGGTTTTCTATGACTTCATTCAAGAAGTGTGTGCCTCTATCACTTACTAGCTCTATTGGCAGCCCGTATTTGGTGAAGACATTCTCAAATAAAAACTTTGCTGTCGTTTGGGCATCGTTCTTCGTTGTGGCTTTTACTTCTACCCACTTGGTTAGATAGTCTGTGGCCACAATGTGTATTCAGCATGTGAACCCTCGGTAGGGGTATTAATAGGACCAACAAAGTCTATTCCCCATTTAGAGAATGCACATCCACCCATCATAGGTTTCAATGGCATCTCATCTTTGCGTATAGGATACTGAGTTCACTGACAAACATCACACCTCTTCACGTAGGTATGTGCATCCATGTGAAGGGTTGGCCACCAAAGACCTGCAAATAGTATTGCCTTGATCACCCTATTTGGTCCAAAGTGTCCTCTTGCTACGCCTTGGTGAGCAGTTTCCAATATCTTGAGGTATTCGCTCTCATGGAAACACAGTCTTAGGTAACCATCTTTACCACGTTTGTATAAATTATCACCAATGAGTGCGTAATCTAAGGCTTCTTGTTTCAAACTTCTTTGTCTAGCCAAAGTCATATCTTGAGGGAATGTTTTCCTCCTCAGAAAGGCTACTAAGGGTTCACTCCAATCTGGTATTAGAGACACTTGGTACAGTGTAGCGTGCTCCACAGGTGGTTTAATACAAGAGATTGGGCATTCCTTACACAACTTATGGACATCTGCTTCCATAGTCGGCCAATGCACTCCGAGTCTCCTTAGTGTCTGTAGGGTCTGTTGCTTTGAGTAGTGTTGCTCTAATGCACCTACATGTGCTAGTTGCAACCATTTCGTGCAGTCATCCTCTTCCACACAACAAGCTAAGATTCCTTGATCGGTATGCTTGTACATACTCCCTGCCATTATATGGTACTTTTGGGCTTTTACTATCTCCCTATCCTGTGTGTTTATTACTGGGTGGTTAGGCCCGTATGTCAATACTGGCACTAATGTCTTAGCCCACTGAGGTACCACTTCCAAATTGAACAAGTAAGCATCAAGAAGGTCATCTGATACTCCTTGTGGGGCCTCCCCAGATGTGAGCCTAGAGAGATGGTCAGCTCTCAAATGAGTTTTGCCTTTCCTAACAATGACCTCAAAGTCATATTCCATTAGTAAGAGGAACCATCTTACCAATCGACTTGTATTGCATGGCTTATTTACCAAGTACAGTAATTAAACTTATTTGCAAGCAAATAGTGTCTAAAATTTTTAACCGCATACACCATGCCTAATCCTTCTCGTTCAGTGGTGGTATAATTTCGTTCAGGTGCATTCAACTGTCTACTAGCATAGGCAATTGGAAGATCCATATTACCTTCACCTGTAGGTTGTGCTAGCACACATCCAATAGCATAATTGGATGCATCCACGTGAACATGAAAGGGCTTATTCCAATCTGGTGTGGTCAAGATTGGTGCTGAACATAATCGCCATTTAAGCTCATTGAAGGAGTTCTCACATTTATCGGTCCACTCAAAATTGGTCAACAGCCCGTACAAAGGCTTTGCAATGATGGCATACATGTGTATAAAACGTTGATAATAACCACAATGCCCCATGAAAGCTTGCACTTCCTTGACATTCTTTGGCCTAGGTAGCTCTGATATAGCTTTTACTTTCTCCTCATCCGTGGATATGCCATTCTTTAACACTATGTGTCCTAGAATCTTGCCTTGCCTGACCATGAAAAAACACTTTTTTGGGTTCAAGCAGACTTGATATTCTCTACATTTGTCAAAGATTTTCCTGAGTTCAGGTATGTGTTTCTGTCTAATGTTGGAATGAGCACAGAGATAATCAACATAGACTTCCAAATTCTTCCTCAAGAATTCTTTGAATACATGACAGATCAATCTTTGGAAGGTTGCGGCCACATTGGTTAGGCCAAATGGCATTACTTGAAAAGCAAATATGCCCCACTCTGTGGCAAAAGCCATCTTATGCTGATCTTCTGGAGCAATGGCTACTTGATTGTAGCCAGAAAATCCATCCAGGAAGTTGTACACTTCCTTGCCTGCTACCCTTTCTAATAGATGCTCAGTGATTGGAAGTGGATAACTATCTCTGATACTGGCTGCATTAACCTTCTTCAAGTTAATGTATACACATAGTTTATCATTCTTTTTGGGCACCACTAGAATGGGGGAAACCCATTTAGTGTGCTCGATTTCATAGATAAATCCAACTTCCACTAAGCGATCTATCTCTTCTTTTATCTTGGCAGCATAGTTGTCATTGTATGTGTATGGCTTCTGTTTAGAGGGTCGGGCCTCTGAGGCCATGGGGATTGTGTGTGAGCATATGTCAGGGTCTACACCTTTTAGGTCCTTGTAGCTCCAAGCAAATACATCTCTGTACTCTCTTAGCAAAGCTATCAGCTCTTGCTCTTCTTCTTCCATCAGGTCATGCCCTATGTAGGTGCATCTTTCTTCTCCTTCTTCCATGGCTACAACTATTTTCTTGGTGGTTTCTTTGTTATCATAGGCCTCTCTTGCTTGTGCCTCATGTTTAGGCATTCTTATCATGACTCTCCTATCGTCTATCTCATATTTTTTAAAGTTTTTAGGGACCTCAAACAAAGTCTCTTCCTCTACTGGTATGACTTCTCTCTTCTTCCTTTTCCTACCTTCACTTTTGGTGGTCACTTGTGTGGTTAACCTTACATCATTTGTGAGCTCTCCATGTTTCTGAGGGTGAACTTCTACTTCATAGAAGTATTCTTCATCTGATGCAAAAGGTAGGTCCATAATGATTGACTCTAGATCGGAGTCACTTGCATCCTCAAATGCATCAGGGCTAGGTTCACATTCTTCTAAAATTGAGTCTCCCATGGTTGGCTCTATGGAGAAGACTGAAATGTCATATCCATCCTCGTCAATGTGGGGTGTCCATTGTTCTTCATTGATGGCTACATCCATTGTTGCTAAAATTTCTGCCCAGCCGTGAGGCTCAAATTCTTCGTCAGGAAAAACTACAGGTGCATAGGCCGGGTCTTGAATTGATCTATGGGTTTCCTTCGCACCTAACACTCTGGATTTTTCTCTCTTTTGTTCTTCTACTGCTACTTTACACATCCACAAGTGAGTGTCTTCATGCATCCATGAGGATCCTGATCCTATGGAATGCACTGACTCTGTATCATCCTTGGCTCTGTGGATGGGATTCCATTGGATGGGAGGGACATCTCTATGAGAGTAAGCCTTGAGATTAACTTTGGTTGTAATACCCAAATGTGGCAAGTACAAAGAATTGGTCCCCCAATCTTGTATCTAGATCAGCTCTAGGGTAACATTTGTCATGATCCGTCACATTTGGCCCTTCTTGGATTCTGGCCTGATATGCTTTAAGCATCATTTCTAAATCCTTAGGGGTGGGATCGGCTAGGACAAATCCTACTCTGGGTGGTGGGTAGGTTATGTGTGGTGGATTAGAAAGTTGGGGAATGGAAGGTGATGGGTTGGAGGGAGATGGAAAGAGTGGTGGTGGGGTAGTGTGAGCGTGGTTTTGAGATGCGAGTTCATTTATCTTTGCTTAAATGGTTTTTCTCAAGCTTTCTTCAAGTTCACTCATTTTTTGTGACATTCTCTCCTGGCTATCTCTCCATACTCTTGTCCTTTTCTTGGTTATACTCTCTGCCTCACTCACCTCAGAACTCTTTTCCTACCCTACTCCTTGGGTTTGCTGCAAGGCTTGAGCTTTATTGACCACATGCACTGGGGCAGTGGAAGTTACACTTCTTGTAGAGTCTACTACTAGTCCAATGACGTTGATAGGAGTGATTTTTGGAAGGTTATTGGGGTTCTTTGGGCAATCTCATAAGAGATGCTCTTTTTCGCAATCTTGATAGAAGCCCTAAATTGTCACTGGTTGGGGTTGTGTAGGGGCAAGCAGTGGAAAATCACGTATGAGGTGATCGCCCTGACATCTGAAGCATGGTCCTCTAGGAAATGGGGGTCCTACCTGCCTCGGTTGAGGTCTAGAGTTGGGATTTGTGTACATGACATTTGCATACTCAGGCTCCCCACTAGGTTCACTCGGGTCCTCATAATAGTATGACTCATCATGCTCAGGTGACTGCATGTAATAAGCCTGCTAGCTTTCAATGTGAGTAGAGTCAAAACTATGATCACCGGGATCACTTTCAGAAAGCAATGGTGTCACTAGCACTATGGCTCTATTCAGATTCTCTTATGCAGCTATGTACTTAACTGGAATCACATTGGTTGGAGCACGGGGTTGTTGCACTAACACGGGTTGAGGCATTTGTTGGGTTTGATAGGTTTGTTGTGGATTACCATATTGTTGAGGCGGGTACTGGTTCTGGTATCTTCCTTCTTGAGGGTATGGTTGTGGGTATGTTTGCCTAACTGCTTGCTTATTGTATGGGCAATCTTGCGTGGTGTGATTGGTGTACCTCCACTCTATGGTGCAGTACTGGTTACTAGGATTCACTTGGGGTTGGGCCATAATGGGACATACATTCGCCATATGGTCACTCCATAGGTATAGCATCTTTTCATTGGTGCAAACCTTGGTATTTGTTTACTTGAGACTCCTAGCTTTTGAGCTACCTTCTCAGCGAGTTCCTCAATAGAGATGGATTGCGAGGAAGAGAGGCTAGTAGAACTATCTAAATCTTTGTAGATTTTTGAAAGTTCTAATTCCTCCCCTAGGTTATCCTCTATGTCGATGCACATACGTACACACTCTTCTATGGTCCTAGGATCCTTCAAGTACACATATGATCTCAATTTGGTACTTAGCAATCCATCCAAGAATAAGGCCACCCGTTTGGCTGGAGTGGGTACCTCAAGAATGGGACATCTCTCTAGGTATAATCTAAACCTTCTTCCTGCAAGCCTAACCATCTTGTGAGGTGTTTTCTTGAAGCTATGAATTAGTGAGGAAGTGTTGTGCCTTATGCGACTCTTAGAAAACTCAGTGATGAATGCCTCTAAAAGCTAGTCTATGTTTCTGAACTGCCTCTCATTCAGGGGTTGAAACCATGTAAGGGCAATGTTCCTAAGGGTTAGACCAAAAGCATTGTATTGCGTGAATAGGTCCTCCACTTGTTCAGCTCTCAAGACTTGTCTAAATTCAGCTACATGATCGTATGGGTCTCCGGTCCCATCGAAATAGTTCTTCATGGACTTCACCAACTCAGTTGGCCTGAAGGTTCTAGTGTGTTCTCTAGGCCTTGGCAAAGGAAATTCATCCGTATGTCTTTGGTTCCTTGGTTCTCTAAGTCTCTCTGTTTCCGCTCTATCTGCCTCCGTTCTCATCCTCTCTCTTCCTATTGGGTTGGCAAAGCTTACCTCTGGCCTATCTCTACTTCTGTCTCTTTGAGCCCCATGAACTTGGGATGTTCCCGCTCCTTGGTGGCCATACGAGACATTGGATCTTGGATGGGGAAAGATAAATTCACCCTTCCAAGTGTAGGCATGCCTACCATGCTCCGTGACCACAAAGATCCTTTCTGACGTATTGTCCAGGTAGGTTACTTTGCCAGGGCTATCAGAATCTTTGAACTCATAGATCATGATCGTTCCTACTTCATTCGGCTGATCAGGCTTATACCTCCAAAAGGCTTCATCAGTCTCTCGGTTTAGTAGTAGATCTATGCTTTTGTTATCCTCGGGCACCCACTCTGGTGTGAGGATTCTTGTGAGAACTGAATTACCTTAAGGGGTCCTAGGCTCTGTTCCCATGTTCCCTTGCTCTATGTCTCCTATGTCTGTTTCTGGGATCACATTACCAAATTCGTCTGTCCTGTCTGGGTGATCAGTGACTACATACATAGTTCCCTCTTTGTCCAGGTATGCGCCATTCTCAAACTTCACTGCTGGATGTTCTAGCCCAATAGGTTGATCTGGGTTTTTAATCTAGACTACGGATCTTCTTAGACCGTCCTCATAGATGTAGGCACCTAATCGGTTGGTCCTAAGATATTCAAGTTGGGTCTTGTAAGGACCTTCAACCTTTTGTAGGTAGGCCACACCTAAGCTTCCCGTGCGTCTCTCAATACCTTGAGTCATCTCTGATTCGCTAGTCTCAGAGTTAGGGTGGTTTGAATAATTGCTTAGTTGCTGGACCCAGGACCTAGCAGTGTGATTGACACTAGCTTTAGAGGATCTGAGGCTTTGTCTGTCCTGGCCTATGTGTCTTCCTGACCTAAGGTTCATATGCCTGGGTTTTCTACCCTCTAGTCCCAAGTACAATCTCGTTGCATGTTAGTTTGTATCACTCACTTTGTTCTTTTTAGTTGGTTATTGTGTTAAGCTCTTGTTGAAATCACGTCGTTAGGAGTACTTAAGTGAATTTCGCACTTGATAATTGATCGAATCAAGTTTACTTTTTTCCCTTAGGGTTTTTGCACTTAAGATCTGCCTAATGCTTGTACTTAGTTGATTAGTTCTCTTGGACTTGATTCGTGCCTGACGTTGCCCTAATTAATCACCATGCCTAGGTCGTACTTAGCCTAAGCTAGGAATTGACAGAGGGTTTTGAGAATTTCCAACCTTAAGGCTCCTTCCTTGGTTGTCCTTGTGTGCCCAGGAAGCGTCTTCCCTTGCACTTACTCTTGCTTGGATTGCCCTTCGATGCTCTCAATGGACCTCTAAAAGTCCCAATGTTAGCTCAAGATTTCAATTTAAAAAACACAACAAACCAATTTCACTCATGCAATTCAAAGATCAACTTGTTCTTTGGCTTTTTGGAAGACAATCCTAAAGATTCCCCAGCTTCCCTACCCCAGGGTATGGTCAACTTCAAAATACCCTATCTAATAATCATGACATTAATTTTACCCACAAACTTTCCAACAAGCCTAAGATCACTCCGAACGGATTTCGTATGAGAAAGTTATGATTGTTCAGGCATTTAGGGTTCAAAACAGGCTCTCAGGGTTCAAGAATTTTTTTTTGATTTTCTCGGTATTTTGCCCACTTCTAAGGCTCTAAGGTAGTCCCAATGTGTTAGAAATCAAGCCCAAAAATTATCCCAAGTCAATCAATTATTACACTCCAAAACATTATTCGTGAGACCGGTGTATCGCGATAGATCGGGTCGATGTGTTGCGATAGGTGGGTGTGTCGCAATAGGTTGATGTGTCGCGATAGACGGGTGCGTCGCGATACTTGGGTGTGTCACGATAGGTCGGAGTGTCACGATAGACGGGTGTGTCGCGGTACTTGGGTGTGTCACGATAGGTCGGAGTGTCACGATAGTTCAGTGTGTCGTGATACCTTAGTGTGTCGCGATACCTCGGTGTGTCGCGATACCTCTGTGTGTCGCCATACCTCGGTGTGTTGCGATACATTGGTGTGTCGCGATACCTCGGTGTGTCGCGATAGACCGGGATATGGTGAATTTTCCTTTTTTTTCCGTGGAGTTTGAGAGGCCAATGTAATTTGTTCCTAGAAATTCTCATAAATTTGCTTTCCATAGCAATCAACCTTGAAAAATCATTCAATTGTTTAGGTTAGATCCTTGTTCTCACGATTTGTTTATTGTATCCTATTGTTCTTTTGAGTCTATTCCATGTCCTTATTCCATGTCCTTGCCTTGCAGGAAATTGGCATAAGAGGTATTACAAACTCCTTTCATCTTTCTCTCTCAACTGCCCTCGCTGTGTTTCTCACCACGACCTCTCTCTCTCTCTCTGGAAGCTCCAATTACATCTCCAACGCCTCTCTGAGTCTCTAACCGACATTGCACCTTTGAAGCGCTGCTGCTAGAACTCCATATCTCTCCTCCCTATCTCCCTTCTAATTAGCAGCCGCCTACAAGCTCTGTTGCCGCAGACAAAAACCGATTCTTTTTGTCTCTCTCTTGAATTCTCTCCATCGTGCACCTCTCTCTCTCTCTCTCCACATTGAATATGTCATGCTGTCATTTACTCTCTCTCTGTCTCTCTCTACATTTCTCTGCTTCAGTCTCTCTCAGCGATGCCCTACACTGCGGCCTGCCTCTCTCTCGAATTCCACGTGATCTGCAGGGAGCCCGTTTTGCTTGTCTCTACGTCAGATTCTCTCTCTCTCTCTCCCTCTCTCTCTCTTTCTCTCTCTCTCTCTCCACGACTGTCAATGGTCATCCGTCATTAGCCAGGCACACAGCACCAGCAATCGCCCATATCGATCTTCTCTCGAGTCTATGTCCTCCAGTCATTTCGGCGGCCATCCCATCAGCTCCACGTGGCTCTACAGCGCGCAACAGCCACTGACCATCTCCTATTCTCGACTCTGTGCTACACCTATTCTGGACTGTGGGCTACACTGCTACACCTGCTTTGGAGCCATTATAGAATGTCTGGAGATTTTGCCTCTCTCTACGACACACAGAGTCAGCGGCCCCAGCACTCTCTACTTCTCTTCACAATGAATTTTCCATTTCTACAGCCGTGCGTGTATTACTAAAACACATATGTTATACACCGACTCCAACATGATCTTAACGGAAGGAAGATGGCTAATGGAAAAGACTATCTCCATTTTGACGCATCCCCATGGGGGTACAAACAAGAAAGTAAAACATGAATGATCAAGTAAGGTCAAGGAGCATACCTGGAGGTAAGATCAATACGAATGTCCACGGGGAGAAACAAATGAGGCTTGGTCCCTATTTATAGGTCCCCCCTCTCCAGGACTTCTCTAGAATCTTCTAACCTCCTTATCTAACTTTCTATTTCTAGAATCATCTTGCATGTCCATTTTCTATTTTGGGAAAATCACACCCTTTATTTCTATTTTTTATTGCTCTTCTTTTTTATTTTTCGACTCAAAGGTTTTGGTTTCACACTATATATACATAATTAATTAATCTAAGGGTTTGGACTTAGGATAAAAGCCAATTTCAAGGGTCTAAGCTAGGGTTTTTGATCAGGGAAATTAGGATTTTTATCACAATTAAGTCAGGCATGTTAATCCAAGGGTTTATTTATAGTTTGGACCTAGACTCCAAGGGTTTCCAACGGTCCAGATCAGGTTTTTCTAGGGTAATGCTCACGTTTTCAATCAGTTTCAAGGGTCAAACCTAGGTTCCTCAAGGGTGTAAAGTTACTTATTTACACATGCAACTCTAATGTACATATCTAATATGGTTTCACATCGCACAATCAATTAAATCGGCCAAAACATGTATAATTTTTACCCTTTTCTCTGTCAAAACATCACACAAAAATCATAAAATCAATGAACTTTGAAAAAAAAACTCATGCACACTTCCCTGAGGGATTTCATCTGGACATTCGCCCCCACTAAACCTGCACATCGTCCCGATGGGCCAACCTGCAAGATCCAACAGAAACATATCAGGGTTTCTTTGAAATACTTTTTTTACTTTTTATGCTTTTCTTTTCAAAATTCAAAACGTGTTCTCATGCACTTCATGCATCTTTATAAAGATTAGTATGAATTTTAGAAAATTAAGTAGACTCAAGCTTCACAAACATCATACTATGTTTTTGCATCTGCAATCTGACAAGTAATCACATAATTTGTTGGATTTCTAGATCTTCTGTTTGTTCAACTGGTTCAGATCCAACTGCTCATTCTAAGTACTAGCATATACTAGGTTTCTATTAACTCAGTTTGTAGAATATACTTTGTTTCCCCTATTTATCTCCTACTTGTCCAACTTTCCATTAGATCTCTTTCTTTTCCTTTCTCTTTTTCATTTTTCTTTTTTGTTTTTTTTCTTTTCTTTTATTTTTCACTTCATCTCAGCTCATCATTTATTCTTTTTATCTTTATTTCACAAATCGGCCTATGTCAAAATCGGGTGCGACTCAGGGACTTGTCCTCCCGTCCAAGTTCACCCCACCTGTCTGTCGACCCGACATAGCACACGACGTACAAAACATGAGCCGTACATGAATTGACGTCAGCTCATGGCTCTAACCACTCGGCCAGAGTGACTCCACCTGCCCACCGACCCATGCAGGCGCATGACAACAGATACGTTAGGCCTACGACGAAACTAGCTACAGCTCGTGGCCTTGATCACCCGACCAAGGTGGTTCCACCCGCCTACTAGCCCATCACAACACACTAACAACATGCACACACATATAAAGCTGGCTTAAGTATAAAGGTTTTTTATAAATCATGATCCATATGGAGGTAAGATCTCACAAGAAATAAATAGTAGGACCCTAAGAATCCCACTCACTAAGTGTTCAAATCAATCAGCATATACTTGCACTCAATCTAAGCATGCCATCACATTCCCAAGCTTTCACTCCCAAAAGTCTCTAGTTTGCTAACTGATTTCGTTCACATAATTTCTAGTCATTCATGCTTCACACAAACCCATAATACATGTTTGCTATCTTCATTCTACATGATTTTCACAAATTCATATATATCTTTATCACATACATAAATGCAATGCATATGCTCTATAAAAAAGAAAACACATTTCAACTCAGAAACATTCCACCTGATCATTTTGCTTCATCTTCATCATTGATTGATCCAGTTTTTCTTCAATTTCATGATCTATCATTCTTCATTAGCATCAGCCTCAGTGTCATCAGCATCCTCCAGTTATAGCGTCATCATAATCATCATCATAAACCATCATCATCAAGCATTTTCAACATCAATCATTATCTTTCATCATCATCAATCTTCATAAACCATCATCATCATTCATCAATATTCAATAGCTCTTGATCATTCTCATGCATTTTCATTATGATTCTTCGTCAATCATCATTCAAGATTTGCAAATATATCTTGAAAGGTTAGATTTTTACTTCTTTTATTCTTCTTCAAAGTCTTAGAAGGCTTCACATTTGTCCTTGTATTTCCCTCGATTTGCTTGATAATATCATCAAGCAACTGTTTTTCTGCTTTATTAATTCGCTTACCAGGTTTTATATCTTCTTGAATTTCTTCATTACTCTTTTCTTGCTCAACCTCTTTATCAAAGTTTAACTGAGATTGCAATTTGATAACTTTCTCTTGATCAAATAGATCCTCATTAGTCAAAAGTTTTGGATCAAACGAAACATATACATCATGCTCTTTCTTGGATTTCTCTTGAATTTCTCTATCAGATTCTCTTTTATTATCTATTTCTATTTGCTCTCTTAATATCTGCTCAATATTTTTCTTTTCGACCTTTATTTGTCTACCTTTAGTTCCTTCGATAGGTTTCTCCTGACTCTCGATAGATAGCAGGCTCTTTTGTTCATCAGATTTACTGTTCTCAAGTCTTTTTGGTTTCCATATCTTTTGAATTGACTTTGATCTAGTTTTGGTCTCTTCAAAATATTCCTTCATCCCATCTTTTCCTACATTCAAATGCAAAGGTATTTGCTCTTGATATTTACAAATTTTTCCTTCATGCTCACTTACAAGTTTATGTCTGCATGCACTCTCATACGCTAGACAATCCCAAAACATATGTCCATAGTGGTCACACCAAAAGCAACATATAGGTCTCTTCTCATCCCAAATTGATTTCCTACGTGTCACTTGTTGGAGCAAGTCTATGACAAGCCTAAGTATTGGCTTGAGTCCCACAAAGTCATAGAAGAAGCCTTAAAATGAAGACTATGTAAAGTTCACTTGTGAACTACCTCTTGTAACTTTTGAAGAGTTTACTTAATGTAAAAGTGAAAGAATATTAAGTGGTTGAGTCCACTTGATCAAAAAGGGAAAGAGGAGCCACGAATTCGTGATTTGTGGTAGGTAGAGAATCATATCAATCACTAATTGATTGGAGAGTGATTGAGGGAAGTTAGCCTCCCAAGCTCAACTATAAATAGATGGCAGTTTTAGTTGTGGTTAGAGAGACCTATGTGAAGACCTCCAAGAGCTGAGCTTTATGCCATATCAAGGTGTGATTCCAAGGCACACATATGTATCAGTAAGCCCATTGTATTGTACAAGCAATATAATTTCATTTTCATTATCATTTCGGTTCATATTTCCATGTTCTTGTGAAGTGTACTACTCACTGCCATATCTCTCAGTTTTCTCAGTCAGATTGCAGAGATGGTTTCTCTGAGCTTGGTGCATCATTTTCAGTTATTTGACTTGGTAAAGTTAGATCTATAAGTCTACTATATGCTCATCAATTTTCATTTCATTTGGATATTTCAATCTTCAGTTATGTTCAGTTGAAGTCAACCCTGTCTCTCATTTTCACTTCTCTATCAGGTACCTGACTTTTTTACTCATCTTGTCAGAGCTGTTTCTCAGTGTGTACTTATCCAAATTCCATGCTTTAAAGCTTGTTGGATTCAGCTTACTGTCTAGTATAAGTGTACAGATTTACATAATCATTGAATTCTTAAATCGGGAGTTATGTGCATTTTTCTGCTCACTTGTCTCATACTATAGCAGCCCGTGAAAATCGGGATGATGTCATCAGTTGTTAAACATCTTTCTCAGTGTGTGGTTCATTATTTTTGATGAGATTACTCTTGAAAGTTAGATCTTTAAGTCAAATAGACTTCCCCAAGAACCAAAATAGCAAGTTCTTCACCTCTGAGCTAACTCCAACTTATCTGTTTTGATCTATCTTTTTGAGAGTGATCTTTCAAGGTACATAGGGTGTCTAATACATCCATAGGCAAGCTAAAAGGGCCCACCATATACTTCTGGAGTTCATTTGGTTGTTGTAGATCAAGGATTTTGCAACACCTCTTCATCTTCAAGCACATACCTATCCATCTCTTCACAGTGGTATGAGAGCAAGATTGGACAACATGGCAGATGGATTTCCTTCATCAATTGACAAATTGGACAGAGGTAACTACTCAGCTTGGTCATTAAGAATGGAAGCTTATCTCCAAGGTAGAAGTTTATATGGTTATGTGGCTGGAGATGAAGTTATGCCAAGTTTTAGGAACAAAATTCAACCAACACAAGAAGAGCAAGAAAGATTGAGCACATGGTGCTCCAAGGATGCACTTGCAAGGTCTTATCTCCTCAACTCTATCTCAGATTTTTTGTTGCCTCACATTAGAAGTTGTAAGACATCTCAAGAAGTTTGGGATGCACTTGAGGCTTTTTTCTCTTCAAGTACCAAAGCTAGGAAGCATCAACTATGGCTGGATTTCACAACTCTCAAGAAGGCTCCCAAACAAAATGTAACTGATTTTGTCACAAAGCTCAAGGACATAGCGGATCAGTTAGGAAGCATTCGAGAGGTAATAGATGAAGAGCAAATTGTAAGGCAAGTCATCAATGGCTTGAAGGCAGATGACAAGTGGGAAGCATTCACCACAGCTATGGATTTGTACATGGACATGCATGTACCTGATTTCAATACACTCATTGGACAACTACTTACTCAAGAGGCAAAGCTTATAAAAAATGGAGAAAGCTCTAAAGGTAATCAATCTTCAGCTTTATACACTGATAAAAGCAAGTCCAAAGATAACAAAGGAAAGGCAAAGAAAGTGGATGATGAAGCAGGTACATATCAAGCTAACTATGCAGGTAGAGGAAGACATGGCAGAGGTAGAGGAAGAGGAGGTAGACAAGGCAGGGGGAGATCCCAAGTCTCCAACTCATGTTCTATTTGTGGATTAACTAATCATACAACTGAAAATTGCTTTAGGAATTCCAGGAACCAAAGAGGCAGAGGATACAATAGAGGAAGTTATGGCTACTCAAGAGGAAGGTTCAACAATTATCATGGCAACTACAACAACTACAATCATTCAAACTATCAAGGAGGCTACAAAGAAAAGAGAGACTTCAATAACTACACAGAACACTCAAACAAAGAGGATTCATTATTGATCATGAACATGGCTATGCCACAAGGTAAATCTGATGAGCATGTTTTCTACATAGATTCAGGTTGTTCAATTCATGTGGAAGGAAATGTGGCACTCCTATCAGATTTAGAAGATCCAAGGAATAAGCATGAGGTACAAACAGGAGATGATACAAAACATCCTGTGGAGAAAATAGGCAATGTCAAAGCACCTGATGGAAACATCAACCTACTCAGTAAGGTACTCTATGTCCCTACCATTACAAAGAATTTGATAAGTGTTGGGCAGATAGTAGAGAAAGGGTTGCAAGTCAGGTTCACAAAAGCAGGAGCATTTGTTGAAGATCCAAGTCAAGGATTTAGAAGAATTGCAAAAGGTGAAAAGGCAGGTAGATTGTTCACATTTGAATTACAAGACGCTAGAAACATTGCTCTCTTTAATTATGGTAGTCAGACACTCACAGAATTGGAAGTATGGCACAAAAGGTTAGCACATATTGGTGAAAGGTCATTAAAGCAAATTTGCAGGGACCAAAGTGTACTTGGACTCCCTAATTTGTCAAAACAACATATGATTTATAAGTGTAGTGCATATCAATTTGGAAAGTCTCACAGGTTACCATTCATGAAGAAAGGTTATATGCATGGAAATATCTTGGAGTTGGTTCATACAGATGTATGGGGACCTAGCAAGGAAGCTTCAATATCTGGATCAAGGTATTATGTCTCCTTTATTGATGATTGCAGCAGATGGACTATCCTATTCTTTATGAAACACAAAGATGAAGTTTTTTCATGTTTCAAAAGATATTTGGCTCTTGTGGAGAATCAAACAGGTAAATCTCTAAAAAGGCTAAGGTCAGATGGAGGGGGAGAATACTTCTCCCATGAGTTTGATTCTTTTCTTCAAGAAAGAGGAATCAAAAGAGAGGTAACTACAAGGTACACTCCTGAGCAAAATGGAGTGGCAGAAAGGAGGAATAGGACAATTGTTGAAGCTGCACGGTCCATGTTAAATGAAAAGCATTTGCCTAATTATCTATGGGCTGAGGCTGTATCTACAGCCACCTACTTGACTAACAGGTTGCCTTCAAAATCCCTTGATGGGATGACTCCATATGAGGCTTGGAATGGAAGAAGGCCAAGCTTAGATCATTGTAAAATTTTTGGATGTATTGCTTTTGCTCATGTTCCTTCACAGGTTAGAGGCAAGATGGATCCAAAGGCAGAAAGGTGTGTATTTATTGGATATGACAACAATCAAAAGGGCTACAGGTTATACAACCCTACCAACAAAGGATTCTTGGTAAGCAGAGATGTAGTTTTTTATGAGAACAATTCATGGTATGAAGATTCATGCAGGAAGGTCAATTTACCATATGATCTTGAAGAAGATTTTCCAAAGCTTGGTAGAGAACAGCCAAAGATTGAAGAACAAGACACCTCAGAGGATGATGAAGAATCTCAGATGGAAAAGATCAAAGCATGGAAGTCTAAAGGTAAAGCAAAATTTCAGGAACTTGGACATGAGGCAGAATCATCACATCATGGCTTAAGAAGATCTATGAGGGAAAAGAAAAAACCAGAATGGTATGGGTTTGACACCTCATTAGTAACTAAACATTCTATCTACATAGCACAGGATATAAACCAAGAGGAGCCATCATCCTTTGAAGAGGCCAAAGCAAAAACAGAATGGAAGCATGCAATGAAGGAAGAGATTGAAGCACTTGAGGAAAACAACACTTGGGATTTGGTGCCCAAGACTTCATCCATGAAGGTAATAGGCTCAAGATGGGTCTATAAACTCAAGAAGAATTTTGATGGTTCTATTAACAGGTATAAGGCAAGGCTTGTAGCAAAAGGCTTTGCACAAACTCAAGGAATTGATTATGAGGAGACCTTCTCTCCTGTGGCAAAGATGCCTACTATTAGGGTTTTGCTTAGTATGGCCTCTTCCAAGAATTGGAAGATACTTCAACTAGATGTAAAGAATGCATTCTTGAATGGTTGGATAACAGAAGAGGTATATATGGCACAACCACCTGGTTTTGAGAATCAACTTTATCCTGATTATGTGGGTAAACTTAACAAAGCATTGCATGGTCTCAAGCAAGCTCGAAGAGCTTGGAATTTCAGGCTTGTTTCATTCTTGCAGGACAAAGTCTTTCAACCAAGCAAGGCAGATCCTTCACTCTTTATTAAAAAGAGTAATTCTGAGGTCATCTACTTATGTGTATATGTAGATGATATTATATTGACAGGAAATGATGCAGATGGTATGAAGAAGATCAAAGATCAGATGAGAGAAGAGTTCAAGATAAGTGATTTGGGTTCACTTACCTACTTCCTAGGTTTGGAAGTTGTTTACAAAGATCATGGTTTGTTTCTCACTCAAAGAAAGTACATTAAGGACATGTTGGCAAAATTCAAGATGCAAGATTGTAGGATTGCAGGTACTCCAATGGAGGTCAATCACAAATTGAGCTCACATGAAGGTGAACTCATAGAGGACATCACATCATATCAAATTCTAGTGGGTAGTCTCAACTATGCCACATTGACAAGAGTAGATATATGTTACAGTGTGAGTGTGCTAAGTCAATTTATGCACACACCAAGGAAACCACATATGGATGCTGCCAAAAAGATTCTCAAGTATCTCAAAGGAACCATAAATGAAGGACTTTATTATCCTTATGTATCTGATTTAGGTTTGAAGCTATTTTCTCATGCAGATTGGGCTGGCTCCAAGGAAGATAGAAGGAGCACTTCAGGTTATCTTACCTTTGCAGGTTCAAAGCTTATTTCATGGTCATCCAAGAAGCAACCCATAGTTGCTCTCTCTTCTACTGAAGCTGAATATAGAGGTCTTGCCATAGCTACTCAGGAAGCTATGTGGATGAAGACATTATTCAAAGATCTTGGATTGGAGTTTGGAACTCCAACTATTTTTTGTGACAATATGAGCTCTATTCATTTGGCTGCTAATCCTATTTTTCACGCAAGGACTAAACATATTGAAGTTCATTATCACTATGTACGAGAGAAGGTTCTAAGCAAAGAGATTCAAATATCATATGTGTCCACTCATCAACAATGTGCAGATATTCTAACCAAAGCATTGGATGGTACAAAGCTTTGCAAATTCAAGGCTATGATTGGTTTGCAGGTAATATTGGAAGATTGAAGACCTCAAACATACTTGGCTTGAGGGGGAGCTATTGGAGCAAGTCTATGACAAGCCTAAGTATTGGCTTGAGTCCCACAAAGTCATAGAAGAAGCTTTAAAATGAAGACTATGTAAAGTTCACTTGTGAACTACCTCTTGTAACTTTTGAAGAGTTTACTTAATGTAAAAGTGAAAGAATCTTAAGTGGTTGAGTCCACTTGATAAAAAAGGGAAAGAGGAGCCACGAATTCATGATTTGTGGTAGGTAGAGAATCAAATCAATCACTAATTGATTGGAGAGTGATTGAGGGAAGTTAGCCTCCCAAGCTCAACTATAAATAGATGGCAGTTTTAGTCGTGGTTAGAGAGACCTATGTGAAGACCTCCAAGAGCTGAGCTTTATGCCATATCAAGGTGTGATTCCAAGGCACACATATGTATCAGTAAGTCCATTGTATTGTACAAGCAATATACTTTGATTTTCATTATCATTTTGGTTCATATTTCCATGTTCTTGTGAAGTGTACTACTCACTGCCATATCTCTCAGTTTTCTCAGTCAGATTGCAGAGATGGTTTCTCTGAGCTTGGTGCATCATTTTCAGTGATTTAACGTAACGTTAGCTCTATAAGTCTACTATATGCGCATCAATTTTCATTTCATTTGGGTATTGCAATCTTCAGTTATGTTTAGTTGAAGTCAACCCTGTCTGTCATTTTCACTTCTCTGTCAGGTACCTGACTTTTTTACTCATCTTGTTAGAGCTTTTTCTCAGTATGTACTCATCCAAATTCCATGATTTAAAGCTTGTTGGATTCAACTTACTATCTAGTATAAGCATACAAATGTTCATAATCATTGGATTCTTAAATCTGGAGTTATGTGCATTTTTCTGCTCATTGGTCTCAAACTATAGCAGCCCGTTAAAATTGGGATGATGTCATCAGTTGTTAAACATCTTTCTCAGTGTGTGGTTCATTATTTTTTATGAGATTACTCTTTAAAGTTAGCTCTTTAAGTCAACTAGACTTCCCCAAGAGGAATTAAGTTAATTGCTACTGTGCTCAAAGAATTATGCAAAACACTAGACATGTGTATGAACCAAAATAGCAAGTTCTTCACCTCTGAGCTAACTCCAACTTATCTGTTTTGATCTATCTTTTTGAGAGTGACCTTTCAAGGTACATAGGGTGTCTAATACATCCATTGACAAGCTAAAAGGGCCCACCATATACTTCTGGAGTTCATTTGGCTGGTGTAGATCAAGGATTTTGCAACACCTCTTCATCTTCAAGCACATACCTATCCATCTCTTCACATCACTCTAGGCATGGTTCTTCTAAGTCCTAATGACTCTTTTTGTGCAGATATTCCTTGGACCTTTACCACATGTTCATGGTCACATTTCAATGTTTGTAGGTCCTTAACTTGTTTGGCCAAAAACTCAACCTTACGCCTGAGTTTTGAAAACTCATAATCCATTTCCTTCTTTACATCTTTAATACTTATGCCCATTAACTGGATAGTGTCAGATATTGCATTTATTGTTTGCATTAAGGTCATCATGATACCAAATTTTAATTTTATAGATTCATTTGTGTTAGTTTCTATTTCTTTAATTCGCTCTTCATATCTCCTAAACTGTTCCTCAATCATTTTGTTCATTTTTGTTTTCCTCTTCTTATGATCTAAGCTAAGAGTTAGATTCTTAATCTATGCATCAATAGAAAAGTGCACACTCCTATGATCAAAACTAATGCAAAAAGTGGATGATCAAAGTCAGGCAGTCAAAAGCAATCTTTCTATTCAATTGTGTGGAACAATGCAATAATTCAAAGAACATGAAATGCTAGTACCTGGAGTCTCTGTTCGATGCCGAGGTTCCTGTCTGTCTTCTCAAGGTATGAGTGATTCGTCGAGGATCACCGGGCAACCGCCTCGCTTCACGTCGGGTTCAGGTGTCGGGAAGGAGCCGAGTGATGGGAAGGAAGTCGGCGCGGGGTTGAATCAGGCCCCGTGTGTGCATGCCGTTCCCACTGTCCTACGAGCTATGTTTGCACGCTGGGCACCTCGCCTAAACTCTCTGGAGTGTGGCGATCTAAGTAAGGCCCCTACCCTCTCGGAAGAGACGAGCAAGCGTGCATACGCATGAGACCGTAGGCGTCGGGAAAGAGACAAATCAGATACAGCGCTGATACACGGAAGTCGCTGTGGGTACAAATCTCAATGATACAACAGAAATGAAACTGAAGTCCTCCAATAAAATCTCAATGATACAAATATGCCCGCTATAGTGCTGGTTGGTGGTACAATAAAACCGCTACAATGCGGTATAGTGATACAATATATATGCCATCGCTACAGTGCGGATCGGCCGAATACAAACTAGACCTCCTGCTATAGTGCAAGAAGATGCCCAAGGGATTCTTGGCAACTTTTCTTCACTTTACTTCAGAAATCCGGCAAACACTTCATATAATATCTCCAAAATCAATCGCAACCTAGAGCAGCGTCCCACAAGAGATCCAGGAGGGGTGGAGTTCTTCACTTCATATAATCTCTGACATCATCAACTGACCGAACCTGGAGGAGAGATCCACAAAGAAGTTCGACGGGAAGAGGGGGGGACATCATTAAAATAATCAAAATTCATAGTACCTCTGGAATGAATAAAGCATACTCATGAAAAAGATCTTTTTATTTCTAATTCGCACATATTCTTATCTATGCTAAAAAAAATTTCCCTTTTATTTTATGCATGCATGATTCTACTCATTCTAATTCTTTACGTAAAGTTACTCAACTGATGAGAAGTCCGACTCCGTATCATAAGCACATAAAAGCATTGTTCAATGGGTACTCTTTAAACATGAAGGTCATTTCTCATTTCATTTCTTATTTTTCTTAAGTATGGACTCTAAAGGTGATGTTAAGGTATTGCATTAACTTATAGAAAGTTCGTTTGTAACATAGGGCTAAGAAGATAATGTGTCCTATGCATGCTTCATTTTTTTTACGTGGATTTTGAGAGGCCAATGTAATTTGTTCCTAGAAATTCTCATAAATTTTGCTTGCCATAGCAATCAACCTTGAAAAATCATTCAATTGTTTAGGTTAGGATCCCTTGTTCTGACGATTTGTTTATTGTATCCTATTGTTCTTTTGAGTCTATTCCATGTCCTTGCCTTGCAGGAAATTGGCATAAGAGGTATAACAAACTCCTTTCATCTTTCTCTCTCAAACGCCCTCGCTATGTTTCTCACCACGACCTCTCTCTCTCTCTCTCTCTCTCTCTGGAAGCTCCAATTACATCTCCAACGCCTCTCTGAGTCTCTAACCGATATTGCACCTTTGAAGTGCTGCTGCTAGAACTCCGTATCTCTCCTCCATATCTCCCTTCTGATTAGCAACCGCCTACAAGCTCTGTTGCCGCAAACAAAAATCGATTCTTTCTATCTATCTCTTGAATTCTCTCCATCGTGCACCTCTCTCTCTCTCTCTCTCCGCGTTGAATATGTCATGTTGTCGTTTACTCTCTCTCTCTCTACATATCTCTGCTTCAGTCTCTCTCAACAATGTCCTACACTGCCTCTCTCTCGAATTCCATGTGATCTACAAGTAGCTCGTTTTGCTTGTCTCTATGTTAGATTCTCTCTCTCTCTCTCTCTCCCTCTCTCTCTCTCCACGACCGTCAATGGTCATCTGTCATTAGCAAGGCATGCAGCACCAGCAATCGCCCATATCGGTCTTCTCTCGAGTCTATGTCCTCCAATCATTTTCGTGGCCACCCCGTCAGCTCCACGTGGCTCTACAGCACGCAACACCCACCGACCATCTCCTATTCTAGATTGTGACCTATTCCGGACTGTGTGCTACACTGCTACGCCTACTCTGGAGCCATTATAGAAGTTCTGGAGATTTTGCCTCTCTCTACGACACACACAGTCAGCGACCCCAGCACTCTCTACTTCTCTTTACAACAAATTTTCCATTTCTACAGCCGTGCGTGTATTACTAAAACACATATGTTATACACCGACTAAATTTGCAACTATTTCTTCCTTGGTCATCCGAATGGAAACACTCCTATGGTAATGATTCAATGTGATCTTAACGGAAGGAAGATGGCTAACGGAAAAGACTATCTCCATCTCGACGCATCCCCATGGGGGTACAAACAGGAAAGTAAAACATGAATGATCAAGTAAGGACGAGGAGCATACTTGGAGGTAAGATCAATATGAATGTCCACGAGGAGAAACAAATGAGGCTTGGCCCCTATTTATAGATCCCCCCTCTCTAGGACTTCTCTAGAATCTTCTAACCTCCTTATCTATCTTTCTATTTCTAGAATCATCTTGCATGTCCAATTTCTATTTTGGGAAAATCACACCCTTTATTTCTATTTTTTATTTATCTTCTTTTTTATTTTTCCGACTCTAAGGTTTTGGTTTCACACTATATATACATAATTAATTAATCTAAGTGTTTGGACTTAGGATAAAAGCCAATTTCAAGGGTCTAAGCTAGGGTTTTTGATCGAGGAAATTAGGATTTTGATCACAATTAAGTCAAGAAGGGTTTATTTACAGTTTGGACCTAGACTCCAAGGGTTTCCAAGGGTTCAGATCAGGTTTTTCTAGGGTAATGCTCACGTTTTCAATCAGTTTCAAGGGTCAAACCTAGGTTCCTCAAGGGTCTTAAGACTTTTAGTTATTTACACACGTAGCTCTAATGTACATATCTAATATGGTTTTGCATCGCACAATAAATTAAATCGGCCAAAACATGTATAATGTTTACTATTTTCTCTGTCAAAACATCACACAAAAATCATAAAATCAATGAACTTTGAAAAAAAAAACTCATGCACACTTCCCTGAGGGATTTCATCCCGGCAGCGCGATGCACGTACATAGGAGAAGACCTAAGTGCAGAAGAAGCATAGCTTGTAGCTCTATTAGGGAATATAGGGATGTATTTGCATGGCACTTTAGAGACTTGAAGGGAGTAGATCCAAAAATATCCTCTCATACAATCTCCATGATAGTTTAAGCCAAGCCCACCAAACAGAAGCCCTACACATATAATGACACTTATGTTGCAAAAATAAAAGAAGAAATTGACATAATGATTGAAGCTAGATTTATCTATGAGATTGAGCATACTGAATGAGTGTCCCCCATTATAGTAAAGCCAAAGAAGAATGGAAAGTTGCGAGTGTGTATTAACTTAAAAAATTTATTGCCGCTACAATAAGAGATAACTATCCACTTCCAATCAGTGAGCATTTATTGGAGCATGCTGCAGGCAAGGAAGTTTATAGCTTCCTTGATGGATTTTTAGGCTACAACCAAGTAGCCATTACCCTAGAAGATCAACACAAAATGGCCTTTGCCATAGAATGGGAAATCTTTGCATTCTGTGTGATGCCATTCGGGCTCACCAATGCACCTGCAACATTCCAAAGGCTCCTGTGTCATGTCTTCAAAGAGTTCTTGCGAAAGAGCTTAGAATTATATGTGGACAAATTATGTTCCCATTCCCAAGAAAGAAGATACCACATCCCTCAATTGAGACAGATCTTCAACAAGTCTTCTTTCTATTGCCAAAGAGGTGATTTTATCGTCTCCCATAATCTTTTGGTACCTCTCATTCTCGGTTTGGATCCTGTTTCAGCTTCTTCTACTATTTTGACTCCTTTCTTTTTCCTTGGAACCGTGGCAATCTTTTCATACTTAGCCATTTCTTCAGATGAGGGCATCTCTTTCAAATGTTCTCAAATGCCTAAGGCATGATAGATCAGTATTGTTAAGGCAATGCCTCCGTTCAAGAACTTCTTATGATTCCACAGTTTCTTTGCTTTGAAGAGTTGTTCTTGAATGTATGGAGTCATGTTAGCTTGATTCCCTATTTGCTTGATGGCATGGGACAGCATTTGCACTATGATCTTCTGTGGAGGGGTATATCTGTACATGTTTGGGAAGCAAAAATGTTGGTGAATGAGTCAAAATTCTTCTTCTATATCAATACAGTTAATAACTGTAAACGTTTGAGTTTTAGCTCCCCATATTTCCTCCTTCAATATTGTATTTCCGTCTTTTTCCCACCGGAAAGCTTCTTTAACTAGGTCATGGGTGAATTGTATGATGACCCACTCGCCTGCTGCATCTAGGACTCTTGCTTCGGGTACCAACGGATCATGCAAAGCTGGTTGTAAGGTGTTCATTACTTGTGTGCATTGTTGAAAGTCCAGTTTGTAGATTGGGAGTTCAAAATATTTCTGAATACCAGCTTTCTTCATAATGTCCACAGTCGATGGAAGTTCATGTACTACTTTGAAATCCTGAGACATTACTGGAAACTGATGGTTCGTGTCCATAATTTTAATTGTTACCAAGAACAAATAATCCCCGGTAGGTTGGTCCTCCTGAAACCAGTGACCTTTTGCCTTTGTCACGCTATGTAGGGGAAATTCCAGCATCTCCTCTTGAATAAGATGCCATCTGCACTTGTAATAAGGAGAGCATCAGTTTTTTATAGAAGGCATGTCGTTAGTGATGTGTGTCTCAGTGATATATGTTGTTCATTGTGTCACTCTATTTCCCCTTACTTAAGTAAGTAAGATCTCTTACCACACATCTTTTCATTTATATTCCTGAAAGAAAACAAGAGTTAGTTTAGCCGAAGCATTTATTTATTTATGTAGTAGGTTCATTCCTATGGATGTAGAATCTATGATCTATTCCCATGTGGGAAATGTGCACCGCTAGTTTTGTTAAGCATATCATGTGCCGAATGCATGGCCTCGTAGTGTGGCCCTAGCATGCATACATTAGGTGCACTCGACTCTTCATGAGTGCAATTGGAATCCTGTTGAATATGTTGTTCCTGTTCGTGCAGCCTCTTGGGTCTCCATATCCATTTGTAGCTGATGTTTGAGGCTTCATCTTCTCTTGGTTTTGTCGTATTCTAGGTTTTTCTTCTTTCTTTCTTGAAGTCTGATTGGTTGATGTCGTGTTCCTCTGGTACCTTTGGTGGATTTTGTTTTCCTTTGTGATCTTGTTTTGTCGGTGTAACATTTCCTCTTGCTTGTCTAGCTCTTGAATTGCAGTCTGTCTAACCTTTTTCGGAATCCATATGTGCTGCATGTTTTTTGGGCTTCTACTAATGACTTTGGAAGCCATACTCTCAGAAGTCTTTTTGGTTCTAATTTTAATGAAGAGATTTCGTTGTTCCTCCTTGTCTCCATAAGATGAGTGACCTAGATCGGTGTAGACTTTTCTGTTTCCCTCATTTGATCCTTGCGAACCCACTGTAGAATAGCACTTCTTGGTTGCGATAATCAGATAGTGGGCTTCCACATGGATGTTCTTCTCTTGTTGTAGGTCTCTTTAGGACTGTTGCCTTCACATTTTCTCTGGGATTCACCATTCGTGGGAGATGAAGGTACCTCATCAACTGATGCATTGGTATTGGTAATCAATCCTTGCTTGGGGTACTCTTTGGATATACTTTCAGTTGATTCGTTTTTCCACTCCTCTTCTAGGGTTTCTTGCACGTACTTGATGGTTGCATGCATGTGGGGAAGTCTTTCTTCTAACAAGCTGAAGATTTCCTTATGCCCTATTTTGGCTGATACGTATCCTTGAGCTAGATGAATGCACACTTCATTCTCAATGATCTAGTTTTGTCCTAGGATCAGGTTTTCTATTAAATCCTCGTCATTACACACTTGAACGGGTTGCTCCATCATGGAATTTCCTCCGTGGAGGGATATCATGGCTTCTCCAATGCATTTTATGACTCGGCTTCCAATGCCCATCATGTGTGCTTTAGTCGGTGTTATGGTCGTTTGAAGATGCATGATGACCATCCTTCGTATGCAACTGAGTGCTGCCCCCGAGTCTATCAATGCATCTATTAGCTGGTACTCTGTAGTTCCAATCCCTAGATTTAAGGATGGTTGGGATATGCTGAGGTTGTTTGTATTGGCTTGGTGAACTTGATAGTTGGCCATGGGAATAGGCTCCTCTCCTTGTAAATATCGTTCATCCCTTTGCTTTATCCACTCTTTTAGTTTCTTGATATGCTCTAGGGCTTCTTGCCTTGCTTCTTCTCTAATTCTCTCTTCTTCTTTTTTCCAATTTTATGCACCTACTAGTCGGGCCAACATCTGATCCATCAATGGTTCCATATATCGCTTTATTCCACAACCACTTATGTAATTAAGAAGTATATCTCCATCCAATGTAACTAGGTTGATAGCTCCACTTGTTGAAATCCTATTGATTATTAGAGGTCCATATCGGCATTTCTATAACTTCTTGGCATGTTGCTTTAAAGTATACACCAGGACTAAATCTCCTTCTTTTAGTCCTTTATCTTTGATGTGCGCATCATCATAATATGCTTTTTGTCTTCTTTTTGCCGCATAAATTCCCGCAACAGCTTGTAGTCTAGACTCATGTAGCTTCTCAATTTGTTCGAGTTTCTTGGACAGTTCATGCCCTGCCCATTCATACTGTTGTGCTACTCTTAATGTAGGCACCAAAAAATCAATTGGAAGGATTGCATTTTGTCCATACACTAGTTTAAATGGTGTAGTTCCAATGGCTATCTTGTAAGCCACACTGAAGGCCCAAATTGCATGATGCAATTGTTTGTCCCAATCTGACCTTCCACTATTGACTATCTTTGTCAATACAGTGCACAACACCTTATTGGAACTTTCTGCTTGACCGTTGGCTTGAGGATGATAAGGGGCTGATTTTTTATGAATCACTAAGAACTCATTCATCAAGGACTCCATTACTTCATTAATGAAATGCATTCCTCGATCGCTCACTATCTCTATAGGTAGTCCAAAGCGAGTAAAGACATGCTCAAAAAGAAACTTAGCTGTGGTCTGTGCATCATTTCTTCTAGTTGCTTTTGCCTCTATCCATTTAGTCAGATAATCAATTGCTACTAATATGTATTCAGCATGTGATCCTTTGGCTGGTGGATTAATGGGTCCTATGAAATCAATACCCCATTTGGAAAAGGCTCTCACGCAAACCATAGGTCTCAATGGCATGTCATCTCGTCTGATAGGATATTTAGCTCTTTGGCATGACTCACAACTTCGTACATAGGTGTCTGCATCCATATGTAGAGTTGGCCACCAAAAGCCTACAAAGAGGATCATTTTTACAGTTCTTTCGACTGAGAAATATCCTTCTGCGGCACCTGCATGTGCCATTTCTAATATGGGTAAGTACTCTCCTTCATGTACACATAGTCGTAGTTGATTATCCTTTCCTCTCATGAATAATTGTTTCCCCATGATAACATAGTCCTTACTCATTTCTTCTAGGGATCGTTTCCTCGCTAAACTGATTCCATCCTCATGCTCTCGTGTCTTTAGGAATTTCACTAACGTCTTACTCTAGTTGGGTGCTATTGTAGAGAAAGGTAAAGATGTATGATCATCTGGAGTGGTTTCTTGACATTTCGTGCAACTATTGACATACTCATGAACATCCTTAGGCATATTAGGCCAATAGACTCCTAACCGTTTCAATTCTCTTAGAGTTCCATGAGTTCCCTTGTGCATTCTCCATTTGTTTATGTGTGCTTGTTCAATCAAGTTCTTCTTTTCGTCTTCTTCTACACATCTAGACAATACACCGTTGGATTCTTTATGATACACACTTCCTGCTACAATGTGTAAGTTACACGATTGTAGAATTTCCTTCCTAATCTCCTTGTTAATTGAGTGTTGTGGTCCATGAGTGAGTATTGGAATTAGCTTTTCTGCCCACTTAGGGCATACTTCCAAATTGAACAGGTAAGTGTCTGGCAAATCATCTGGTACTCCTCTAGGTGGTTCTCCATGTGTTAACCTAGAGAGATGATCGGCTTTTATGTGGGTATTTCCTTTTTTTACAATCACTTCAAAATCGAACTCCATTAATAGCAAAAACCATCTCACTAGTCTTGCCGTGTTACAAGGCTTATTGAATAAGTACAATAAGGCTTGGTGATCTATGAAGAACTTGAACTTGTTGGCTAAGAGGTAGTGTCTGAATTTCTTTACATCGTACACCATCCCTAAACCTTCTCGCTCCGTAGTTGTATAGTTTCTTTCGGCTTGATTTAGTTGTCTGTTTGCATAGGCAATAGGATGGTCCAAGTTTCCTTCATCTCCCGGTTGAGTTAAAATACATCCTATTGCGTAATTGGAAGCATCCACATGAATCTGAAAGGGCTTCTTCCAATTGGGTGTTTTCAAAATAGGTGTTGTGCTAAGTCACTTTTTTAGCTCATTAAATGCTTTCTCACATTCATCTGTCCATGTGAATTGATCCAACAATCCATACAATGGTTTAGCATACATGTGGATAAATCGGCGATAGTATCCATAATGACTTTGCATTTTTTGGGCTTGGAAGTTCTAGAATTACTTTGATCTTGTCTTCATCAGTAGATATTCCATTCCTAGATACGATGTGCCCTAGGATTTTTCCTTGTCTCACCATAAAAACACACTTATCAGGATTCATGCATACTATATATTGTAGACATTTTTCAAATATTCTTTGTAACTCTAAAATATGTTCTTGTCTCTGATCTGAGTATGTACATGAGTTTTCTACATATACTTCCACTCTTCCTTAGGAATTCTTTGAAAATGTGACACATCAACCATTGGAAGGTAGCCGGGGCGTTAGTGAGGGCATCACTCTGAAAGCATAGACTCCCCATTCAGTCGCGAATGCAGGCTTATGTTGATCCTCAGTAGCAATAGCTACTTAGTTGTATCCAGAGAATCCATCCAAGAAGTTATAGACTTCCTTTCCTGCAACTCTTTCCAAGAGGTGATCAGTGATAGGTAATGGGTAACTATCGTGGATCATGGTTACATTGACTTTCTTTAAATTAATGCACACTCTCAGTTTCCCGTTCTTTTTGGGCACAACTACTAATGGTGACACCCATTCTGTATGTTCTATCTCGTAAATGAATCCGACTGCTAATAGTTTGTAAATTCCTTCTTTAATTTTTGCTGCATAAACATCATTATATGTGTATGGGCATTGCTTTGATGGCTTGCATCAGGTGTCATTGGTATTCAATGAGAACAAATGGAGGGTTCCACACCCTTAAGGTCCTTGTAGGTCCATGCAAACACATCTGAATATTCTCGAATCAGTTTCATCAATTCCTCTTCCTCCTCATGTGACACATCCTTTCCTATGTACGGGCATCTTTCTTCTCCATTTTCTATAGTCACTATGATTTTTTTTGTTTGTTCCTTGTTGTCGCATGCTTCTCCTTCTCTTGCTTAGGCATCTAGATGGCTATTTTCCCTTCCTCTACTTCGTATCTTTTGAAGTGTTCTAGGACTTCAAAGAGGTCTTGAGTTGGTTCGGTCTTACTCGTGGTTTCCCCATGGTTCGGTACTATAGGGGTAGCTTCTATTGCTAACACTTTGGGTGTTCCATCCTTGTCCTCTGCTCGGATGGCTTTTAAGTATCAATCCTGTGAATCAAACTCCGGTTCCATCTCTATGCTCTTGTATTCTTCTTTCCATTCCTTTTCTAATACTTCCCCTGCTTCTACCTCCTGAAGGACCACCATGTAAAAGCTTACGTCATAATCTTCTTCGTCTACACATTCATTCATGGTCAATACTTCTTCATTCATGCATACATCCAAAGTGGCTAGAATCTCCATCCACCCGTGTGGCTCGAGTGCTTCATCAGGAAAAACCTGAGGCATGTACCTTGGGTCCTCTATGGGTCGATAATTTTGGTATCCTATGGGCCACAGTTGAAATTTTTTATATTCTCTCTTTGCTTCCTTACACATCCACAATTGGGCATCTTCGTGCATCCATGATTGGTCGCTAGAACTGGCTCTATGGATAGACAATTCATCTTCTTCCTTGTGTATGTGATTCCATTGTAGTGGGGGTACATCCCTATACGCAAATGTATGCAAATTTATCTTGGTAGTGGTTCCTGGATGTTGAAGGTATAATGAGTCTCTTCCCCAGTCTTGTACTACCCTGAGTTGTCTCATGAAAGGTCGTCCTAATATCATTTCATAATTATTTGCCTTTCCAAATTTCCATATAGCTAATGTATGCTCAAAGTCGACTCCACACGTGGTTAATTTAATTTTTTTCAATATTCGCACGGGTTTCTCTACATGACCATCTGCTAATTGAAGCTTCATACGCGTTGGTCGCAGGGCTAGCTTTCCCCATTTCTCCCAAATCTCTTTGGTGGCAATGCCCACTCCCGCTCCTGTGTCTAGTATGGCCTTGGTCATATATCCATTGTACGTGATGGGAAACATGTGTTGCCCTCATCTCCTTCGCTCATTTTTCCAACCTTATCCACTGGAATTTGTATAGTAGAAGGTTTTTCAGTTTCCTTGCTTTCCTTTTTGTTCTTCTCATGCTCTAACTTCAACTATCTCGCTAAATAGTTGCGGTTTGACAGGAAGTAATTCTTCCACAATCAATTGACATTGTACTTTGGTCTTTTTGAGTTCTGCTAGATTGTGTGAGGTCTTGTATGAAGACTCCTTTTATTTTCCTCGTATTGTGGGAGCACGGAAGGTTATGGATTCTTTCTCATATTCCCCCATGTAGTTTGGCAGGGTAGAAATGTTGTGTGCTTCCTCTCTATTCGGTCTAACATAGAGACTTCTTCATATATTTCTTCCAAATTTGGCGTTGGCTAATAGTCTTCCACATCTAATTCCTCAAAAGGCAGTTTTGCAATTCCATTCATTTTCCATTGATCTTCTCGAATTCTAGTCCACAACTCTCTTGGCCATCAGCCTCTAAATCAGGGACTGTGGACATGGATTTGTCCTGGGTATTCAGTAGTTCTTTCTTATCATCCCTCTCTTTTGGTTTTTGGTCCTTGGTTTTAAGACAATCATTGTATTGATTCTTGGATATTCTCGTCTTAGGGAGGATAGAGATAGTCTTCTCTAGAGTGGCCTGAGCCACCTCTATGAGTTTTCTACATATCCCTAGTCTCTCCTTTTCTAACTCCCCTTGTGGGTAAAGTTTCTCATGTTGCTCTACGTTTGGTCCATTCGTGATTCTAGCTTGGTAAGCTTTCAACCACATATCTAAATCGTCTGGTCTTGGGTCTGCTAAAATTGATCCTCGCTTGTTTGGTTCTAGTGTCTATAGTGTAACGGAAGTTTCCTCCTAAATTTCAGGTTCCTTAGGTTTCTTACTGCCTCTTGTGTCCTTCTTATATTCCTTATTTCTATTTTCCATCCATTTTTCTCTGAGTTTTTCTCTTCTATCCTTCCACTTTTGTCTTTTAGTTGTTTGGCTATTCTCAAGTGGATCTTTAGAGTCTCCCACTACTTGTACCCTGGGTTCTAGGGTTTTACTCTTTTCTTGCTCCGAGTCTACTCGTTTTCTTTCTTGTCCTTTTGCTTGTGCTCGTATGATGGCGTTCAATGGTACTATGTATTCCTTGTCACTTCTTGGCGATTCAATTACTTCGATCACGTGAGTCGGTGTAGTGTCATGAGTCTTATTGGGATTCTTTGGACAACCTCTAAATAGGTGTTCCTTTCCACATTCATTGCAATACCCTTCCCAAGTCCTAGGGGGTGGTGGGTTGTATGGCCGGGTGCATTCTCTTATGAAGTGGTCGCCTCCACATCTATAGCAAGGTCCTTTTGGCGTAGGTGGTTTGATGGGTGGTCTTATGGGTACGGGTGCCTTGGGTTCAGTGTACATTAGGGTTGCCAACTCTGGTCCATAGACATTGTCATATCCCTCATAACCATAGTATTGCCGGTCATAAACTTGCTCGTACTCCATCATACTGGTGTCATAGGGATAGTATTCTCCTTGGGTCTACTCGTATCCTGGGTTCGTTGGTTGTGTACTAGCTAATGGTGATGCTGGTACTATGGCTCTCTCCATGTTTTCCTCTGGTTGAGCATATTTAACTGGCACTACGTTCTGTGGAAGTGGTGGTTGTTGTCCTAACACCGGCTGTGGTTGCCCATATTGCCCTTTCTCATATGGCCTAGGTGCGACTTGTGGTCCTGGATAGGGATTGTATCTTGGAATCTCCCTTCCTGGCTCTCTAGGAGGGTATCCATATGGCCTATAGTGAGGTTGATTTAAAGCTCGTGACTGCATATTGAATGGAAAACTCTCAGTGGTATGATTAGTGTATTTTTGTTCTATACGGCAATACAGAGCGGTTCCTTGATGTGGATGCCTATTGTAAGGATAATCTTGAGGCATGTCTATTCCTCCTCTTACACACATGTGGGTTGGGTGGTCTCCTCCACAAAAGTTGCATCTTCGCAACATGGGTATTCTCATTGATGAATGCTTATAGTTCTGCTATTCATGAACTCCTAACTTCTTGGCTACCAGTTCCGCTAACTCCTCTACATTACTGGAGTTAGATGTCATTGTACTCCTAGTGTCTTCTGATTTCGTAGGGCTTGGTGTACTTTTGAGATCATCAGCTAGGTTGTCCTCTAGGTCAATGCACTCTTGAAGGCATTCGTTCAATGTCTCAAGTCCCTTCATGTAGACTAGGGTTCTCAATGTCCCGTTTGTCAGCCCATCTAAGAATAGTGATATCATTTTTTGTTGAGTGGGTCTTTCTGTTATTGGGCATCTATCGACATATTGATTGAACCTCCTGGAAGCTATTTTCATAGTTTCATTTGGATTTTGTTTAAAACTATGGATTAAAGGTGAAGAGTTATGTTTGATTCCTCTCTTAGTGAATTCCCCAATGAATTCCCAAAAAAATTGTTCAATATTTCCAAATTGACTGGGATCCAATGGCTAGAACCAAGTCAAAGCCGTTCTTGTGAGAGTGAGTCCGAAGGACTCATACTGCACAAAGAAATCATCCACTTGCTCAGCCTGCAGAACTTGTTTAAATTCAGCTATGTGATTGTAAGGTTCTCCCATCCTACCATAATGATTTCTCATACACTTAGCCACTTGAATTGGTCTTAATCTTCTTATGGGTTCTGGGTGTCTAGGCATTATAGGAATTGCTAGTCTAATTGGAGGCATTCCAGGCTACACTCCTAGTGGTGGTCTTGGCCTCATTGGTGGCCGATGTCGGTTGTCTAGTCCAGGGTGAGTTTGATTGTGTGATTGCAGCCCTGGCATTGTGAATCGCACATGGGTTCGGTTGGGAATGCTCCGTTGGCTTGTCTGTCCCGACATTGTATTTTCTAACTCTTGTTGTGTCCCAAAGGGATTATGGGAGGTAGTTGCATGCTCTCGTAGAGGGAATACAAGCAACCCCGTATACTTCAATTGATCCCTATCCATTGCATCGACTGGCCAATACCTTCTTTGGTTCTTGTCTACGTATGTGACTCTAGACTCCTCTTTAGGATCTTTTAACTCATAGAAAGTCATTGGGCTTTCTTCCTGTCCACATGTGGGTGAATCAATTTGTAACAATAAGTCTAATCCATGGATCAAGTAGACCTCTAATAGGTAATCATCTTGAGGTATCAAATCCCCTCTCAAGACTCGAGTCACTACTGATTTGCCTCTGGGTGTAGTTATTAACTCTTCAGGGACCGGTATTCCCGAGTTTCCTTGCCCTTCCAATCCTCCTCTCTCGTTGATCCAATCTGGGTGTTCTATTACCACATAGATGTGACCTAACTTGTCCATGCCTTACTCTTAAACCTCTGTCTCTCTCATAGAATCTTCCAAAACTCTCTGTCCTACCCCGCGATACCGAAAATGATTCTAATCACGTGTGGTGGTGGTTATCAATGGATTTTGCTATCAAGAACTTGTGTGGCTTACCTTCAAGTGTGCCTCAACCCAATTGTATGCTCCCAACTCCTCTCTTTCACTCAGTTTGCATGATACCAAACTGATGATACCGATCGCTTGTTCGCACACGATACCAGCTCCTGCACTTGTGTCAAATGAACTAAATTTTTTTGGTTTTTATAGCTTGTGATGCCTAAAGCCTACTCTACACTAATTTTGGCAATTTTTTGAGATTTTTCATGGTGATTCCAACTTCCTCCTACTCCACTTCTCTCTCTAACCTAACCCTAACTCTTCCTTCTCTTCCTCACTCCTAACCCTAAACCTAAAAACTCATTACACATACCTCAGGGATGTGAAGTAAGGTGTTGAAGTGTCTGACTACTTGCCACTGAACGGATTCACATCTACAAGTATGATTCCTTCAATCCTGAGCTATAACCATCACAAAGGCACCTTGGTTGAGTTTGATCCTTGGCAACGGTGCCAAAAACGTGTTTACCTAAGTCACGGAGTCCTAGGGACTTCTGTCAAAGAGACTAAATCTCATTTTCCCCACAAGTGCGTTTAGTGGTGGATCAATATACGTTTAATTATCAATCTAAAGAGCCACATGAACCAAGTGTATGAGGACATGTGCACACATGATGGAAATGAAGTGGCTCAGTTATAATGCATGTGAAAGAGCTAAACTACCTCTCCAACTCACTATATCTCTGGAAATGTCTGCCACGATAGCACTTACAGCGATAAGCACAAATTCGAATGTTTCTCCCATCTCCAAACTTCGAATATGGGCAATCGAAGCTCTCAAAGAGACGCATCTATTGGTTGTATTTTCACTTGAATCTGACAATAGCTCTTCAAGTTATGGCCAAAAAAGTGAATGGCGGGAAACACCTACACTTGCTCCACAACTCGTATTGGTTCACACACATACTACAATAGTTCAAAAGTGATGGGAAGGGATAGAAAACAGTCCTACACACATTTCAAGCATTACGCACACACAAAAGATCATAGAGAAGATGGAAATTAGCAAGGAAGAAGCAAATTCGAAATTTCAGTTCTCCTTCTTCACAATGGCAAAAAGTCCTTACAAAGAGTCACAAAGTGACTCATATACATGTGCCCTAAAAATGGTCCTTTCACACCTGAGACCGAAACTTTATTGACTAATCTCTAACTTCCTACTATTTTACAAGAATTATGTTACAAGGATTTGGGCTTATGCATCTAGAGGACTCCTCTAGTGCATTTACATAGTTTCGAGGGAATCTCCTAGAATTTTGAAGAAGAAATTTATGCCCATTAATTTGAAAATTTTGGGGCTCCTCTTTTGTGCCTCTTTTCTCTACAACACTCTCCCCCTCTTTGTCTCTCTCGTCCTTTGACAGGCTTTGCTTTTTGTCTATAGCTTGTCTGTGGCTCCTTAGTACACGCGCCTAGTGGTCGATGAAGCGATAAGGATTCTTAGACAATTTGTTACTTTATCCGAGCTTAGTCTTTTGTTTCTATAAGCCCCTTGGTATTGCTTATATTTATAACTTTGGGTTGCTATATTAAGTTAGGCTGCCATGCACGCCATCAGTGGCTAAGGATGTGATATTCTTAGTCACTCTCTTCAACTTTTCAGCCTCTCCCCTTTCTAACTTTTGGTCTTCTGATATGTCTTTATCTTCACAAATCTAACCTTGTTATATTGCTTGGAGCCTGTTTACTTTTTCCCATTGCTCACATTACTTTGATGGCCTTTGCTCTCTTCTAAGTCAGCATTACGTTTCAAAGGCCATGTTCTTAAATCTTCTTTGTCATCCTATGGGACCTGATGCATTTCTTTCCATTGCATGCATCCAGGAGAGGGAGAAGCATCTAGAATTCTTAGACAATTGGTTATCTTATCCGATGAAGAATCCTTTGTGTACTGTCTCCCTTCAATATAGCCTAATTGTAATTCATTTGTTCCCATCCTTTGGGCCCTAGTCCTTTGGTGTTATCGCCTGATGCATTGTCTAGCCTTTTCCTTTCTTTCCACCACATGCATCTGGTGGATGAGGAAGCTGTGTGCAACCTCCCATGAAAACTCCTGGTTGTTATCTTCCTTTATTTCCATTCCTCAGGACCTAGTTCTTTGGTGTTGTCGCCTGATGTGTGCCCCTGTGGGGCTTTGGGTAGAGGGTTGTTCTATTCTTTATGAGCTTTTTATTCATTGAGCCATTTTATTCTTTGATCTCCTTCTTCTTCTCTTTTTTCTTGATTCCCCCTCCACACTGCTCGACCTCTTTCTCTCTCCCCTCCATCCATCATGCAATTGCTAAAGTGTGGAAGGATACTTTTGCCACTTGCTTGTCCCCAACCAAGAGTTGGAGATGTGCAGTCACGAAGTCGTGACAGATCATGATAAGAACCAGAAAGATGCTTGAGAATGTTTGATGCTCATGCAAAGAAGCTCTATATCATAGACTTTGGCGACTTGAGGAGGAAGCTAAGCTCAATCCCAGAAGGGTCATTGTAGAATCAGAGCGCTACTGAGATACGAGGAAGAAATTCAAATGAAAAATCTACAAATTTTCTTTAAGGAGTGGTGGGCTAGCAAAGTTGACAAGCCCACAAAAGGGATGTGTAGCAATCTTAAAAGAAAATAAAACAGAGAATCGATCCCCCTACTGCTAGACTCAAACAAGGATGTATGCAACACGGAAGAAGAAAATTTTGGAATCATTGAAAAACATGTTACGAGACTCTTGGGAACCTCAACTCCCCTCTCCCCTCATAGATGGGACTGCATGGTGGCCATCTCTAGCGTATCCTCTCATAGGATCCCACACAACCTTCATTCCCTCCTTGATTCCCCTATCTCGGAAGAAGAAATCATTGAATTCATTGATGCCCTCCCTAGAGGGAAAAGTCCGGGGCCAGACAAGCTCACTAATGAGTTCTTTAAGTCCTTCAACTTGGTGATTGCCACCCCTCTTTGTTTGGTCTAGCAAGAGGCACTCGAGTTTGGTGTGCTCTCATCTTCTCTCAACAATGGCATCATCAAGTTAATCCACAAAAAAGGGGAAAATAACATAATTGAAAACTGGCACTTGATTACGATGCTTCAAACGAGATATAAGATCATTTCCAAAGTCACAACCAACAAAATTTACTGCCACCTGAGAGCATGCTTAAGCAAGGACCAAAAAGGTTTTGTCAAAGGTAGGTCAATATTGGAATCCATTATAGATATTTGGGAAGGTCTCGACTTTGTGGACGAGTCAAGACAAGATGTGGTTTTCCTCAAGATCGACTTTGACAAAGCTTACGTCAGGCTGGAATGGGACTATATTCTACAGTCACTTAAAGATCTTGGATACAGTAAAAAATTCACCAAGATGATCTCAACCCTTATGGGAAAAGCATAGACTCAAATTAATGTTAATGGACAACTTTGGAAGGTGATCAAACTAAAAATATCAATTAGAAAAGGGTGCCCGTTGGCTCCCCTTCTCTTTGCCATTGCCATGGAAGGACTTAGCCGGCTTGTGGAAGAACAGGTAGAAGCAGGTAATATCAAAGGCCTCTGATTGCCTAGTGACCATGGCGAGATCGCCATGAGACCTTTTTGCCGATGATATGAATGAATTTGTCCACAACGATAGTACCAGCCTAGAGACGTTTTGGAGGTGCCCGGACACTTTTTGTGAAGCCTATGGATCCAAAATCAACCACTCAAAGACCGCTTTCAGAGCTATTGTTGGGATCCAGCCCGACCTTCTCTTTGATCATGGCTGTCAAAATATTCCTCCAAGCCAAATCCTTCGGCTTCTTGGGATTCCCTTGGGTATTGGTATCGCGTTGGAGCAGCAATGGAATTGGGTCATGGATAGACTCAAAAGCAAGTTAAACTATTGGAGAGGCATGCAAATCAATCTTGCTGGTCGCACAATGGTTATCAACATGTTCCTCATTTCGTCGACCATTTACTTCCTCTCTTGTTGGAGACCGAAAGAGCAAGAGCTATCCAAATCGGAAAGTATTTACAGAAACTTCCTCTAGACGGGCGACCACAACAGGAGGGGGGTGCCTTAAATCAAGTGGTACATCTGCACTATCCAAAGGGATAGTGGGGGCCTTGGCATTCTGGACATTGGGTGCATGGCTAACAAACTTGCGGCAAAATGGATGATTAAGGAGTGGTGTAACAGGGAGACCTCGTGAGCCAAGTTGATCTTTAGAAACAAGAATGTGTTGACTTTCATGGGATTCATAATTTGGAAGAATCTTGACATTCTAACCCTTTTGTTTTTCCCGATCCCGATTTTCTCAAAAGGCTCGATTCTTGTGTGCTCCCTATGGAAGAGTTGGAATAAAGTAAAAAGCTCCATAAGAATCAGTGAAGATTGGAAGTGGGTGGCTATTATCAAACATAATGACTCTATTTGGTTTCCGATCCATGGCATCCGGAACACGGAGTCTTGGAACATTCAAAATGCCAAGAGGCCATGGAACAAAGGCTTCAAAAAATGGAAATATCTCTACAAACAGGACACCAACTAGTGGATCAACTTCAAGGATTTTGATCCTAGCGTCAACATTACCTATGAAGAATGGAATACTTTACAAAGCAGATGTCTTGTCTGGGACCGCTCTAAAGTTTGTCTTCTCATGGGGCACGACTCACCATTCCCGCTTGGTCTCAAATCGCACAATGGTAATTGCCTAACAAAAATATCGAACATCAAAGAAAGCATTGATTATCAGGTCAACCTCAACAAGAAGTTGTTCCTATTGTGGACGTGGCTGTGGTGGGATATGAAGCTCATGGCTATCTAGAACCCTCTCATTGAAATAAAACATTATTTCCTCTTATGGCAAATTCTTCATGGTGGAATCTGGATCAACATAAAGGCTAGTAAAATTTGTGGGTGCCTCCCTGGTGCAAGTGTTGCTATTGGTCCACTGAAGGTGTTTCTCACATCTTCTTTTCTTGCCCCAACACCAACAAGCTCTAGCAGATTGTCGGAAAGAAAATTAGACTTCAAAAACATATCAATCGGAATCAAGATCTATTGGGAGAAGCGATCGGCTGCTCCACGACTCTTTGGAATGCCATCAAAGGGGAGGTAATATGGAAGATCTGGCAAGAAAGATGTGCTTTTAACTTTGGCGACTCCCCCAAAGAGTGGTCGATTGAGAAATCACAATTCCTCCTTGGCAAACAAATCGTTAACTGTAAGAAATCTCCCCCCCCCCCCCCCCCCGCTTCAAGCATCATCAAGTGCTCCTTCTAATCAACAACAAGCTTAAACCCAAGTGGGCCCCGCATGAGGGCTATGAGATGGCGATTAACCTTCTTTGTAATGCCATCTAAACTCTATAAAATCTACCCCTGCTCTGTGGGGTTTGGGGGGTCCCATGGGCACTAGTCCCCTTCACTTTTACTTTTCTCTAAATTAATTCAAGTCCAGGAGAGTAGGCTAAGGCCGAACTTCCTTTATTACAAAACTTTTGGGAATGATGCTCCAAATCATTTAGTGCTTTTGAATGCATTATTGTGAAGCTAAAAGAGTCTATTAAGCATCTCTGGAGTGAAATTTGCAGGTGTAGAGCAGGTTTTGTGCAACACTAGCTCATCTCTAGAACGTACCTATCCATCTCCTCACACATATAGCTAAACACATTCGCAATAGGTCTTCCACAAAGTATTTAAAATTCATAAAACCTTATGAAGCTTATAATGGGAAAAAGCCCAATATGAGTTACTTTAGAGTTTTTGGTTCCCCAAATTATGTTCACATTGAGAAGAAGGAACATGGTAAGCTTGATGTAAAATCCATTAAACCTGTCTTTATTGGTTATGCAATTGAAAGCAAAGGATATAGATTTTATGTTCGAAATACAAGTGATATCCTACTCTCACACAATGCGTATATAGCAAAAAGTCAGATTTATGATAAGACAAAAGAGATTCTAGATTTCATAAAAGTAGATGACTATGCATTTTTCAGAAGGAATTTGTATTCTTATATTCAACCATACAAGGGGGGTGATGAAACTTCTCAACCCTAAGAGATGCAAGTGAAGAGAGAGTTCCATTACATACATCTGTACCTAGTCCATCATCTGACTAGGTGAATTATGCAGAACATTTTGAGAGTCATAATATTTTTAGCTCTCACTTCAGATGAGAATGAACCATCTAGTGTTCAAGATGTGCTACAAAGTGATATGATTATCACATGTCCCAAATATTCAAATCTTTAGTTTTTAAAAGGACAACTTAAGCATACATTTGATGTAAATAAGTTAGGTATTTTACATTATTAATTTGGGATTAAATTCATGTATAGGGATGAGTATATCTACATGACACAATAGGAATACATTGAATATTTATTGAAAAGGTTTGAGATGATAGATTCCAAGCCTATGCATACACCTATGGATGTCAATGTGGCATTACAGTCAGAAGCACATTTAGAACCATTTGATGCTTCATCATATAGTGAGGCAATTGGTTACTTGATATATCTATGTAATATATGTCCAGACATTCAGTTTGCAGTTTCTCAAGTATCCAAGTTCATATAGAGTCAGCTCAAGACTTAGTGGAAATTAGTTAAAAGATATATTTCAAAGTCACAAGGAGTTTTATACATTATTGTACCTTGTATCATTATGACTTTGAAGGGGGGATTGTTGGAAACAATGTCTCAAATTGGTCCAAAATCTCCAAAGCGACTAGCATATATTGTTTTCTTAAGTAGATCCTCTACAACAAAAAATGCATGGGTTAAGTTATTTAGAACAAATTTCATTATGGGCAGATCGTGTGAGTTTGAATCCCATCTATGGATGGCAATAGTTCGTAGGTTTTTTCACATAGCTTTTTATTAGGATTTGCTTTTCCCAATGTTTCATGGCGGCACCATTTTAGAATGCTTTTCAATAAAGCATAAGAATGCATGCTTTTCATTATCTGTTAAAACACATCGTGGATCAAGATTGGAAGCTATATAATAGAGGCCACAGTCATTGATAAATAATCTTCTTAAGCTCAAGCAAGCACTCTAGAAAGCTAAGGAGAAGATCAAGGAGGTCCTATACATGAAGAAGAGTTTCTACACTCTTAGAGGAGGCGTACTCTACATCAGGAGTATATGGAGGATTTCATGTTAGCCAACATACTGTGAGTAACGTCTATTTCCATTCTCACTTATTCATTCAATAGTTTTTGCTTATGGATAATTAGAATTCAATTTTTCTATAAAATAGTTCTAAGCTATTCATATTCTCCATATTCTGAGACAAACACTCTTCATACCTCTTAGGCACACAATCGATTGTATCTAGTTCTTATTTCTACCTAGATTTAGATAATGTTAATTTTTATAATATTCTCACATTGTGATTTGACACTCAAATATAGATAGTGTAAGTGAGCATCCTAGCTTACCGTACACTTTGAAAGATCCTATATAAGCTCGCTCTATCTCTCACTCATCATCTTTTTGAGTATTAAGGTGTTTATGCTAAGGTTCATGTGTTGGAAGGTCTTCTAAACCTGTGATTTGTTGTTATTGAGGCCAACCCCACTTCCAACAGTTCAAGTCGCAAGTTCTTGGTCAAACCTTGCCAAGCTTGATCAAGTCATGTTGATCATTCAAGAAAATAAAGACTTAGCCTTTATCATTAAAATATCCCAAACTTGTCTAAAGCTTTTTGGCTTACCTGTAGGATTTACTGAGATCTTTCCCTCAACTCAAGTCCAAGCATATGATAATGCCTCTTTGATTCCAAAGTTAAGAATCTTATCAATATTGATACACCTTTAGATTATACCAATCATTGGACTTAAGTACGACTACCGGTGGTTTGGGACTTCTTGGGAAATACTTGTTGTCTAACGTCCTTGAAGAATTTTGTGCTCACCACTAGGGAGCAATTTATTATTCCAATACTTGAGATTTCTTATAAGGAATCAAATTCTCAAAGAAAATGATCCATCATGGAATCCATTGCGCACTAGTGTAATGATTTTTGAAAAAAAATCTTGAAATTCAGACAAGACTCTCAGAGCTTTATTGCTAGAATGGTGTTCATGTCTCAAGTCTCAAACTAAAGGATCAATGTAGGACATGTTTTTCCGTTTCTCGATGAAAGGTTGACTTGAACTTTCATATACAGGTATTCCTGTTCTTGAGTTTGAAAAACAAAATGATCAATTTTCAATCATTTGATGTTACTAGAGTACTTCAGAGATAATTCAACAATCCACTTTGATTGCATAGTTAAAGTACAAGCATCTTTTGATGATTAAACCAATGTATAATAATTGTACTATCAACACTTCATCCTCTTTGTTATCACTTGGAATTTTTTCCTACAAGTGATAGCTTAGCAACATCTTGGAACACCTTAATAATTGAGCTTTACAAATAGCTTCTCCAAAAGATACACTTTTTTAACCTAAATTAGTGCATGCGTAATGGAGTGTCAATAAAGCTATTGCTTTGCTCCTTCTACGAGGTAAAACTTGATCATCCTACAACTACAATCACTTTTAACATTAGACATTCACCTTTTCTAGATTTTAGCATGTTAAAAGCTATTTTCTACATAATTTTGTTGAATAAACATCTATATCTTGAAGATGTTTACTTTCTTTAACTTGCAATTAGGTTGAATAATTTTATCTTTTTTTTTCTATGATAGATACTTGAAAATAACTTGAAGCTTTTATCGTGATCCCTTCTATCTATAGAATATTGCTCAAAAGGACATCTTCATGTAATGATCCTAATGTATTTATGAATTTTTTTAGAAAAATTTCATGGATTGGAGATCCATTTCTTGGAACTTTGTATTCCTAAATGAAAAGTTCACAGTTGTATTTGTGTCTTTAGGAACTTATCTCATTCCCTAAAGATCGCTTTCTTAGGTTTCCTCTTGAAGAATTAGCTTAAATGAAACCAAACCAAAAAGTAACACTTTAATCCTTTGAAAAGGAAGAGTTCTTTCAAGGATTCCATGTATACTTAGCAAGTTGCATTTTTACCAAAGATGCAATTAAGGAACCTAACATCCATCAATTGACCATCAAAGTTCAATTTATGATAAGGTTCAATCACTTCTTTGATTTCCACCATTCTTTTGCATGGAAGTAAGTGATTTTTATCATGTCTTGGGATAGAATCAAGTAACACTTTAGAAAGTGCTTGAGGATCTAAGGAAAATTTTCTCAAGTTATCCTCCTACTTAGATGCATCAAAATGTATACAAACAAGTGTAAAATCTCATTCTAAACTTGTCTTTATGATTCTCTAAGTATCACATGGACTTAGAGTCATCATACAATGGATATGTTTGCAAATAGCCATGTTTTCTTGCTCATCAAGATGGCAAGAAAATTGAATGCTTGACTTTCAATATGCCTACTTCTAATAAGAAAGACATTGAATATAATTAATGTAACTCAAGTATCACGCAAGAAAAGAATGGACTAGTTACCCAAGTTACAAGATGGCTAGCACACCATTGCAACTAACTAGTTTTCCTTCTTTCCTAATGTCTATCTTGAGCGTTTAAAATTAAGCTAATAATAGGAAAGTACACATTCATTTACTTAACAAAAAATCATCCATTCCCATGTGCTTGCATGCAAATGCATGTGAGTGTGTGAATGTGTTGGCATGTTTTTTTCCTTTTATGCACCAAACTTAATTCAAGAAGTTCTTGAGCTTCCTTCGCATGCATGTCATGCGTCCATGCACGAACATACTACTTCCGACCTTTTAAAAATATATATCTATGCATGTGCACAAACTTTAGTGCATCTTATATCTTTTTCTAGCAAGAAGACAGTTTATGTTGTGCATAAAACATTCTTTTAGAGGGAAAAATGCACCAACATTCTCTCATTTCCATGGAATGATTCATAGATGTGTATTTGCACTTGATAAGTGTTTCAATATGTATATGCTTTATTATATAGCTTTCATCCATTCGCATCAATTTTATCATAAGTGGAGATTGCTACCATGGTTCATTGATAATAAGATGCATTTTACATGAAAGCTAAGAGCAAAAACAAGTATTGAAATCAAACACTAAATTATAAAATACTTATCTCCAAATCAAGATGTGTCCTTCCATTGTCCATCAGAAGAGTTCTTTTGCACCCTTTGGTCCTTGGGAAAAATCTTTTCATGCTTTGTGGCTACCTTTGGACCTCCTTAAAGAAGAGTCAACCTCCAAAGCTTCACTCTTGTATCTCGAATACTTTGGTATATTGTGGATATCTTCCTTCATCTTTGGATGATAAGTGAATTATTCCTTCCTTAAAACTTGTAAATCGACTCACAATCGGCTCCTAAATGTGCTCAAATTTGGGTTCGATGGAGCTCATAAAAAAGAACTCAAGAGGATTAGAAAAAACTTCTCAAGCTCGGGTTTGCAGAAAACGTAGAGAACAGATTGAAAATTGTAAAAATGTATCAGCATATAATGAAGAAAAGAGAGAATTGGATCATTGAACGCCCCATAGCCTAGTGGCTAAGGTGCTTCTCTTCAATAGAACACATCATGGAAATAGAATACTTCGTGGGTCCAATTCCCTAGGAGCTCACAACGGGCATAAGCATTAATGTTTCTTTTTTTTTTATGGTGTTTCTGAGAACTTAAAGAGAACTTAGATTTTCATCACACTCTTAACAAGAGATGGTGCCTTTCTTGGACCAAACTTCGATGGGAACTAAAGTTCATGTCTATTTGGCACCCCCTAATCGAGATCAAAAAGTCCGTTCTCATGTGGCAAATCTTGCACAAAGGTATCTGGTCCAATGCAAGGGCTAACAAAATATGTGGTGTGCCACCATGGTGTAAGCATTGCCATCGATGCATCGAAGATTTAGCTCACCTGTTCTTCGATTGCCCCAAGTCCCGTGTTATCTGGCATCATGTGACCCGAGTATTGAGACTCACGAACCAAATCAATTGGCAACAGGTGCTTCTGGGTGAGGCGGTCGGCTGCTCATCGAGGCTGTGGAATGCCATCAGGGGTGAGACTCTTTGGAAGATTTGGAGGGAGCGATGTGCTATCAATTTTGGCCAAACTCCTAAGGAATGGTCGATCGAGAAACCCTTGTTTCTTCTAGGTAAAAGAATCTCCCGAGATAAGAGATCTCCACCGTTTAGACACCACTGTATTTATCTCCTCGAAAACAACAAGTTAAAACCCAAATGGGTCCCACATGAGGGTGATGATAGATTTATCTGCCTCATTTGTAATGCCCTCTAGCTTGACATACTCCTCCCCTGCATTGTGGGATTTGGGGGGTCCCATGGGCACTAGTCCCATTCACTTGTAACTTTTCTCTTTTATTTTAATCAAAGTCCGGGAGATTAGGCTAAGGTCGAACTTCCTTTTATTTAAAAAATAAAAAAGTCACTTGTTCTGGTGGTTGGGCCTTTCGTCTCTTGAGGCGAGGGCGAGGGTTCAACCCCCACCGACACCATGTAAGGGACATGTTTAACATGGAAGTTGTATCTTGTGGCGGATGTGCCAAAGTTTGTCCTGCCCTACGGTAGTTGTGACCGCAATTTAATCCAGCTATGTAAACCACTATTCTTGTGGGATAAGGGAGGTCCCATGGGTACTATTCCCTTCCTTGTACAATTGCAATTTCAAAGTTAAAGCTTAGAGGAGTAGACCTCGGCCGAACCTCCATTTAAAAAAAAAAAGTTCACACAATCATTGCGCGGCAGTGTTTTGTCACGTTAGATATACTTTGATATACTTTGATTTTTTGGTTTAGAATAGGGTGTATCTCTACTAAGGTCATCGATTCGAATGATTTAAGTGACTTCACTGTAGAGGTCTCTTCTTTTTTGTTATCTCCTAACTTTTGCACACAATCGACTTCCGTAAGCGGCTCTGCCTATGAACTTCCATACCCACCATGTGATGTCTTGGAGGCTCACAGATTGCAACTATGAGAAGAGAAGAAATAAACTCTATTTCGTTGCTGAAATTCGAAACGAGAAAGACGTAGCTCACATTTTATCCTCCTTTTGCTACTCAAAAGCAACTCGCGAAAGTAAAAGAATCATATGTGCACATGGATTTAAGCACGACAACAAAAGACACATAAAATCATGAAGATATATAAACAAATGAAATGAAATTAGTGCTCATGTAGAAGAACAACTCATAATGTCTTCATGGAAGCTTCATGGCTTTCATACCAATGCAAGAGAACATTGAAGATTATAGCGATCACCATGTGCTAGAGAGATGACTCTCCTCCCAATCTTATGACTCTATATATAGCTCTCTCGAGCGGACTATCATCTTGGTCAGGTGGATTCTAATCATCCATGTGTCAACCATGTAACTACATGTGCATCAAGCATGTTAGTTAACGTGATCATGTGCTAGAGAGATGACTCTCCTCCCTACTTTATGACTCTATAAATAGCTCTCTCGAGCTGACTATCATCTTGGGCAGGTGGATTCTAACCATCCATGTGTCAACCATATAACTACATGTGCACCAAGCATCCTAGTTAGCTTGAGTTAATTCAACTGGATGCTTCTAGAAGGTTCTGGATCTATTTGGTCAAAATACTCTCCCCATGTCCCCATGGGGGTTGAGCCCAAGACCTCCTCCTTCACACCGTTGAGACTTAACCACTAAGCTAAGTGGATCACTTGGTTACAAGAGCATATGACCTCGAGATCTTTGGTCATACACACAGGTGACCAAACGGTATCCGATTTTGTATCTATCTAAACTAGTCACACCCTTAGATCATAAAATTACCTTATTAAATATATGAACTAGGAAAAGAAGACATATAACTAAACAACTCTACACCACACAAAAAAGTGAAAATAAGGGGAGATAGAGAGAGAATCTAAATGATGGACCTAACCTTAACTTGGATCCCTATAAGAATCCAAAATGAGGAAGAAAGGAAAGAGTGAGTAGAGGCCTAGAATGTAAAGAGAAAGAGAGAGGTAAGAGAAAAGATTGAGGGAAGTGAGAACTAAAAGAAGGAAGATGGAAGGATAATAAGTAACGAAAGTAAGCGAGAAAGAGGGAGTGTGATAGGGAGAAAATACGTGGCCTTGGCATCTAAATCGTTTCCTAGCTTCCCATCAACCCCAATGCTCCAAACTCAACACATCCAAAAAACAATTTGATATCCCGATCACAAAAGTATATTATGTCCTTGATTCTTAAAAACTCATTTTGGAGATTCCCAACCTCCCAAGGATCAAGATTCACACATGTACACTTCCATGATATTAAGAACCCAATGTCTAGTGCCAAAATGTATGTAGATATGGGGTGATGTAATTACTTCCCTCTCTCTACACTCTACTACCATTTGTACTTCTTCCATGGAAAAAATCTATTTGAAAAAGGAATATTACACCCATTTTTGGAATCAGTTGTTAGCCTTACTAATTTTAATGCACAATCTCACATGGGATACCATGGATCAACTGAATGTAGCCACAAACACTAGTCAATCTATCTTTCTCTAGGCCTTGATTGTGACCAGCTGAAGTAGTGAAATGCATGAGAAATCTCTTTGACGAGCGAAGTAATCCTCCGATGCATGAGGTAGAGTTTTAACAAGTGCTCAAGCCCAAACAAGTTAGCAATAAGTTCACACAATTTTACGTGTTGGTCTAACTCTAATGGATAGGAATTATCATGGTTTCACTTGTTAAAAATCTAGAATTTCCAAAGCCTTGAAAATCTTTTGGAAGAAGTTCTCAATGAATTAGCCAAAACTAGGGTTGGACATGGTACCATCCTTCAAGTTGAGAGTTTCAAACATAATTTAATTAAATAATTAAAGGATGTTGCGAGGAGCATAGTTCAGAAGAATGTCCTTCGAAGACCAGATTGATCAATTATTTCAAGGATGGGCTAACTAATGCCAATTTGAGAACAATATTGTATCTCATGATGCCCACAACTTTAACAAAATGCATTTAAAATTGCATTCTAAATTGCATTCAAACCATCCACCAACTATTCCAGAACTACAGTTAAATAATCCTCCTTCTTTGATTGGAAAAATAATAGAAGAATTTAAAAACCTAGAAATAAGAAGTGGAAGATCCCTAAGTGCTCCACTAAAGGTGCAAACCCATGAGGAATCCGGATTTCGCAACCACTCATGTCAAATGCATATTCAAAGATGCCTCATATCTTAGTTGTTGGCTATCTAGTGCCTTGTCCAGGCTTTACACACGAGCCTAAAACCTCTTGAAAGTGCAATCATCTTGTCAAGGAAAAACTAAGAATGCTTCTTGGGTTCAATGCACACCATCATGGAACATATCCAAATCATTTGGGAGCACACATTGCTCTCATGACACAATTTCCATGCCATCCGCTCCTATCATCATACATGTGAGCAAACAATATGAGTCTCAACTTTTGCCATATCAAATGAGACTACCCCAACTTGAAAGGGCTCTAGATGACCATTAGATCCCTTAATATAATCAACTTAACCTTGCGCTCTCACCTCTAGGATTTCGTACCTTTAAGAGCATTGTCAAGTGCAACTCAACCCTATTTAGTGTCACCTCATAGGCAACACGTTTCTCCATCATTTAAACACAAAATAAGATATTTTCAAGAATGTGGAGAAACGCATTTTAAAAAATTAGTCACGATATCCCTAGGAACGAAATAGAATTGACCCAAGCACTTAGAGAGCCAATGAGAGCCTAAGAAGAGTGAGAATGGCATAGATGTACTAGTCCATGTAATGACATGATCACAAGATAAGAGGAAGGCAATCCAAGCCAATTTAGGGCAAGCAATAGGTATGGAAAACCCAAGAGATAGGAAGTTAGGACCCAAGAGATTCACTGCATCACTCCCAGGGGGGATTTGTTGATATATTTAGGTAGTGATGTGTGTGAACACACTAGGACCACCAGGGCACTTTTTTCCCTCTTTAGGAGGTTTTTTTCTTCGCCTTGTATATATGCCTATTGCCCTAACGGGTTACTTATCTTTGTACATTCTAGTTAATACATTCAATATTGTGTGTTATGCTCTAAGATTCTTCTTCTTCCTTGTGTTGTCATGTGCTTCCGTAGACTTCAAACTCCAACATGGAGATGGTGAGGTGTATGGTCAAAAGTTAGGCTTTACCACATAGCTTCTTGCTTGAGGCTATTATGTGTTCATCCTGTGTACTTAACAAGTGACCCGCCAAAACATTGCAATCTATCACTCCATTTGAGGTTTGGCATGGTCGCAAAGCCATTTGTTGCTCATCTATGAGTTTTTTTATTGTTTGGCACATGCATTAGTGCCTGAACAAAAATGCAAGAAATTGGATGATAAATTAGTGAAATGTATTTTTGTTGGATACAGTTGCAAAAGCAAAGCCTATCATTTGTATCATCCATAGACTAAATGCATTTTAGTTGGCCGAGATGATGTTTTTATGGAAGATGCAATTCAACCATTACTTTCATGTACCGAGGAGATTTCTATTAGTTCTAGAGATGTGTATGGCACTTTGTTGCATTATTTTAGAGGTGAAAAGTTGATTTCTGGCCCAAATGAGGCAATTTCTTAACCTTTACATGTTTCATATGATGGTGCAAATCATTCCATTTTTATACAGATTTACATGATGCACTTGTGATGAGAGGATTGATATAGAGGAGGTAAAGACTATGCCAAAATGGCTGTTGTAGACTTTTCAAGATAGCAAATTAGATGCACCTCTATCATATTGTACTCGTTCAGGCTCTCATAGTGCTACTTATATATCAGATTGCTAAGTTATGGCTGCCTCACCTTTGTGATGAGAATGAGCCTGTTTTGTTTGATGAAGCACAAAATTAAAAAAATTGGATGGCTGCTATGCAATCAGAATATGATGCTATTATGCAAAATGGTACTTGCTCTTTCTATGATTTGCCTCCTAGAAAGAAGCCATTGGCACTAAGTGGCTATACAAGTTGAAGCGTAAGCCTGGTGGAATAGTTGATAAGCATAAGGCTAGGCTTGTTACCAAAGGAGCTGGTTTTGATGAGATCTTTGCTCCCGCATGCTCAATAACTACTTTTCATAGCATTTGTGCACTTGCAACTTATCATGGTTGGAATCTACATCAGTTGGACATTAAAATTGCATTTTTGAATGGTAATTTACATGAAGAACTGTATGTTTTTTAGCCCCATGCTTTTGCGTAGAAAGGGCATGAAAACAAAGTGTACAAAATGAAAAAGGCATTATATGCTTTGAAGCAAGCACCATGTGCTTGGTATGAAAAGATACAAGCCTACTTGATTGCACATGGTTTTGAGAGCAGTCCAATTAAGAGCACCTTATATGTTAAGTGTGCAGATGATGTGCTTCTGATCATTGTTGTCCATCTTGATGACATGTTGTTCACTAGTCCTAATGAGAAGCATATTGCTCAGTTTTAAGGCTAATTTGCATGCCTCATTTGAGATGTTAGATTTCGGGCATTTGTATCATTATTTGGGCATTCAATTTATGCAAGTTGATGGTGGAATAGCTTTGTGTCAAAAACAATATATTGGCACATTATTTCAATGTTTTGGCCTTGAAGACTACAAACCTATTTCCACTCCTCTAGAAACATGTTTATGGTTGAGTCTTCATGATGTTGGAGATGCATTTGATGCTATTCTCTATTAGCAAGCTATTGGATGCTTCATTTACTTATGCATAACTCGACGTGATATTAAAGTTGTTGTCTCACAGATGAGTAGGTTTATGCATTTCCCAAGTGTCAAGCGTTGACACATGGTTAAGCTCATATTTTGTTACTCGAGTGGTACCCAGATACTTGGATGTTTTATCTCAAGGCGGGATCACTACTGCCAGATTTACATGCTTTTTATGACTCTAACTAGGTTGGTTTCTATGACACTCATGCTTTCACCAATGGTTTTTAATTCATGCTTTGTAGCTCATGCATATCTTGGTTGAGCAAGAAGCAACCTACTATGACCACTTCTAGTTGTGGGTCTGAGTATAGGGAAACTTTCACAATGACTATTGAGTGTGAGTGGCTCAGGCACCTCATGGATGATTTGGGTGTTGATCAGTCTTTTGCAACCACCATCTTTGATATATTTTGGTAGTGATGTGTCTGGACACACTAGGACTGTTGGGGCACTTTTTTCTCTTTAGGAGGTTTTTCCTCTGACTTGTATATACAACTATAACCCTAACATTTCACTTATCTTTGTACATTCACTTAATAATACATTCAATACTATGTGTTGTGCCCCAAGCTTCTTCTTGTTCCTTGTGTTGTTTGTGTGCTTCTGTAGACGTCAAACTCTAATAGGCATCATGTTGTATGCCTACAAAGTGAATAATATCATTATTAGACATCATGAGAAAAGTAGTGAAGCATTTATTGCTAAACTAATAATTGAAACCAACTAAAGGGGAGAAAAAAATGGGTTCCATGAAAGAGTATTGATGGGTGTTAATGAGATACACGTGATGGTTAGGATTACTTGCGGGATCTAGAAAGGATTGCTTAGACTTAGTCTTGATACCTAGAAACTAGTTAATTTGGACTTGAAAGGGATATCCACTATGATATTTTGATACGAACCAAACTATACTATTTTTAAGGGCATGGTACTCATTAGAATCTACTTGGATATTATATATTTAGTCCAATCATACACATGGAACTCACGATTGTTTTAGTATAAGTGTGACACCACGATCGGAAGAAGGATATATTGGTATGGGATGACGAAAAAACGACCTCCCTTTGAGCACTCTTTTTCTATGGCTAGAGAGAAAATGACTCATCATTCACGATGACATATTTTTCTAGGCCAGAGGAGAGTCCTTAGTAGTTATCTCCTTAGGACCTGGAGTTATCCTTCATAGCTTGGGTAAGATTTTCTCTTCCAATGGAGTATGTGATGGGAGATTTTAACTCCATAAACATGACATAGTCACCTTATACTTATGGGAAGGATGATTCCATTAAAGTGAATGGATATTATAGATTCATGCTTAGAAATGGTCATTATGAATAGTTTCTTTAGTATGGATACACATTCTGTTTATCATGGTATCCTTTACCATGATTATTGAACATTTAAGAGGAGGGCTTTGGCCCTAGGAAGGAGTGCATTTCCTCCTCTCTTCAACAGATAGTCCCTCATTGTTTATGGGATATATTGTTCTCTAATTTTTACAGAAGGATGCTTTGAGAGCTTATCCATATGATCTTATTTATGGAAAGGAGGACCAAACGAATTCATCATTATCTCCTTTAAGGAAAAGGGAAATGGGGAAGATATTTCACTTTATGTTCCCCTCTTTAAAATAGAAAGAGCAAAGGAAAACATTATTTTTGGGATTGTAGTTGAGTATGTATTACTCCTAGAGAGTATTTAGGTAGCTTCTCTTGTGAGGAGTATATCTAATTTACTCCATGAGCATAAGAGAAGAGTAGGAATATCTTTAGAGGAATTATATAAAACTCATTCGTTGAGTATCTTTTGTGCTAGAATAAGAAGAGGTGTTTGGTGAACATCTCTTAGTTGAGATTTCTCAAAGCAGAGTTGTCACTCTACTCTGCTTTTTGTGAGGTTTTCCTTCACATGGGGGTTTGAATCTCTAGGTTAAGAAGGAAAAAAAAAATAAGAATCCTATGTATGTGTTATCATTTATTGATGGGTAGAGTTTCCTTAAAGGGAAAGGGAAAGTGGAATAAATTCCATTGTTAGAGCCTTCTTCCTTATATGAGATTTGAGATAACTTATACACTCTATAGATTATTTGGGTAGGAATGGCACTATCCTATGAGAGAAAATAGGGAGATCACTTAGCCACAATGGCTAGATTGAGTCGCATCTAAAGACTCTTAGAGAGAATTTGTTAATCCTAGTGATGGTCTTCGACTAGACAAGAAGTTCTAGTTGTTTCGATTAGAGAGACTAGGGATTGAGTCATGACATTTCTCTTTAGAGTTTCTAAGAGACGTGATAAATTCGACTAGTGGCACTATCAATCTCATAGTTTTTGTTTTTCCATGAGGATGATGACCACACACCAATGAGGATTATTGATTTTTAGGAATTATCAGGATCTTAATAAGGAATGGTTTTTTGCATTCATATGGAAAACTAAAGGGAAGAGAAAGTAAGAGAGCTTGCACCAATTCGATAAGGTGCTCTTCCAATAGAAACAATTCCAAGTTCATTGCGACAAACCAAGGACTTCTTGGTTAGTGGGACATAGAGATTTCATTCTACTACTAAAGAATGTCTTATGTGAGCTAGGATAATGGATTTACATAGGAGACATGGATATTTTTAGTACAAACTATCAATTGTGAGTATACTCTATTGAAATGAAAAGGTAATACTCCTACTCTACGATCAATAAAAAAATAAACTAACTATGGAGGAAAGAACAAAAGATATAAAATCATGATGAGAAAATTTAAAAGTTAAAGAGCTTACTTAGAATTTTGTCTAAGCATGGAGACTCCATGAGGAGACTGAGGGCACTCTTGCCAAAAGCTTGAGGGAATGAGCTCTTGGGGAGTGAATTGAGGCCTTCATTATATAGATTTGAGGGCAAATCTCCTTGCATGTGGGATAAATGACTTGCATGAGAGTGAACCAAGACTTGGACAAAAGGATGGAAAATGGAACTCTCAACACCCCCCCTCCATGTGATAACCATTTTGTTCTGAATGTGGGGAACTAGTGACATATGGTATCACTTAGCTCATTGGGTTTAAGATCTAAGGACATATGAGATCCGTAGACATAACTTAGACATATGGGATCCAATTTTGGGACATATGACATCCCTTGGTTTAAGTTCCATGGACATATAGAATCCATGGTGTGTGGGACATATGGCATCCTTAGGATCTTGCGACATATGGAATACCAAGACATATACTTGGACATTTGGAATCTAAGGGGTTCTTTGGGGATCTAGAGACATATGAGATCCATGGACACGTACAAGGCTTAACATCATGGGTAAGGTAGTGCTTGTATTGCCCCTTTTCTCTTTGGTGATGTATCTATCTTTGGATCTATTGATGGGATCCTCTCATTGTAACTTATGTTAAAGGATCTCCCCCTTTCTTTAGCCTTCTCTTTGTTGTGGCCTTTTCTCTCTCCTTGTAATACATGCTAGGTTGTCCTTGAATTCTGTGCTTGAGAGAGTATTGCATATATGAGGCTTATAGGGAAGGTCATATCTTCAATAAAGAAGATGATTTCTAGTCCCTTTACAATGAGCCTTTGATAAAATGTGCAAAAACATAAGGAAGCTCACAAACAATGGAAGCATTGAAAATGAATTATGTGGTGCAAGGGAGGGGGCCAGGACTAAGAAATCAAGATTTGAATCTATGGTAATGAAATCCAAAATGAAATATGAAATCAAGGGAATGAATTTAGAATGCTAAGAAAACAAAAATAAGATTCAACCTATGCTCTAATACCATGTTGAAATGGAAAGGTATACTCCTACTCTACAATCATCACAAAATAAGGTAGCTATGTAAGAAGGAACAAAAGATATAAAAGCATGATGCATAAATTAAAATTGAAAGAAATTACATAGGATGCTCTATGAGCATGGAGACTTTATGAGGAGAATGAAGACATTCTCGCAAAAAATCTTGAGTGAATGAGCTCTAGGGGAGTGGAATGAGGCCCTCCTTATCTGGAGTTGAGAGAAAAATCTTCTTGCATGTGGGATAAATGATCTTACATGAGAGTGAACATAGACTTGGACAAAAATTTGGAGCATGGAACTCTCAACATACTCAAGGTGAGGAATACCTTCAGGCATAGGGCAAGTCTAGACTCTATCATGTTGTTTCTAGAATGGTTTGGAGTCACTTTTGTATGGGACTTTGTTCTATATTTTAGAGGACTATATGGTTTATTATCTCCATTATGGTTTGTTTGAACTTATGTAGATTGGCATTTGAAACTTCTCTTTCATATTATACTCTATAGAGGAAGCATCATATGGATTTATGTCAATTAGATGATGTTTGATGTTATGGGAGTAATAGTTTGGAAGTTAATGTTACACTTATGTGTTCCTCGAGTAGCTTTGATGTGAACATTTTCGCTATACATGGGCACTTTTTACTCTAGTGCTGGCTAGAGGTTTTTTCCCCATGTTACCACATACTTGATACTCTCATATGTGGTGGTACTTTGTACTTAGGGATATTATTCAGCTCTTACTTCAGTTCAATTCATCGATCAATAGAGAGAGCTATTCCAGCCATCATCTTCTCCGTGTGTCTTGCTGCATTTGTGCTCCTTGTGTGTGCTTCTTGTGTGTCTCTTGCACTTCTACACACACCCAACAGTGGTATCAGAGCAGGTTCAACTTCTTCTCAAGTTTCGGTTTTTCGCGTCACGGCGCACGCGCACTTTAACAGTGCAAATCGACTTCGGAGCATAGAATTGTGAATTTCAACAGCCCGAAAACATTTCCACCAGGTGCGTTGGGGTTTTACCCCCATTTCGAAGCCATTTGTGCAGTCAGAATTGCCATCAGAGTGACGGTTTGTGAGCTGAAATTTCAGCACTCATTTTCAATTTTCGTCGAAGTGAAGATTTTGTCACATTCTTGTTCCTTAGTGAAATGGCGGGCAGCAATGACTTATTTGGCATGCTTCAAGCTAAAGATAAGCTTGATGGAACCAACTATCCGATGTGGTCTTACATTGTGAAGCATGTTCTTGTTGCAAAATAACTTTGGAACATAGTGGCAGATGTAGATCGAAGACCGGCAGGTGCTTCTACTTCACAGTCTACTGTCACAAATGGAGCTTCTTCTTCGAGTACAGTGGTTTCTCCTTCTCCCCTACACAGGAGCAGCTTAGATGGGATGGAAAAGATGCTCAAGCTCATGCTTTGATTGCGCTTTTAGTGAAGCATCATATAGTTCCACACATTCGGTCATGTTCTACATCACGACAAACATGGGACACTCTTGCTTCTTTGTATGCCGTGCGTAATGAAGCACGTGTTGCATACTTGAGGAAGCAACTTGAGGATGTATGTATGGCTGAAAATGAGTCAGTGGATGTGTATGTGACACGCATCGACTTGAAAGAGCAATTGGCAAACATAGATGAGATCATTCCGGATGCATCACTCATTTCTACATTGTTGAAAGGATTACCGGAATCTTTTCAAAGCTTTGCTACTACACTCCGTTTGGTTGCAAAAGGAAATCCTAATATGTATGCATTTGATGAGGTTATGTGTCTTCTTTTGCAAGAAGAGCAATCTAGAGTGAATAGGAGTGGTTTGATTGAGGGAACGCAAGCACTTGCTATCTCACAAAAGGGAAAAAGCAAGTATGGTTCAGCTTTTGGTTCATCAAAACCAAAGCCTCAAGCTTCCTCTTCCACTCATTCCTCTAATGATGGTGATTTGCAAAAGAAGAAGAGATGCAAATATTGCCGGAAGACTGGTCATACTATTGATGAGTGTAGAAAGCTTGCAAAACACAATGAAAAGAAGAAGGAATCCGACATGTCCATTGCTGAAAATTCAGCAAATGCAAAGAATGATGAAGCTAACATGGCTCAAGATTTTTGGGCATGTGTTGTTACATTTCATTATGATAATTCTTTACATTCTAAATTTATGGTTGTGAGTGAGGCTGATTCGGATTGGTTCTTTGATAGTGGTGCTTCAAAGCACATAACATCATGCAAAAGATTTTTTGCCTCTTTGAAAGATGCACCTAAAGAAGGACATGTGGTGTGTGCAAACAATGCCTCTTATCCTATCATTGGAGTAGGAGAAATTGAGCTTACGGCTGCAAATGGAGGTTTGAGTCTCTTGAAAAATGCATTGTATGTGCCCGATATCAAGAAGAACTTAATTTCAGTTCCGTTGATTGCCAAAGCTGGACTTCATGTACATTTTGTTGATGATAAGTGTATGGTTCATGATTTCAGCAATGGCGATGTTATCGTGATGTCCGATACATTATGTAATGGTTTGTGTCGCATGGATACATACAAGAGGGTTGCCTCGAATGCCTTAGTTGCTCATACTTCTTGCATGGCTGAAATGGAACTTTCGCATGCTCGTTTTGGTCACTTGAACTTCAATAGTTTGCTCTACTTGCAAAAGAAGGACATGGTTATTGGCTTGCCTACACTTGAGTCCATTGAAAAGCATGCATGTGAAGGTTGCATTCTTGGAAAAATGCATCGTGCTTCTTTTCCAAAAGATAGTCACACACACACTACAAGAAAATTGCAACTTGTTCATAGTGATGTATGTGGTCCGGTCAAGACTCCGTCTTTTGGGAAGCATGTATATTTTGTTACCTTCATTGATCATTAGGGCGAAAAACGGCCGAAAAGGGGCTGTTTGCTAATGAGAGATTAAGGAAATTGACAAATAGCGTCTTTCCACGTGTACAAGAATATAACATTGCTGTCTCTTTTAACCGTATGGAGAATTTCTTTTTTTAATACAATTTTCTTTCAAAGCGCCGCTAAAGTGATGAAGAGTCTCGTATTCAGTGTACAATTTTTCGGTTTGATGCAAAAAAAGATACTTTTGCACACTACACAAAGCATATTCTCGAATTTCCAAGAAGGAATTGATTTTTGAAGATACGAAATATTTTTGGGTTCACAAAATGTCATGATCATTCAACGACAGGGTTAACATCAAATCAAAAGTTTCCACGTGTACAAAGCCTTTTTTTCTATAAATACTGCCAAAATTTGTGAACGTCGGTTTCTCGCTTTGAACATTCTTCTTCTCCTAAGTTCAAATGGCTTCTTCTTCTCGTCGTCCTTCCAATCGTGTAACTTCATGTGAGGTTTACAACAGAAGAGAGGATTCTTTGTGGAAACCTCTTTCTGTGAAAGTAAATGACTGGGTTACTATGCTTCCTAGCTGTAGAGGTGTCCATAAAGTCAAGCGTGCCAAAAGAGACAACACAAGAAACCATTGGAAGGGACGTATTCTCAGTTTCAAATTGAAGAGATGCGGTTGGTTTGCACGAGTACAGCATGTGTACACCGCTAAGGATCTTGTTCTAGAAAATCATCTGCAATTCCCTTCGTACTGTAAGTGAAGTTTGACAATGCTCTTCTATCATTCCAGTTGATTTTGTATAATGAAACATATGTTTTTGTACTGCAGATATCTTTCCTTCCAATATTGTGGAATGGCAACCTGTTGAATGTTTAACAGGAACATTCAGAGTTCTTCATAAGGAATATGCAGAACTCATGTATGCAGAGAAATCTGTTCAATTCTTCAATAGCATAGAGTTATTTGTCCATTATGCAGATTATCAAGTGCCGTCAGGGAGGAGTTCTTATGGAATTCTTGTACACGTACCTAGTCCTTGCATCTCTTCATTAGATTGGGATGCTCCTGATCATTCAACAGTTTCAAGTTTTCTCTGCAAAATTAAATTTGACATCCAGAAGGCAATGTCAGCAGGCTGAATTTCGAGAAGGATAAACATTCAATGGTTTTTGCCTATTCATGTCTTCGTAGCATGCTTTAAAAACATGTTATTACAGAAAACAAAAACAATGTGGTTGAATAGGAGAGTCCCTATTTCAGAGATTGATGATGTTTTAGGCAGGGAATGGGATAGCAAAGAAGTTCAAAAGCTAGGTGACATTATTTTATGTAAAGTTAGTCCCAATTCTCTTTCAATCTCATATCAGATATGTCGACAATCTCTGGTTCTAGGATATGACTATAGAAGGTGGAAAAAAAAGCTTGGACTTTGGATAGCCTTGGACTCAGAGGAGAGCTGTCCAGAATTTGAGTTAGAAATATTGATTCATCCAGATTTTCAATCAAGGAAAATAATTGTCACTGCAAATTGGAATCTCAGAAATGTAAGGGAGCTTCTAGAATACCTTGATGAGGTATCATCTCAGTGTAGATTCTCAATTGATGATGCAATAGTTAACATTAGATCAGAGAAATCATTATCTTGCATAAGCTGCCTGCCACCAAGGGTGATTAAGTTCCAACCTTTAAGATTGTAACAAGTTAACCCTGACATTCTTACATAATGTATCTTCATCTAATAGAAGCTTCTATTGATACTTCCATTGAATTTTCTTGGCAGGATGGTTACAAACAATGTGGTTAAATTATTAATTTTAAATGTCTTAGATATTTTTTAGGTCCTTAATCTCATATTTCCATTGATTTTTTTTTGCAGGAGTGAATTGATGACTAAGAAATAATTATATAGGAACTTGCATAAGTTAATTCTAGATGAAGAAGAGATCTAGAATTGAATATCTAATTTCAATTTAATAATTATAGTCTATCAAAGGTGCACACTAGTCTCAGCTAAATAATTTGATTCTATCCAACTTTTCTGTCCTCAAGTAATGCAAGAGAAATTATCATGGTACACATAACAAGTAATATAAGAGAGTGTGGAGAACTTGGTGCAAATTCCAATCCAAGGTTTGGTATTTCAATATTAGAAGAGCATGTCTTAAGGCATAAAGCAGAGGAGACGAGATAAGTGAAGACGACCGATGCAAGCGACTAGTGCAATCTGAAATTGTCGGATGGCCCTTATCGCTTACATCGGTCGTGTTAGCAAACTACCGTGAGAGAAATTATCATGGTACAAACGCAAACTACCAAGTAATATAAGAGAGTGTGGAGAACTTGGTGCAAATTCCAATCCAAGGTTTGGTATTTCAATATTAGAAGAGCATGTCTTAAGGCATAAAGCAGAGGAGACGAGATAAGTGAAGACGACCGATGCAAGCGACTAGGGCAATCTGAAATTGTCGGATGGCCCTTATCGCTTACATCGGTCGTGTTAGCAAACTACCGCGAGAGAAATTATCATGGTACAAATGCAAACTACCAAGTAATATAAAAGAGAGTGGAGAACTTGGTGCAAATTCCAATCCAAGGTTTGGTATTTCAATATTAGAAGAGCATGTCTCAAGGCATAAAGCAGAGGAGACGAGATAAGTGAAGACGACCGATGCAAGCGACTAGTGCAATCTGAAATTGTCGGATGGCCCTTTTCGCTTACATCGGTCGTGTTAGCAAACTACCGCGGGAGACTTCAAGAAGTGACCTTGCGTAAAGATTTGACTCACGAGTATAAAAACTAGCAACAGCGATGAAATGGATAATACGACCGATGCAAGCGATAGGGGCAATCCAAGATTCTCCGATTCCCCGTATCACTTGTATTGGTCGTGTCCTCTTAATTCTTTGTCCTTCTGTAACTTCTCGAATTTAAACACTTTCCAACAAGAATGAAGTAAAAAACCCACAATGCATTCATAATTGTGACATTAATAAATTTAATTGGACCATCCAATGAACTTTTGTCAAACTCTCAAGAGGTTCAATACAACTGTGACCATCTTCCAGATGAAGATTGGCATAACTACATACAATTTGTTAAAAAATAAATATTCCAACCTCGGTTGGATTTACAATTGATTTCAATCTAAGACTCAAAAATTGATTTAACCCTTTCTATCCTTTTTAGAGCCTTGCTTTCTCTGTTGCTTCTGTCCCTTTTTGGAGCTTTCAGCTTGACTCTTTATGTTGTTCATATGCTTTAGTGGTGAGTGAAGAGGAAGCCCTTTCTTTTTATCTTCAGACTGTTTTTTATCAGGTGGAGGGGGTGGAGGTGAGTCTGGATCATGTGGGCAGATTGCATGTTTCATGATACTATTTATTGCTCTCTCTCTGATCAAGATGATCCATGCATCTGGGTAGTCTGATAAATTCAATCCACGACTGTAGAACCTTCTTTCCAAGAATCTTACAGCATTTGCAATCACTCTCCAGCCACATGATGTTGAGTCTCTCTGCAATGGCACATGAATTTGGCTGTATCCAAATTGCTTTTGTTCATTCATTTTAGCTATTCCTGGAAAATTCTCATCAATATGCATCTTGAGAAGCTTTGCAGCACTGCATTGTAAAGTGAAAATCAAAACGGGGCATGGCTTTAAAATAGAGAACAACAAAATGTATAGTAACTTACACTTTGCAATTCCCATGCTGTGATGGAAGAGAATTGAGGAAAAGAGCTTGATATGCATTGAAGTCCACAATAATCAAACTCCAATGGCCCCTGTCAATGAGTTGCATGTAAATATACTTTCTTAAATGAAACAAATATGTTTCCAAAATGAAGATGAATACTTACTTTTCAATATATGGGTAAATTACACATTCTACTTCTTCTGTAAAACCCCGTAGAAAGGACTTGGCATCTCCATGTTTATGCAAAAAACATTGTGTCACCAGAGGATCTAAAATAAATACTTTTCTTTGAACCGCTTCCTCACATTGTTGAAGAAGAACCCTACAAATCAAGAAATAAAAATGCAGTTAAGGAACTAGAAAATTATGCAAAACAAAAGCATTTTAAGGCCTCTAGATATACCTGAGTGAAATGTTGACCACACTATCTGATATTTCAACATGAAGCTCCCTCAACATTTTGTTATCTTCAGGTCTAATGTCAAGAAACAATTCACTTTGCCATGGCATTGCAACATTAACTATAACCTGCCCATCTCCTTTCTTGAGGAGCTCTTTATTTGCTTTCTGTAACTTTTGAATCTGGGTTAAGATGGCACTTTCCTCTGTAAATAATCCCTGCTTTTTCCTCTCCTCCTCACTATTTGCTGCAGTTCTAGTCTCATGATCATGAGTGACTTGAGCGTTGATCTCTTCAATGACAACTGTTGTTTTAGGTGCTCGAGCTGGAGGTATATTTAAAATATCGAAGAATTTTTTGTCGTGGTGATCAATAGGAACCAGAGCTTTATCAAACTTATATCTTATTCTTGAAACAATAACATAATCCTTCGCCATTAAAGTTACCCTATGAGAATGAGCAGCACATAAGTAGGCATCATTCATGAAATCAATAGCAAAGTCCTCTGCAGCTTCTTGCAGGCATAGCAGTGCTTGAGTTTGCCACCTCACATTGACAAAGGATGAGGTCTTCATCAAAGAACAGAGGTTGGCTGAGATCTGCTTGACAACTCTCATAAATGGAAGTCTTGGGATCAACAATCCCACAGACTTTTGGGCTCTTCTAATTTCCCTCAAAGACTTAACATGGTAGTTGACCCTTTTTTTTGAAGGCTTGTCTGGCACATTGGCTTGAACCTTCTGGGAATTTTGCTCCTGGACATTTTCCCCTTGGGCATTCTTGTCCTGACCCTCAGGGTACAACTTCTTTGCTGTCTTTTTGGTTCTAGCCATACTCTGCAAAAAATCAATCTTTAGGCAAGGAATTAGGAAAAGTGGAATATTCCACTGTCAAAACTTACTCTCTAAAAGCTATGATCAATGACTCTTTCCACTATCAGAGGCACGACCGATGCAAGCGATAACAGTCATCCGGAAATGCCCGGATGTCCCTGATCGCTTGCATCGGTCGTCTTTAAATTAATCATCAAATATCAATAAATAATATCTTACAATGCAAAATACTCAATTATCACTAAGATAAAGATAATTGGAAAACTATAATCAATGACTCTTTCCACTATCAGAGGCACGACCGATGCAAGCGATAGCAGTCATCCGGAAATGCCCGGATGTCCCTGATCGCTTGCATCGGTCGTATTCAAATTTATCATCAAATATCAATGAAATATATCTTACAATTCAAAATACTCAATTATCACTAAGAAAACGATAATTGGAAAACTATAATGAATGACTCTTTCCACTATCAGAGGCACGACCGATGCAAGCGATAGCAGTCATCCGGAAATGCTCGTATGTCCCTGATCGCTTGCATCGGTCGTCTTTAAATTTATCATGAAATATCAATAAAATATATCTTACAATGCAAAATACTCAATTACCACTAAGAAAAAGATAATTGGAAAACTATAATCAATGACTCGTTCCACTGTAAGAGACACGACCGATCCAAGCGATAAGAGTTATCCGTAAATGCCCGGACGTCCCTCATCGCTTGCATCGGTCGTCCCTGAATTCATCATCATATTTCAATAAATAGTAGTTAAAATAAAGGTAACAATGCGTTATACTCAAGCATAGCAAAGGAAACCAAAATTTGCAAGCTATGATCAAGGACTCGATGATATTAAAAAACATGACCGATCCAAGCGATTAGGGTTATCCAAAAATCTCGGATGTCCCTAATCGCTTGCATCGGTCGTGTCCACATTACCTTACGTAGAGAGCGCTCTCTATAGAAATTGTGAAGTAGGCTAAAAACGTGGTGGCAATGGAACCTCGACGCTTGGCAAGTGTTGACAGAAAAAAATGAAGGAAATGAATAGGGAAGCTTAAATAGGTCCCAAAACTGAGTTGATCATTGTGCCACGTGGCATGCTCTGATTGGTCCACGTCAGATACCCGTTGCGAATTCCAACGTCTTTTGCCACGTGGCATGATTTGATTGATCCACGTCATCTATCCGTTGCATCGGGGAACGTACACTTTACCACGTGGCACTCTATGATTGGTCCACCTCATTCGACCGTTTCTTCCCTCCTCACTAGAGACACGACCGATCCAAGCGATAAGAGTCATCCGTAAATGCTTGGATGTCACTCATCGCTTGCATCGGTCGTCCCTGAATTCATCATCATATTTCAATAAATAGAAGTTAAAATAAAGGTAACAATGCGTTATACTCAAGCAACACAAAAGAAACCAAAATTTGCAAGGTATGATCAAGGACTCGATGCTATTTAAAAAACATGACCGATCCAAGCGATTCGGGTTATCCAAAAATCTCGGATGTCCCTAATCGCTTGCATCGGTCGTGTCCACATTACCTTACGGAGAGAGCGCTCTCTATAGAAATTGTGAAGTAGCCAAAAAACTTGGTGGCAATGGAACCTCCACGCTTGGCAAGTGTTGACAAAAAAAAAAAGCAAATGAATAGGGAAGCTTAAATAGGTCCCAAAACTGAGTTGACCGTTGTGCCACGTGGCATGCCCCGATTGGTCCACGTCAGATACCCGTTGCGAATTCCAACGTCTTTTGCCACGTGGCATGATTTGATTGATCCACGTCATCTATCCGTTGCATCGGGCAACGTACACGTTGCCATGTGGCACTCTGTGATTGGTCCACCTCATTCGACCGTTTCTTCCCTCCTCGCCTATAAATACCTATTTCTTCACAAACTCAAACTTTCAACCTTCAGAGAATTTCTCACCTACATGTGTATTTTTCTTTCGTCGCCGACACGACCGATACAAGCGATTTTCGCCGTTTGACCTACGTTGACTCGCTCTAGTCGCTTGCATCGGTTGTGTTCTCCTAATAGACATACAAGAGAAGCTGCAGCTTAGATGGAGGTAATGAATAAGATCCTTAGTGTCTCTCCATCAGAGAAACTTCTTGATTTCATGGTTCAAGAGGGTTTAAGTGTAGATTATTTTCCTGATGCAATGACCATATTCAACCCCGAAATTGATTTTGAAAAACTCTTAGAGAACTCGAAAAGTTTTCTTAAGGATGAGTGGGAGATTTTCTTGGGGTTGGTCGATGGGAGGATCCTTTCTATTTCTCAGAAAACCTATGTCCATCCTCACATCTTTGGGAAGGATCCAATAGATAGGGCTAAAATCACAAGAAAATGCAGAAGGATATCCCCTTTGCCAGGGAAGCTTGATTTATGCCCAGAGCATGAAAAGGACTGCTGCTTGCTCCCTTTAAACATTGCTTTCTTGATATGGCTTGATCATATCTTAGTTGAAAGGGAGGAAAATGTTCATGATGAAGACGAGCCTTGCTTAGAGCTGGCACTTGAGGCTAGCTCAAAAACTATGAAAGGTGTCATGGAGATTGTTGAGGAGATCAATCTCCAAGCAGAAGAAGAGCAGGTCAAAGATTTTGATGTGGCCACTTTTAAAGCAGAGACTGCAATAAGGGAGCCAAGTGAAGAAGTTCAAGTGTCTGAGAAGTCCCTACTTCTCCCAAATCTACCTTTTTACTTTATCTCTGGGAAAGAGTTCATACCTCTATTTTACATTCAGGAACTTTTCAATCTAAGGGAGGACTACTGTCTTGCAGCTATAGCTGAGGCAGAAGAAGTTGCAAGGAGATTCATCAATAAGAAAGGAGAAAGAAGTGAGGAATTTTTGCGTCTTGATTTGGATTTGTCTAATGAAGAATTCAAAGATTCATCACAAGCTCTTTCAAAATGCTTTGAGAAAGCTATCTCAGAGAAGCCAAAACTTGCTGATGAAGAGTTTGATGAGCATCAGAAGCAACTTGGAATATACTCGTTTGGACGTGGCTATTCATTCTTGGATGTCGCTGAGGACAAAGGAACAATTTGTATTGACTCAAAAGAGCTCATTGAGGAGGAAGATGAGGTCAAGGTATGTTGTTTGATATATTCTATCAATTAAAGTTTTTGTCCGAGATCTCTATTTTTAAGTGAGAAAATGACCACGACCGATGCAAGCGATACAACCTAACGGATAATCTCCGTTGGGCCTTATCGCTTGCATCGGTCATGTTCGGACGTGAAGAGGAAGATGAGGTCAAGTATGTAGTAAAATATATTCTCATGATTTAAAGGAAAAGGAGATGAGATGGGCTTGATGCAAAATCTCTATCTTGTGTCAGTTTGTCCAAGTTCTCCATTAGAAGTGTCAGAAGTCGATCACGACCGATGCAAGCGACAAGGCCCATCAGATATTTTCCATCGGTCCTCATCGCTTGCATCGGTCGTGTTTGGACTTTAGGAAGATGACGTCAAGGTATGCAGTTAACTATATTCTCAAGAACTTTAGGTTAAGGATATGAGATGGGACCAATGCAAAATCTCTTTCTTGTATCAGATTTTTGTCCAAGTTCTCCATTCGAAGTGTCAGAAATGGATCACGACCGATGCAAGCGATTAGGCCCATCGGATATTTTCCGCTGGGCCTCATCGCTTGCATCAGTCGTGTTTGGACTTGAGGAAGATGACGTCAAGGTATACAGTTAACTATGTTCTCAAGAACTTTAGGTTAAGGATATGCAATGGGACCAATGCAAAATCTCTTTCTTGTATCAGATTTGTCCAAGTTCTCCATTCGAAGTGTCAGAAATGGATCACGACCGATGCAAGCGATTAGGCCCATCGGATATTTTCCGTTGGGCCTCATCGCTTGCATCGGTCGTGTTTGGACTTTAGGAAGATGACATCAAGGTATACAGTTAACTATGTTCTCAAGATCTTTAGGTTAAGGATATGAGATGGGACCAATGCAAAATCTCTTTCTTGTATCAGATTTGTCCAAGTTCTCCATTCCAAGTGTCAGAAATGGATCACGACCGATGCAAGCGATTAGGCCCATCGGATATTTTCCGCTGGGCCTTATCGCTTGTATCGGTCGTGTCTAGGAGTTGCATGCAGCAATGATTATACATGTCTTGCTTGTGGGAATTCCCCTCATTTATCAAACATTAGATGTTTCTAGGCAGTTTGCAAATAGATATTGATGACGACCGATGCAAGCGATAACGACAATCTGAATTTCTCTGAAGACCCTTATCGCTTGCATCAGTCGTGTCTCTTGCTTTTCTTTCTAATAGTTTCAAGTTACTTCACATGTTTCCTTAAGTGTGCTTGCACTTCATCTAACCATGTTTTTCATTTTTATCACAGTTAACTTTATTGGATGAAGACAATTACCTTGGCAGGGGCAAGGGAACAAGAAAAGCCTTAGAAGAGAAACGAAAAGCAAAGGTGGATATTCATTCTATTATCCACTATCTTCCAAAGTTGAACCCAGCCACTTTTTGTGTTATTCACAAGCACTATAGTGAGGAGCCAGACTTTGCATTGTTCTGCTTGAGGACTCTATCAAAATACATGGGTTTTACTCCAATACCCTTTAATGCTTTCAGAGTTTTACTGCTTGAAAGAGCAACTGCATTCAGAATTTTTGGATATGCCCCTGGACTCAATGCTTCAAGGGCAGGGTACTTTCTTTGTTATTCAAGCTATGCAATGGCTGCAGGGGTGTCAGATTTAAAAAGCATTGCTGGATACAGGAGAAAAGAGTTCCTGAGATATAGAGGTGATTTGCCAGAGCCAAGCTCTTTCAAAAGGCTCAAGGAATGACTTGATTTTTTCAAATTCTATATCTCAACAAATGTACATATACAGAAATTGCCCAATGTGATATAAGGCATTGCAAATTTTTTTGGTGTAATTGTTATTGATTCTCTGGTCAAAGTCATCTGATGGTAGTAGAAATATTTCTTTTCAAAGCATAATACATCATGAAATGTACATACATGACATCTTTTATTTCTCAAAGAAATAAAAGACATTGCAAATATTAAAGATCTATTTGAAATGTGGTCTTTTTCAGTTTGTGATATTGATACATGATTTGTCTGGAGATAGCCATATCCTTCTGATTATATTTGGCATGAGGTCCTTTGTAATTGTCTTCTAAAGAACCAATCAAAAAGCTCTCTGAAGGCATTGCTCTTTGTTACTCCTCCTCCTTTCCTTGTACACCTAAAGAAGCTTGTCCTTGCTTGATAATGAGATTTTTCCATGCCTTGGGTGTTCCACATGGCAAGTGGTTCTTTTTCTGCAAAGAATGCACCATGCACAAGAAGAATATGCTGGAAAGCAGAAGAATTTCATTAGATCTTTATTTCAATTAAAAATAAATAAATTGAATAAAGTATCTTTGGAGCTCACCAAGTAGTATGTTATGTCTTTGGCACCCCATGCCTCTATGATGGTTTCTATAAGCTCTGTGGTCGCCTTTCTGAAATCTGTCACATAACTTTTTGATGTTACCTGCTGCCTCATGATCTTTAAAAGATTATCTAGTTTGACCCACACCTCCATTCTCTTTTTTGCTATTTCTGGTTTGCTTTTTACATTAGTCGTGACCTCACAAAATGTTTTCCATGAATTCCACATGGCATTAAGTTGTTTGCCATCATGGTTGCTGAAGAATCTCCTTGCTTTTGCACCTCCCATTGAGACATCCTGTAAAACATCACCTGTATTTTGTGAAAGCTTTGGATCTTTTCTTAGATGAACATCACCACCATGAAACCCCATTTCTGAAAGAAGACATTCACATTTTTTTATGCATTCATCTGCAAGAGTTGTAGGCTTGATAGAATATGCATAATCCAAGTGAAGACGGACCAACTTGTCAATGATTCTTAACTCTGCATGTAGTGTACATATGTGTACATTTGTCAATGCTATTGGAAGTATGGGATCCCAAATCATTGAAGAAGATGAGTAGTTACGAAGAATAACATTTTGTCTAGAAGGAGCCTCTTCACCCTCAGCTCTAGTAGTCCATCCATTTGTGCCTGGGCTTTGCATGCAGTACAAGCAAGGGTATTTAGAATTTGCTCCCCCACTTATACCAAACATGCATTTGAGTGTCTTTAGGTCTCCACTCAAATGCCACTCAACTTGAAAGTTTCCGTAGTCTTTGACATTCAACAATTCTCCTGCATGATGCCCTTGGATAACATTTGGAATGTTTGTCTGTGAGAATAACCATTTAAGTGTTTTATGGCTCTCAAATGGAACTTGAGCACAGCCAACCCACCATAACTCCATTTCTGATTGTACTTTGAGAGATGGAGTATCCAATTTCCCAAGGCTATAGTCCAAAGCTTTGTTCATCAGTGCAATGCTTATTCTCTCCATCTTTTGATGTTTTTTAAGCTCAGCTTCATCAAGTTTGATTACAAATTTCAATAGACCAGAACATTCATGCTCTTTTATATTATAGAACTGAACCATGTATGTTTGAAGTTTTATAACATCTATCCATATGTTGTTAAATGCATTGTAAGTGAAATGTAACTTTTGTTTTCCTACTTCGTAAGGCATGTTACCGTGAATATGTTTATATTCACCAAATACTGATGTGATCTTCTTATTCAAGCAGAGCCGAAACTTTCCTACATGATGGGGTCTAGGCAATCCAAAACTTCTAACTTTGTTAAATTTTAAAAATTCACACCAAACTTTTGAAATTGCTCTATAACCTTTCCTACTCACTCCGACACTATCACAAATATTTTGAATTTGAGATGGTTCTAGTAAAAGATTCATTTCTGTCATGAGTTTTTGAAAAACAAAGCGTTTCAAGTATGTATTTTCATTTAGTTTCAATAGTCTTAAAACATCATTTTGACTCAAAATTTCATTACAGAAATGTATGCGCTCAAAACTGCTCGACATATTGAAACCTAACACATTTGTCACATGATCTCTAACAATTTTCATTCTTTTCTTTTTCTGGCCAGATTTTTCAGTCAAATCTAAAAAAGGTTTTACTCGTTTTGACCGCATTCTCAAACCTATAGGAGTTTCTTTCATTTTTTTAAAAGACTCTAACTGAGAAGATAAAGTGGATAATTTGTTTTTTAGCTCTCTCATATGTAAATTCTTCTGGTGTAGTGTGTTTTGTAAATAGTTTATGTATTGTACATAATTCCTTGAAATATCTCAGAGCCTTGAACAATAGCCTCGTAAACCATCCTCACCATCTCCCACAAATCTAATCAGATCATGAAGATTATGAAAAGGGGGGTACCTTCCAGTTTGTGGATCAATTGGATAAACAGATCCATCTGTCCATATGTCGATATGTTTCTTGCCTTCCTTTCGCAATCCATCCACTTCAAGAGGATGAAGAGCCCTTCGAAATACGTTTCTTGTCGTCGCATACTCCTGACTAACTGCAATGTTGATATGGAACTTTTTACAATGATTTCGATTGTTTGAAAGCTCAGGGAGAGTATTTGGGTTAACGTTCTCCATGGTCTGCTATGAAAAATGACCAGCAAGTGTCTAAAATGACGTGAAAGGGAGAAACAGGCTTGCTATGAAAAGTAGAGAAAAAAAGCGCAAAACGTGATCAGCACACATTATATAGGTCCGTGAACAAGAGGAAAATTCAACTTTTGAGGCGTAAGATATCACACAAACTTCGAGGCGTAAGATATCACACAAACTTTTCATGATTATATGATACGAGTTTCTCTCTCTTCAAAATTTGCATAAGATACGTTTTAAATGAACTTACACGGAATTTCTTAAAGGATTTGACAACTTTAATCCCGATTAAGCACAACTAATTGAAATCCTTACACGGCCCTTTTTGGGCCGTTTTTCGCCCTAATGTGATGCTATTCACCATACATGGGTGTATCCTATGAAAGCAAAGAATGAGGTATTTTCTTGCTTCAAAGCATTTTTAGCTATGGCTGAAAATTTTTCTTCACAAAAGCTTTTGACTCTACGCACGGATCGTGGTGGTGAATACATGTCACATGAGTTTAATGCTTTTCTTCGTGAAAGAGGTATTTCACACCAATGTACGGTGCCATATACCCTCAACAAAATGTTGTTGCCGAGCGTAAAAATAGAACTTTACTTGAAATGGCACGATGTATGGTTAAAGGAAAGCATCTTCCTCATAAGTTTTGGATGGAAGCGGTCATATGTGCAAACTATGTGTTGAATCACTGCCCTACAAAAGCATTGAGAGTCATCACTCCTTATGAGGGTTGGAATGGTCATAAGCCTATGGTTAGTCATATGCGTGTGTTTGGTTGTTTGGCATATGCTCTTGTGCCATCACAACAACGCGACAAACTTGATGACAAGGCAAAGAAATGTATATTTGTTGGTTATAGTGCTGAAAGTAAGGGATATCGGTTGTAGGATCCATTGACAAACACAATTATTGTGAGTCGAGATGTGGTATTTGCTGAAAATTCAGTTTTTCCTCTACTTCAATGAAAAAAACTACCAACAGTTAGCTCAAAAGATGTGTTTGATACACTCATGCCTTTGTTCCAAAATGGTAGACTTCACTATGGCCATGTAGACCAGCCAACTGAGGTTCAAAGGGCTGAAAAATTCCAGCCAAATAGAGCTCAAAATGCAGAGAATTTCCAGCCAAACATGGCTGAAAAAATTCAGCCAAAAATTGTCAAAACTGTTGGAAATTTCCAGCCACATATGGCTGAACATTTGCGTCAAAATATGGCTGAAACTGAGCATGAAATTCAGCCCACACATGATGTACATATTGAAGATGTATTACATAGTGAACGCATGTCTATCAAGAGTGCACAATCTATGCCAAAGTGGTTGAAACAGACTTTGCAGGACAGCAAATTGAGTGCACCTTTACTTGGTAGAACAAGATCAAGCTCTCACCATGCATCAAGTAATTTTGTGGATTATTCTCTTATTGCTACAGCATGTAATGAAGAGCCACTTTCTTTTGAAGATGCATGTGACGATCCACAATGGATGAGTGCTATGCAATCAGAAATGGATTCCATACATAGGAATGGTACTTGGGAGTTATGTGAATTGCCAAAAGGAATGAATGCCGTTGGTACAAAGTGGGTTTACAAGATTAAGAGAAAATCTGATGGTAGCATTGATCGTTACAAAGCTAGATTGGTTGCCAAAGGATATGCACAACAATATGGCATTGACTATGAGGAAACTTTTGCACCTACTTCACGCATGACTACCATTCGTACCGTGGTTGCATTGGTTGCCCATCGAGGTTGGAAAGTGCATCAATTGGACATAAAAACGGCCTTCTTGAATGGAGATTTGCAAGAAGAGGTCTATGTGAAGCAACCTCCTGGATTTGCTATGAAAGGGAAAGAGCATATGGTTTGTCGCTTGCATAAAGCCTTGTATGGTCTCAAGCAAGCTCCACGTGCATGGTATGACAAAATACATAAGCACTTGATTGCCCTTGGCTTCACATGTAGTCCAATTGAAAGCACACTCTATGTACGCAAAAATGGGGCTGATCTTATAGTGCTTGTTCTTTATGTCGATGACATACTCTTGACTGGGTCATGTGATGCAAAACTTGACATTCTTATGGATGATTTGCAGCATACTTTTGATGTCACTTATCTTGGTCTTTTGAGCTACTATCTTGGCATCCAGTTTGTATCAGTTGAGGGGGGAATTGTTATGCATCAAGCAAAGTATGTTGAAAAACTACTTCAGCGTTTTGATTTTGAGGATTGTAAGCCAGTTTCCACACCAGTTGAGACAGGATTCAGGTTCTCAGTTGAGGATTCTAGTGATGCATTCGACACTTCTCTTTATCAGCAAGCTGTGGGATGTCTTATATATGCATGCAACACAAGGCCGGATATACAGTATGCAGTTTCCCAGTTGAGTTGATTCATGCATAGCCCTGGCACTAAGCATTGGCAAGCGGTGAAACGTGTGTTTAGATATCTTCGAGGCACTTTGAGCTTAGGTCTCTTTTATGGCAGAGATGTTCAGCCATGCTTGCATGCTTTTACAAATAGTGATTGGGCTGGTTGTTATGATACTCGCGGGTCCACTAGTGGTAATTGCTTTTTCCTTGGAGACTCATGCATATCTTGGTTGAGTAAGAAGCAACCTACAGTGGCGACATCGAGTTGTGAAGCTGAGTACAGGGCAGTTTTCACAGCTACAGTGGAGTGTATATGGCTGAGACGCCTATTGATGGATCTTTGCATGGAGATTGATGCTGCTACGCATATTCTCACAGATAGTCAGAGTGCTTTGGCTGTTGCACGAAACCCAGTGTTTCATGCATGGAACAAACATATTGAGGTGCATTATCACTATGTGAGAGGGCACCTTCATGCAGGAGATATTGATTTGGTATATGTGCCTACACAAGATAATGTGGCAGACATATTCACCAAAGCTCTTCCACGAGAAAAATTTGAAGCTTTTTGTAAAGCTTTAGGCTTTTTACCTTGTGGGGGCTGATCTGTCACTCCTTGTATGTGTTCACCTCATTCACTCCAGGGTTTGTTACACTTATGTGTTCCTCGAGTAGCTTTGATGTGAACATTTTCCCTATACATGGGCACTTTTTACTCTAGTGCTGGCTAGAGGTTTTTTCCCCATGTTACCACATACTTGATACTCTCATATGTGGTGGTACTTTGTACTTAGGGATATTATTCGGCTCTTACTTCAGTTCAGTTCATCGATCAATAGAGAGAGCTATTCCAGCCATCATCTTCTCTGTGTGTCTTGCTGCATTTGTGCTCCTTGTGTGTGCTTTTTGTGTGTCTCTCACACTTCTACACACACCCCAGTTAAATGTATATGGAAGGCAATAGGCACTACCTAGATAACTTCCACCTTTTGATATGATCTCATACAAGACTCCTTAAGTTAAAGGATACGGGGAAACAACACAGATAGATGACCATGTACATAGATTACATGAGTTTCAAGAGATTCGAATCACTTTCTTCCACCATTATGAACATTTCATCGACATTTTTGCAGATAAAAATGCTTTTAAGGGGAAGTAAATGAAACATCACAAGGGTAGGCATAAGTATAATGCCACTTGGAAAGGAAATGTACTTGTTTCATATGCATAAAAGAGAGGATTAAAAGAGATATGATACCCTTATTTTTTAGGTATGTGTGAAGCATTGTTGGGTGGAGAATCCGACCGTTTTCTATGTGTGTGTGTGTTTTTCTTAGATGAGAGAAATGTTGGACACTACGTCAAAGTTTTTTTCAAATTCTATAGCCTCTTTGATGGATTTCTCGGCTACAATCAAGTAGCAATTGTTCTAGACGGCCAAGACAAAAAAGATTTTGCCACTGACTGAGGCATAGCTTGAACAATGCCCTTACTACCTTGCAATGCTCGATTTGCTAGGTATTCAAATATTTTTTAATAGAACGGTTGGAAGTGTACATGGATGACATGTGCTCATATGTAGAGCAACACATCTTTCACATGATTGAATTACAAAAAATCTTTGCACAATAAAGGAAATATCATGTGTGTCTGACGAGAAATGTGTTTTAATGGTGCATCAAGGCAAAATTTTGGCAGATGTCGTCTCCAATAATTGCATTTCAACTAATGAATATAAAATTTTAAATTCATTATAGGCCTAAAAACATGAAAGAAATGCAAGGTGTTACGGGTGATTGTGGATATTATAGATGGTTCATTGACATGTATGTTGTCATTGTCAAACCCTTGTTTATATTACTGAACAAATTTGAATGGGCTCATGAATGTGAAAAGGCCTTCCATGAATTAAAGAGTCGCTTGAGTTTGAATAATAGTTCCATATCTAATTATGGCATTGATTGTGTCTTCACAACTAGATGATGAACGCAACATGGACTTTCCAAGTGCTTATGCCAAGACGCAACTCAATAGTGTTGAACAAAATTATATGACCACTAAGCAAGAACAATTAGGAATGGTGTATCCAGTAAAGAATTTTTTTCACTATCTTTGGGAAACATATTCAAATTCTTTATTGATTACCAAGCCCTATTATATTTGGTTAGGACGCCTTTTGCAAAAAGAAGACTAGTCTATTGATTTTTATTGCTAATAGAGTTCGACTTTAACATCATCTTAAGGCAAGGAAAGAGCTCGTCTTTATCAAGATTGACCATTGGGCAACCACGGGTAGGCATGCCTTGAGTTTATTCATATTTGTTTAATATGGGAGTTGTTCCAAAGTGGGTGAAACCTATGGTTGCGAACCCTTACTTATGAAACTCATTATAATACTTTCCGAAAGATCACAAGGAACTTCTTACTTCTAGAAAGTTTCATATAAAGAAGTTCCCAAAAGTTTGCATATTATAGAACTTACAAAGATTTGGATCTTATTCGCTTACCATGGAAAAATTTGTACATGTTTATGTGTCATAATGTGAAGTTCCAAGTTTTTCCTCCCATGAAACACACTACTCTTTACCAAGTTACAATAACAACCACATGGAGCAAGCATGTAGTTGAATATCTACATGAATACAACCTTCTGAAGGGAGCAGATCAAGTCAAGAGGATAACCTTATAAGAAAAATGTCAAGCCTATGCACTTATACGAAATCAAATTTGCACAAGAGGTCCAAAAAAATTCCTATGAGTGTGTGTACATGATGATGATTATCTACCAACCCTTGAGACGGTAGATGTGGGTGTGGCTAGAGGTCATTTCTCCCCTCAGAGATGCACAAAGATGATCATGGTTGCAACACTTTGGTGGCCCACCTTGCATGAGCATATGCACACACGCATGCATGCAAGCTTCACTCATGATCAAGACACAAGAGATCCAAATAAATTCACAATTAGATTAGAGTAAATGGGAAGAAGAAGAAAACTACAAATGAGGGTGAGTTCACTTCTATAGGCTAGTTTTAAAAAGTGTTCCTCTTCACAGTCTAATTTCTATCCTAGTTAAAAATAATTCCTAAACCGTCATTTAGTGTCCAATTTGAGTCCAAAGAAGTTGCAAAAATTCTAATGGACTAGAAGATCAGACTTCAAACTCAAGGACACCTCAACTTGTACAAATACGGAGCAATTTACAAGAAAAGGCTTCCGAACATGTTTCTAAACGGTGGGTTTTTATGTGTAAATGTATATTTGAGGGGAGATTTTGGAGAATTTTTGGCGCCCATTGTTCTTAACTTGAGTCTTCACAACCCTGATTGTCTTCTCTCTCTTTTATTTGTCAAAAGTCACCTAGTGAGTTTTCATCTCTAACAGAAGGCCGAAAAACCGATAGCTCATTTCAACACCATCATCAACAACAAAGTGATCACTCCAAGGTTAGTTGATGTGAAAAATCTAAATGGGTGTTAAGAAGTTGGCACATAATATAGACATAACTATAGACAATGTGAATTTGATAGAGGTAGATGGGGAAATTAAAAATAAGTGTTGTCCATCACACTATATGCAAATGCAGTCATCATTTATCTTGTATTAACTACATACAAGGTGTATGAAGATGGTCCGTACTACATAATAATTCAATGTAGATCACACACGATAATAACTACGATGCATATGGTATAATCCATCTGATAAATTCTCCATCAAACAATCTAGATGAAGGAAAGGACCCACAAACTAGTTAACGCCCCTTCTTGGTGCTAGAGATGCCATAGAGAAGAGGAGGACATTGGGCATGCCTTCTATCCTTGTAGAGAGAGTGAAAGTGTGACACTCCATGCAAAGGATCCTCAAGCTTTGGAGGAGCTTCACAATCTTTTGAGATTCTATGAGAGATGAGGTGATTTGGAAGATATGGAAAGAGGGATGGTTTGGAAAGCTTCTCCAAGGAATTCGCAGTGGAGTGTTCATTCACTTGCAAGAGAATCAAAAGTTGTAAGAGTGTCCATTGTTTAGACATGCCACAATCTTTGTAACCGAAGTAGGATAATTAGAAAAAAGAAGAATTTGCATCTAGTAGATGAGATGTTTATACCTACTCTGTATCTCCTCTCGCCTCTCCTATAGTTCCTTCTATAGTTCCTTTATTTGATATTCTTTTTTGGAGAAAAAGAAGAAATTATGTTAAAAAAGTGTAAGATTATAGATCATGAAAAGGCTAAGGTACTATCAAGATCGAACAATTAAGTATAAAGGTGACAAATAAAAAGCCAACCTTGTTGGTGAAGAGAGATAAATTCATAATGGAATCTCTCGGAAGAGTAACACTCTTGGAGGAACTCCCTTGAGGTATAGGAGTGCACAAGCCTCATTTAGTCAAACATCCTAACATTAAGGGGAAACTTTAGAGAGTCTAACCCAATATCTTTGAGAGACTTCTTGAATCCTTACAAGAAGTTCTTTTTTCCTTTGTTGCATGCAGCATCATTTCTTCAAAGCCATATATAGTGATATTTCTTCATCAGTGCCAAAGCACAGGAACAAATTTGTAGCATTCACCCAGGAGGGACTCTTTGGCATTTCAAAAAGGGGGATGTAATTCTCTGCAAAGTTAATGAAGTTGTTCTCAAAACTTGTTGGAAAGCTTCCCAAAGGTTTCTTGTTCTCCACATCTTGCACAAAGGCGAGTACCTATGTTCCATTTCTTGGCCTTTGAGTTAATGCAAATGCCCTGGTACAACATCCATCAAAGTAACAAAGATTGCTTGATATTTTTAGGGAAATATCAAATGCAGAGAAATATGTACTTCCAATATCCCTTTGACGATTGTAGACCCTACTTATTATTGAGCTTGGCCAAAACACTCTCAAGAGTGCCCTTGTACATTTTGTAAGAACTATACTTCAATCAAGCCACTTGAGTCATGGAGACATTTCTTGGGTTAGAAGCAACATGTATCCCAAGCATGGCAAGGGAAATGATACGCAAAAATGTTTTTTTTATTAGGCATCCAACCGAGCAAAAAATAAACTAGACTAGATATAATATAATTATTCAAACCGAAGAGTCTCCGAGATAAAGAGGGGCTATATATGATACCAATGATTTTTTTTAGGGTAACAACGAATTCCATTGGAATCCCTAAGAGTCTAAGGGGTTTACCTCACTTCTAGCATTTCAGATCCCAAGTCCTTGGCACAACTTGGAATAGAGTTGTGAGAAAACTTAAAACTGTTTTTTCAAAGAGGAAGTTTGGCTGAAGTCTAATCTCCATGGGCTTGAATATATTGAAAAAAACAAGTCTACAAGTGAAACACACAATATGCATGGGACCTCCTATATCCCACAAAGCAAGGGCTAGATAGCCAAAGCATCACAAGGAAAAAACTACCCGAAAGCATCTAGTTTCAGCAATAGACTACCCACACTAACCCAAACAAACATGTTGAGAACCGATAAAGATTAAACACACAACCTCTGCCTATAAAATTGAGTGCCAAACAACTCGCCTATGATGATTGTGGACAAGACGTGTGGAGAAGACTTCAAATTTTACTCGTTTCGCATGTTTGAAGAAACGGAAAAACTTTGAGCTTCTTTGGTTTTCTGTGGGCAGTGGACACGACTCACGAGAGATTCCAGTTCCCGAATCAATGGATTTAATTTTGACCACCTGTCGTCGACCTAGTCACGAAGACACATTACTAGCTTCGTTGACCCAGTCACGAAGACACGTTGACCAGAAGTGTTTTCTTTTGTCCACGTCGTGTAGGACAGTTGGTTGAGCTTTGGCCTCTTGAGGCGGAGGTCCAGGGTTCAAGTCTCAGGCTGGACATGTTATGGCTTAAGCCAGTTAAACCCAGTTGTAACCATGTCTCATTCAGTTGTAACATTGTCTAACCACTGCTTTGTGGGATACGGGGGGTCCCGCGGGTACTATGCCCATTCACTTGTACAGTTGCAATTTCAAAGTTAAAGTCCGGGGGAGTAGGCTTCGGCTGAACCTCCATTTAAAAAAAAAAAAAGACACGTTGACCCAGTCTCAGATGTCCAGACTCCGCAGAGGCAAGCCGCCACCTCCTCCACTTCAGTTTTACTAGCTAGCGTAGACTATAAAACGGAGCGATCAAGGGCTCGAAGCAGATAGTTCAGCATCTGTTTGCATATATCACTCAATCACATATGGCGATGGTACTTTTCTGCTCCCCCACAAGCACCAGCAGAGCCACGAGAATGGCCAGATTTCTTCCCTCTCGGCTCTCATATGCTCATGTACTCCTGCTTCTTCTGATAGGAAGTGCAACATCCGACTTTGATTATCTTACCTGCAGCGATGAAGAAGATAACGACGGGCTGAGGGACACCCCAGGGGCGCCTGTTTGCTCCTCCCAGGACCGCAAAGCTCTTCTGCAGTTCAAGAGCGCCATCTCCTCCGACCCCAACCATGTCCTCGTCGACTGGCACACCTCCAACAGCAACTGCTGCAACTGGACTGGCGTTACCTGTGATGGAGCCACCGGCCGTGTCGTGCGACTCAAGCTCAATAATAAGAATCTGAAGGGCCGACTTTCTCCTGCAATCAGCGGCCTTTCTTCCCTGCAGGTCCTCATCCTCGACGACAACGACTTATTCGGCACCATACCTTCTTCCTTGGGCACCCTTGGGAGCCTTCTGCGCCTCTGTCTTTCTAATCTACCCTCCCTCAGCGGTCCCATCCCTGAGAGCTTCGGCCACCTTACAAACCTCGAGCTCCTCGATCTTAGCAGCGACGCTCTATCCGGCCCTCTTCCCTCCTCCATCGCCGGAATGTTCAGCCTCCAACGACTTTATCTTTACGGCAACAACATTAGCGGCACCATCCCATCCTCTTTCGGTCTTCTTTCCCAGCTTTATAAGGCTGGTCTCAGCAACAACCAGATCGAGGGTCGTGTCCCAGACAGCTTTGCCTTCGGCCTAACATCACTCGTTTACCTCGATCTCAGCAACAATAAGATAACAGGACTCCCCAAGGATCTAAGCAGCCTCAGTAACTTGCAATTGCTACGAATGTCCAACAATCCGCTCATGAGTGGAGACTCTGTGGAAGGAATCGCAACAGCGCCCCGAATTAGTGAGATCCATCTGAGCTCTTGCATGATCAAAGGCCCATTTCCAGCGTGGGTGTCCCGTCTGCCGCAGCCAGACCCGAGATACATCTCAGAAGAGGTGACGCCATCGCTGGATCTATCGAACAACGCCATTTCTGGAGAAATACCGCCAGCGCTAGGGAATTTGACCAACCTGCATCGCTTGAGCTTGGAGAATAACAAACTGAGAGGATCCATACCGACATCGTTCGTGCAACTTCAGAGCCTTCAACGCTTCAATGTCTCATACAACAACTTGTCTGGCAAGATCCCTCAAACTTCTCCCTTTACAACCTTCGATAAGTCTGCATACATCCCTGGAAATCGAGGCCTGTGTGGCCTTCCACTTGGTCCTTGCAAACCATGAGAGAAAGGTAGTATACCTCACTTGTAACTCTCAGAAGGACGTTATATACCTCTTTTGTAACTCTCTCTAGTTTTCTTTTATCTTTTTTTTTTCGTGTTTTTAAATTAAGAGCGTTTTTTCCCAAAAAATGTTGAAATCAATTACTCCATGAAAAGACATATATATTTTGAATCAATGTAATTCCTTTCCTTAGCTAGCCCAATTGTCATGTAATGAGCTTATAATGAATGATGTCAGCAATCGGCAACTTCATTTAGCATCGTGTGTTTGAATTTGGATAATTTGTCTATATGAAAAGCATGATGCCACTTCTATTGTAGCTACAAATGTGGGCAGCAAAACAAAGTTTACAAATGATGTATCCCCACATTACAAGAGATCATTCTCATGCATGGGATTGGACCAACTGTGTCTTATGCAAGGAGGTGTGATGTGTCCATTGTCGAAAAGATTTACTCTTCCGAGCATTGTCCATTAACATACTTGAAGGACTTTATTGTCTATGGATCATCCTCGACACCCTTAAATAGAAGAGAACTAGGTAGAGAGCAATGGGGAGTCGTATTCACAAAAAATGGCCTCTATGCCTTACAATGAATTGCAAAAAACAATGCCGATGCTATGCTTGGATGAAAGAAGAACCGGATGAGCCCAGAAGGAATTAAGTTTCTATGTTCATTGATTGAATTTATAGACTAAAGCTTATTTTCCACTTAACCTAATGAAGTCTATCAGATTATCTTCATCGTGTAAAAACTTAGTGGAGGGGGTATCTTCATCTTCATAGTTGCTCTAAGAATAAGCTTCTGGCATGAAAATGGAGGGGGCAACATTTATAAAAAAACAACTACATCGACTTTTGGCAATTCTGCTCTTGATCAAAATCAGCTCTATGCTCGATGACTCAGCAATTCTGATCACGACAATTTTTTTTTATTATAATACACTTTTCTGACAACACCCAAAAAAACATCTGATCTCCCCTATGATGGTTTACTAAGACCTTTTGATTATGCCATCACCACCTACTCTCTCGTGCTTCTGACAACCAAGCATCGACCTCGAGACTTGGAGACCTCTCGAATGTCTGATTTGCTCACTCCATCCACCAAGGACAAATGATTAAGTCATCATACAACCCTTTTGCACTCAATCATTGTTCAGAAAAGATGTACTGATAAGACTTGCAACTATGTCCTAGGCCGCTGTCTGAGTGGTTGGGCCTCTTGCCTCTTGAGGCAGGGGCGAGGGTTCAATCCCTAGCAGCAACATGTAAGGGACATGTGTATCTTCAAAAGATGTTACATGTGGCTGATGTGCCACTATATGTCTAGCCCCGCGGTAGTTGTGACCGCCGTTTAACCCAACCTTGTAAACCCCTGTTCTTGTGCGATAAAAGAGGTCCCATGAGTACTATGCCCTTCCATGTACAATTGCGATTTCAAAGCTAAAGCCCGAGGGAGTAGGCCTCTGCCGAACCTCCATTTTTTAAAAAAGAACTTGCAACTGTGTGTTTATACAGTACATACACGTTTTAAGTGTTTCCATTTGTTCGCTTTACATATAGATTAGCAGATGAGATATAAGGACCAATTACTACATGGAAATTGATTGTGTGAAAAGCCTTGAGCTCCGTGGCAATTTGAGTACCTACATATTCTATTCATTAGTGTACATATGTCAATTAATAGAAGTGATTATTGGCTTCTACTTTGAGTGCAATTTTGACTTCTCAAGAGGAACAAATACAAAGAGGAACGAATTGTTTACCAATGCCTAACTATTCCTAGGAATGAGTGATATGCTGATGATGTTAATTACGAACATGATGTTTGACCAAGCGAAGTTTTATGTTCCATTGATGTGATTTTCACACTTTCCACTTGAACTTTTCATCTTTTATCATGTCAAAGTCTTCATTGTTAAATGCGAAAGCATTACTTTTCTAAATTCACCTTGTGTGAACCATTGAACCTAGCAATTGAATTGATCCACCAAGTGCACGTTCCCATCCTCTCAACATTTGTGAAATCGACATGAAGATGTGGCACTGCAACTCAGGTTATATATGTTTTCTATTTTTTTGCATATGCATACATGTGAATTGGTTGTCACAGTTGCTTCATCATCATTGGGAGTAGTAGCTTTTTCGTAAGCCTTGCAATCTCCTAGGTGTAATGACTATTATGATTAAGAATATGGATTAGAGTAAGCATAAGAATTAGAGGAATATGAGAGTAGCAAAGATCTATTCACAACTATGATATGCACGAACAAAAATATGATAATAAAAGTAAGGAGGACAAAGATGTTAATTAAGTCAAGGATAAATCTGCATCAATGGATGAAATTAAGACCACTAAAGAATATAAAACTTCTAATAAAAAGTATATAGAGTGGGAGGAGAGTTCAACCCTTAATTCTAAAAAAACTCACTATTCCTCTATATGAAGAAAGGGGAGATGAGATCTATATATATATTCTTAATGAATAAATTAATGAACCTAAAGAACTCATTCTATTTCAAACACTTGATAAAGAATATTATAAGAAATTTCACAATGTTTTACATTTTGATTAATTGACTTAAATTAATGTATTTGATGATCAAAATACAAAGAATGTAAAAGATGATGCATGGGATGAATATTAAAAAATCAAGTTGTTAATCAAAATGTTGATTTAAATGTAATGCAAGAAACCATTAACTTGCTTTTCTCTCCATTCACTAATGTTGAAATAAATGAAATTGATCAATCTAATGAAATGAATAATAAATATTGTGATGAGGTTAATGAGTTTGCATTATTTAATTTATCTTTTCCTATCCATATAAGCACGAAATATGATGATTTAGGGGAAGTGAATGAAGAAAATGAAGAAATAAATGCTAATGAAAGATTTCACAATGCATAACCATATGGAAATCAAAGTTTTGATGGTCCACGAATAGGGAATGAAGAAAACGAAAAGAGAGGTACTTATGAAAGATATATCAATGTGCAAACATATGAAAGTTTTTAGAATGAAAATGAAAATTTTGATAGGTGTGAATATGTTTCACAAATGGGTAATGATGAGAATGAATATGTTGAAAATAATGAGATGCCCAAAGAGTTTGTTAATGTTAAAGTCTGTTTTGACTATAAAGAAATATTACCATCGAGCGATACAATTTATGGTAATTCTTTGTCTTCATGGTTTATATGGTTGGTGTTCATCTTTACATTCTTTCTTTATCATATTTGAAGTTGAAGATGTTCATGAAGATAGATTAGAGTTATGTATAGTCCATTATCTTCCCTAGTTTTTGAAGTTTTCCCAAGATTATGAACTATTTTCTCTGAGAATTTTGATTTTGGTTTTTTATACATGAGAGCGATACTTTCCTTTTTTGTGCTCTTAAATTCAAGTGAAGAATATGAACTGACTGCAAAAATTATTATGAATCATACCTATGAAGAAAGCTAATTATTCTTGAGTTTCTATATTTTGATGATTTTTTAGCAAGGATTTTTGATGATTTGAAGATAATTTAGAGTTTTAAGATTGAAGCTGAAGCTAAATTTCAATTGGTATTTTTCTATCATAACTATTTTTTGTTGTCCTATTATGCATAGCATTTGCATTTATGAATTACTAGAATTATGAAATCTGGATTATGGATTTAGCAAATTATGAAGTAAAACTATTTGGCCAAAGTAGAAAAATAAATATTTGAATTTTGTGTTTCAAAACTACATAAATTTATTTGTGATATGATTGAACAAATGGATTTTGAAATTCAATTCAAAAGAGGAAAGTAAACTTGTATAAATATGAGCATATAGATGCATGAATCGTGTCTATGTGAAATCCTAATTCTTGCTTCTACATGCATCTATATCCTTAGTTTGGACAGAGATGATCAATGAACTATATGTATTATATGACATGATTGTACAAGATCATTAGCATTGTAATGATCCCAATGATGGTCGCCTAAGTGAGCTATGGAGTAAGTCGCTTAGCTACTACAAATGATCAAGAGAAGAACTGTCAATGAGTCCACACTCCGTGAGTTTTTTACAAGCCTTTTTATAAGAAGTTTTCTCTCAGGTTTGAATTTGAATTTCAAACTTATCATCAAGTGCTTTGGTTACAAATTTGCACATTGCATATATATAGATATATATGCTAATTGAATCTCTTTGCTCAAGAGTTTCTCTCTAACATAGTGGTAGTGCACTTCTATATGCTTGATTCTTCCATGATAAATAGGGTTGGCTACAAGATGCAAAGAACTAGTGTTATCACCAAAGATCATAGGTGAATGAGTGTGAAGTCCCAAATCTGAGTAGAGCAATCTAATCCAAATAGCTTCTTGTGTATCATTTGCTAATCCCCTGTATTCAGACTCTGCTGAAGATAGAGAAATAGTTGGTTGTTTTTTTTTAAGACCATGAGATGGGCTTATCACCTATAAAAGATAAATATATGAGAATTACTTCTTCTTACATCCTTACATCCTACCCAATCTGCATCTAAGTACAACTTTATGTCCAACTCTGATGTGTATGGGAAGTAAAGACCTTGATTTTGAGTACCTTTGAGATACTTCAAAATTCTTTTAACAACTTCCAAGTGAGGTGCTCTAGGTTTATGCATGAAATTGCTCAGAACACTTACTCCATAGCATATGTCTATCCTTGTGAATGTTGCATAGTTTAGACTTCCAACCATGTTTTGATAACCTGCAATGTCTTCAAGCAAATCACCTTCATGAGCACTCAATTTATGATTTACCTCCATGGGGGTGCTAGCTACTTTTGCATTCTCTAAGTGGAACTTCTTCAACATGTCCTGCACATATTTCCTTTGAGTGATGTAGATTCTAGAGTTAGTGTATACTAACTCAAGTCCAATAAAATATTTTAGAAACCCTAAGTCACTGATCTTAAAGTCTTGCATCATTTGGTGTTTGATTTGTTTGATGCCATTGGCATCACTACCTATAAGAAGGATGTCATCCACATATACACATAAATATATCATTTTTGAATTACTCCTCTTGATAAACAAAGAAGAATCTACCTTGCTCATCATGAATCCTTGGTCTTGAAGATAGGTCGTTAACGTATGGTTCCATGCTCTAGGTGCCTACTTCAAACCATAAAGATCTTTGTTCAATTTCCATACATGATTTACCTTATTTGGATCTTCATAACCAAGAGGTTGAGCCATATAAACCTCTTCTGAAATCCACCCATTGAGAAAAGAATTTTTCACATCTAGTTGATACATATTCCAATTTCTAGATGTTGCTACACTTACCAATACTCTAATGGTTGGCATCTTAGCCACAGGTGAAAACGTTTCTTCATAATCTACTCCTTGGGTTTGTGCAAAACCCTTAGCCAGAAGCCTAGCTTTATACCTGTTTATGGATCCATCTGAGCTCCTTTTGATTTTGTAAATCCATCTTGAACCAATTACCTTCCTTGATGCTTTCTTGGGTACTAAATCCCAAGTATCATTCTCTTGGAGTGCTTCTATTTCTTCATCCATAGCCTCCTTCCATTCTGCTTTGGTACTTGCTTCTTCATATGAAGAAGATTCTTCAAGTGATGAATCCATAGCAAGATAAATAGAATGCTTAGTAACTAATGAAGTATCATACCCGTATCTGATTTGCTTCTTACTCTCTCTTTGTGACCTCCTTAAGGCTTGGTTGGATGATTCAGGTATGTCTTCAAACCTCTTCATCTTGACCTTGCCTTTTGATTTCCATGCTTTGAATTCTTCCAAGTTGATGGTGTCCTCATCATCTGATTTGATGTGTTCAATTATGCTTGCCTCCTCCTTGGTGAGGCTTGGAAATTTTTCTTCCAAGTCATATGGCAATTTGACCTTCGTGCATTCACTTTCAAACCAAGAATCATTCTCATCAAATACAACATCTCTACTGGCCATAAATCCTTTGTTGGATGGATTATAAAACCTATATCCTTTTTTATTTATATCATATCCTATGAAGATGCATTTCTCTGCCTTAGGGTCTAACTTACCTCTGATTTGAGATGGAACATGCACATAAGCAACACAACCAAATATTCTGCAATGTTCAAGTGATGGTCTCCTACCATGCCATGCCTCATAGGGGGTCATCCCATCAAGGGATGTAGAAGGTAACCTATTAATAAGATAAGTGGCAATAGAAAAACTCTCTGCCCACAAGTAATTACACATTTTTTTTCATTTAGCATTGATCTAGCTACTTCCACAATGAATCTGTTCCTCCTCTCTGCTACTCCATTTTGCTTAGGAGTATACCTAGTAGTGATCTCCCTTTTAATACATCAAACTCATTTGAGAAGTACTCACCTCCTCCATCTGACCTTATCCTCTTTAGGCTTTTTCCTGTTTGATTTTCCACAAGTGCAAGATACTTCTTGAAGCAACTCAACACTTCAACTTTATGTTTCATAAAATACAAGATAGTCCACCTAGTGAAATCATCAATGAATGACACATAGTACCTTGAGCCTGAAATTGAAGGGTCCGTGCTTGGTCCCCACACATCCGTGCGGACAAGTTCCAAATAATCCGCATGCATATAGCCGTTCTTTGTAAATGGTAACATGTGTGATTTACCAATTGACATGCACCATATTTATAGATCATATGTTTCTTGGATACATTAGGTATCCCAAGTACACATTGATCTCTACATATCTGCTTCAATGTTCTCTCACCAATGTGGCCTAATCTTTTGTGCAATATCTCTAACTCAGACAATGTTTGATCCTTATAATTATAAAGTGCAATGTTTCTAGTGTCCTCAAGCTCAAATGTAAACAATTTACCTGTTTTCTCTCCCTTTGCAATTCTTCTGAATCCATGTTGGGAGTTCTCCACAAAAACTCCAAATTTATGGAAGCTAACCTACAAACCCTTTTCCACTATTTGTCCAACACTCATCAAAGTCTTTGGGATAGTAGGTACATAAAGAACTATGCTCAACAGATTTCTATTCCCATCAGAAGTTTTGACATTTCCTACCTTGACACCTAAATGCTTGGTATCATCACTTGTCTGCACTTGGTGCTTTCCCTTGGGCTCTTCAAGATCAGAAAGGAGAGCTACATTGCCTACTACATGGTTTGAACAACCTGAGTCAATATAGAAGAGGTGCTCATCATTCATACCTTGTTTTGAAGTCATGTTCATAATGAGAAGAGAATCCTCTTGATCCTCTGTATAGTTGTTGAAGTCTTTTCTTGATTTGTATCCTCCTTGATAATTGTTGTTGTAGTTTTTGTTGTAGCTATGCTTGTATCCTTAATTCTGGTTGAATTATCCTCTTGATTATGAGTAGCCACCTCTTTGAAATCATCTACCTCTCTGGTTCTTGAAGTTCCTATAGCACTCATATGTTGTGTGATTAGACAGTCCACATATATTGCATGGGGAAGAGTCAAAAGGTCTCCCCCTACCTTGCGTACCTCCTCCACCCCTTCGTCTTGAGTTCCTACCTCTCCCTGCCTAGTTAGCTTGTACCTTCATCTTCAAATTTCTTGCTCTTTCCTTTATCCTTAGACGTTCCTTTATGTGTATACAGGGCAGAAGGATTATTACCTCTTGATGGTTCTCCATTTTTGTTGACTTGGCTTCATGGGTAAAGAGTTGTCCCATGAGAGTGGTTAGATCAGGGATTTGCATGTCCATGTAAAGGTCCAAAGCAGTTGTGAAAGATTCCCACTTATCATCTGCCTTGATGTCATTGATTATCTATCTCACTATTTGCTCCTCTTCAATCTCGTCTCGTATGCTTGCCAATTGATCAACCACATATTTTACCTTGGTCACATACTCTGAAACATTCTACTTAGGTTGCTTCCTTTGAGTAGTAAACTCTATCCACAATTGATTTTTTCTAGCTCTTGTATTGGAAGAAAAGTATGAAGATAGTGTATCCCAAGTATCTTGGGAAGTTTTGCAATTCCTAATGTGAGGAAGAAGGAAGTAAGAAATAGAGTTAAGTAGATATGAACTGGCTAAGGCATCTTTGGCACACCATGAGTTGAGTCTTTCTAGCTCCTCTCTTGTAGGTTGACCTTTGCTTCTGAATATGGGTATCTCCTCATCTCCTGATATGTATCCATAGAGACTCCTTCCTCATAGATAGGTCTTCATCCTCAAGGACCATGTTGGATAATTATTCTTCTCCAATTTAGCAATAAAATAAGGAATACCATCTCCCATTTTACCTCAACTTGCTCTGATACCACTCTTGCAAGAGATGGATGGAAACCTCAAGAAAGTGAGGTGGCACCGCTAAAACCAACTTTGTACATGCCCTAATACACTTCAGAGTTATGTAGTAGGCCCTTTTAGCTTGCAATTGACACCAAGAAAGTACCTATGTACTTTGCTTGAAACAATTGATTCAAAACAGACTACTTCATGAATAACTAGTATCACAAAACTTGTTATTTTGGTCTATACACGTGTTGGTTCTTTTTCTTAGTGCTCACAGTATAGTAATAATTGATTAAATTACTTTTGAGGGAATTTAATTAGCTTAGATAGCTAATGATTAAAAGTGGAATCATCCAAAATAATAAACTATGCTATGAGAAACAAGTTTAGCAATCCAAGGCTTACCCCCGACTTTTTAGGGACTGAGTAGTAGATGACCCGTGAGCACTTCGATGATGATTTCTCCCCAGTGGCTGAACCAAATTCTTTGAAACTTACAGATATAAAATAGACTTCAAGCTGGTTCCAACAAGCTATAGAGCATGCAAAATGGTTGAGAATTCACTGAGATATGACTAGAGAAAGTTGATTGTTCTGAGTAGTCATAGCAGAGAATTAGACAGAGATGATCAATGTACTATATGTATTATATGACATGATTGTACAAGATCATTAGCATTGTAATGATGCCCAATGATGGTAGTCTAAGTGAGCTATGGAGTAAGTCACTTAGCTACTACAAATGATCAAGAAAAGAACTGTCAATGAGGTCACACTCTAAGAGTTTTTTTAAGCCTTTTTATAAGAAGTTTTCTCTCAAGTTTGAATTTGAATTTCAAACTTGGCTCCAACTAAAAGTGACTCCTTTGATTGAGGAGTAATTCCATCAAATGAGATTCATAGCTCATACTTCTCCTAACTCCACAAGGTATATGGTTTTACAAGGTTCTCTCAAGGTATAAACCTTTTACAATGGTAACTGATCAAGTAATTACAAGTCAAGGTTCACATGCTTCATCAAATGAGAGTTGCACACATTGTCTTCCATGCTAAGCCAAATGTGAAGGCTTGGACATTGGCTCCAACATATGCCCTACAATGAATTGCGGAAATCAATGCCGATGCTATGTTTGGATGAAAGAAGAATTGGATGAGTCTAGAAGGAATTAAGTTTCTACGTTCATAGATTGAATCCATTATAGACTAAAGCTTATTTTCCACTTAACCTAATGAAGTCTATCAGATTATCTTCATTGTGTAAAAACTTAGTGTCTTAGGCCACTTTGACCTAATGAAGTCTATCAGATTATCTTCATTGTGTAAAAACTTAGTGTCTTAGGAAAATGCGCAAAGCAAAAGATATTGATTCATTGAAGTCCTCAAATAACTATATGACTAATGTCTCGCAAAGTCAAAGATAAAGTTAATGTGTTCCCACGTTTAGACGCAATCTCGCATACTGCTAAAAACAGAGAATCGTGTTGCTCTAAAAAATAACCTTCTGGCATGAAAATTGAGGGGCGACATTTATAAAAAATGGCTACATCGACTTTGGGCTAACTGTTTTAAGTGTTCATATAGTACATACACGTTTTAAGTGTCTCCATTTGTTCCCTTTAGATATAGATTAGCAGGTGAAATATAAAGACCAATTACTACATGGAAATTGATTGTGTGAAAAGCCTTGAGCTCCGAGGCAATTTGATTACCTACATATTCTCTTTATTAGTGTACATATGTCAATCAATATAAGTGATTATTGGCTTCTACTTTGAATGCAATTTCGACCTCTAAAGAGGAAAAAGTACAAAGAGGAACGAATTATTCCTAGGAATGAGTGATATGCTGATGACATCATCTACAAACACGATGTTTGACCAGGCTAAGTTTTATGTTCCATTGATGTGCTTTTCACACTTGCCACCTGAAGTTTTCATCCTTTATCATGTCAAAGTCTTCATTGTCATTGTTTCCCCTTTCAAATGCTAAAACATTACCTAGGTTTGCTAAAGTCGCCCTATGTGAGCCATTGAACCTGGCAGTTGAAATGATCCACCAACTAAGCGTTCCCATCCTCTCGACATCGTATATATGATGCATACTTTAAGTGCAAGAGATCTTGTATGGTGCTAAAGATAGCGTTGTGCTTGAGCACATGGTTATGGCACAAACACGTTATTTGATCCTTGAGATATCAACTCTTTATGCTTAAGTTCTTGCACCAAATGAACTTGGAGTTCTCAAATTGCTAGTGTTATTTTTTGATCTATAAAAGAAAGAATATATATGTACATATATACAAGTGTATGTTTGGTATGTGAGAACATATGCCTAAAGTGCAATAGCATAAGGTGCACATGTATCATTCAAATCTTGAAACCAATGCTTTTAAATGTTGTACCCACTCTATAATGATGAGTGGTTTCTTTTGGTTAGTGGATAATCAAGACTTGACTATGGAATTTGGAAGAGGAATTGAACACCTCTTCTACAACAACATAATATGCATTGTGTTGCTCTTTGGGTTTGATTGAAATTTTTTAGGTATCCACTTTTTTAATGATCTTAGGCTTTTATAATTGTGGTTGCTATCTCTTTTATGTGTTAGCTCTTATTTGTTTTTGTGATCTTGGGTTCTTGGGATTCTTTGGGATTGGTATAGATTGAGCCTTAAGGATAGACTTGGGAGCCCATATTTGATTGGATGAACTTTGATGGGCTATGAGATTCTATGGTATTCAAATCTATTTGACTATAGGTCATGGCACACTATGTGATGGTATACATACTCAAAGTAGCTCTCGATGCGAGGGTGATTTCTTCTTGAGAGTGCAAAGAGGATCCTTGGACAATTTTATGAATTACTTGGGACTTGGGTAACTAATGTTATTTAGCCACATGAGAGTTGTGTCTTCATAGGCTCTTTGATTAAATTCAATGACCAAATAATGATGCAAATGCCCCAAATGTGACATCTTAAGAGAGGCATGAAAATCAAAATTGAAATCAACAATATGCTTTCGATTAGGACCATTGAGTAGCATATCATCAACTTATACAACAATGATCAAACGTACACCATTTGCATGCTTAACATATAAGGTGCTCTTAGTTTGGTTGTTCTCAAAACCATGTGTTAGAAAGTAGGGATGTACCTTCTCATATCAAGCACGTGGTGCTTGCTTCCGATCATCTAATACCTTTTTCAACCTCCACTTTGTCTTCATGCCATTCGTGCACAAAACCATGGGTTTGGAATATATACACATCTTCATGCAAATCACCATTCATAAATGTAGTTTTTATGTCCAATTGATTTACATTCCAAGCATGATGAGCTGCAAGTGCAAAAATGCTAGGAATAGTGGTCATTTGGCATGCGGGCGCGAAGGTCTCATCAAAATCAATGCTTCTCTCTTGAGCATAACCTTGGCAACAAGCCTAGCCTTATACCTATAAACTATTCCATCATGCTTACATTTAATATTTTATACCAATTTAGTGCCAATGGCATGAGGACTATAGCAGCACTTGATGGAAAATTTAAACTGTGTTCTCTCTATTTTTTGGTGTGCTTTGAAGGTTTTATAATTGGAAAGTGGATCCTGAATTAATCGCAACAAAACTTTTCTCAAGGCTTTTAAAAGTCACATTCAAGTCTTGGAAAATCACGTTTTGCATTTACTTCGTGTTCCCATGGGTTTCCATATCTCTAGTCATCAATGCTGGGCTTGGGCTCTTGACAAAGTTAAAGCAAAGATCGATTATTGGAATAAGTACTCCTCCTAATTGATGCATGAAATATTTATCCTTAGCCACTTCATCATTCCCGTTTTTATTTATGCATGCTCGTGATGGCTTCCTTCCAAGCCTCAAATGAAAGAGATCAAAGTCCTCTTCTCTAATTTATTGAGGATTGAGAAAATTCCCTGATAGATTTCTCAACATGCTCCTTTAAAATTGAAGATGGGGTCTGGGCATCCTCATCATTAATCACCTTGCTACTAAATTCACGTCTAAGGGGGTCCTTAGAGTCATTGGATCTGACTAATTTTGGGCCAACATGATTAGAGGAGCCATGGATTCCTTCTTTGTTCTAGGATGTTCTTTGTGCCTTGTGGAAGTACTGTTGCAGATTAATTGGGCTTTTGCCTAGTGGAAGTACCGTTTCTTGACCAACTAGCACCTAAAAACCATGCCAAAGAGGCTCTACTAGGATGGTTGATTATTCGTTGAAAATTATGTTCACACAAGAATTCGCAACAAAATCTTCGGATAAATTTATTGTACCCCTTTTATGGAAAACCTCAAACCATAGTTCATAGGTTTTTTTTTTAAGACAACAGAAAGATGAATTAATTAAAAGGGAGACATATCTAGATGCGAACATGGCAAAAATCCTCAGAAAAGAATAGTTACAAAAGCATCACACCAAGATGGACCTCAGATACATGGAAACTTGCTAGGGGAGTACAAAGATAAACGAGTATCTCTCCAACTAAAGTAGACAACAAATTTTCCATGAAACTTTAAGGACTTTTCACTTTTGATCATTGCACCCCCCCCCCCCCCCCCCCAAATAAGAATCACCTTGCAAGGGCAATGACTCGCATAAAATACTTTTCAAAAGGCATCCAACAGGCAAGAAAGTAAGTGAGATAGGGAAGGATAAATTTATTAAGAAAAAAAGACTATGAGAAAGAGAGCCTTGATAAGCATAACACTTGAAAAGTTTTTCACTGATTTTATTAAGAATCCAAACCGACCTTTGATTAAAAGAGATATTGCAACCCATAGGAATACCTAGAAGTCTAGAAACCTCTCCTTCTTTAACAATCTCACAACCTACCCTTTTAATGCACTAAGGGATGCAATTATTGGAAGACATGAAGGAGGCTTTTTTAATGATCTATTTGAGAGCCACTAGCCAAACATAAAACATCTAAGCACTTGAGAAAAATTTTAGCAAAATTGGAATCATCTTTCATGAGCGTGTTAGTGTCATCAACAAACATTTGAACGCACAAAGGGGAAGGAGAGTTGGGAATAGGAAATCCTATAATCTCCTAGTTTTCAACAAGGTCTTTAACAATCCAATCGAAGGCATCAGAAGCTATGGCAAATAGAAGAGCACCCTTGCCTTATCGATATGAAATTCGTTTTTTTTTTAATAAAGGAAGTTCGGCCTTAGCCTACTCTCTCAGACTTGAATTAAATAAAGGAAAAATACAAAAGAAGGGGACTAATGCCCACGGGATCCCTCGAATCCCACAGAGCGGGGGAAGCTTTTACAAAGTGTAGCTGGCTTTACAAGAAAAAGGTTTATCGCCCACTCATAACCCCCAAGCAGGGCCCGTGTGGGTAATATACTTTCTTTCTTGCTGGAGACCGAAGAATCAAGATTTAGCCAAATTAGAAAGTACTTGTAGGAACTTTCTCTGGACCGAGGACCATAACAGGAGGGGTGTGCCTAGAACCAAATGGTCCATATGCACTAGCCAAAAGGAGAATTGAGGTCTGGGTATTTTGGACATTGGCAACATGGCCAATAAGCTTGCGGCTAAGTGGATGATTAAGGCATGGTGCAACAGAGATTCCTCTTGGGCCACATTAATTTTCAGAAACATGAACACGATTACTTTGCTAGGCTACCCTGGATGGAAAAACCTTGACATCCTCACCCTCCTATTCTCTCCAATTCTGGTCTCACCCAAAGGATTGATCCTGGTAAGATCCTTGTGGTCGAGCTGGAACACATTCAAACCTCACATCAGAATTAGTGAAGATTGGAAGTGGGCTGCAGGTATAAGACAAAATGACTCTATTTGGTTCCTGATCCAAGGCATGAGAAATGTGGAGCCTTGGAATGTATTGAGTGCCAAGAGACTTTGGAATAAGGGATTCAAACAATGGAAGCACCTCTAGGAACAAGACACGAACAGATGGGTGGACTTTGAGGACCTTGACCCTACTACTGTGGTCACATATGAGGAATTGAATGTTTTACTGAGCAGACGCCACGCTTGGGACCGATCTAAAATCCGACTACTTATGGGACGGGACTCTCCAAACCCAATGGGCCTTAAATGGTATAATGGTAATCGCCTCTCCAAGCTTCCATATGTCAAAGCTTGCAATGACATTCACATCAGTCTCAACAAGAAATGGTGTCCCAACTGGACGCGACTTCGATGGGATATGAAATTTATGTCTATCTGGCACCCTCTCATTGAAAACAAAAAGTCAATTCTCCTATGGCAAATCCTACACATTGGAATATGGACCAATGCAAAAGCTAACAAGATCTGTGGGGTTCCACCCTCGTGCAAGCGATGTTGTCGTAGCAAAGAGGATATAGGTCACCTGTTCTTTGCTTGCCCTAAATCCCTTCGGTTATGGAGGGTCCTTGGTCGTTATTTGGGACTCGAAGAACAAATCAATAGGAAGCAAGCCCTCATTGGTGAAGCGATCGGCTGCTCTACAGCATTGTGGAATGCGATTAGGGGAGAGATCCTTTTGAAGATTTGGCGAGAAAGATGTGCTCAAAACTTTGGCAATACCCCCAATGAGTGGTCGATCGAGAAGTCCCTTTTCCTTCTCGGCAGAAGAATTGCTAACTGTAAGAAACCCCCCCCCTTTAGACATCACAAAGAGCTATTGTATGTCAACAATAAGCTTAAAACCAAGTGGGCTCCACATTAGGATATGAGGAACATGTTGATCACCATGGCCCGGCCAGCAAGATTGATTTGCAAACCCCTCCAGTAGTTAAGTTTATTATTAAGTCTAGCGAGGACCCAAGCCCACCTTTGTTTGAGAGAAACACCGAATCCCAAGGGGATACCAAGAATGTGAACGACTTGACCTGATTGAATGCTTTGGCATCCTTGCACATTGAGGAGATTGGGTTAATTCCCTTTGATAGCCTTGAATGCAGTCTTGGTATGGTTAATTCTGGATCCAGAGGCCTCACAAAACATGTCGAGGTTTCCAAGCTGGTATCACCATTGTGAACAAAGGCATTTGTGTCATCCGCAAATAGCCTCATGGTCATTTTCCCAGAGTTATGTGGCAAAGTGGTGCCTCTTATGTGACCAAGCTCCATCTGTCGCTCCACAAGTCGGCTCAGTCCTTCAGTGGCGATGGCAAAGAGCAGCAAGGCCAACGGGCAACCTTGCCTGATGGATCGTTTTAGATTGATTGCATTTGAAAGTTGTCCGTTGACATTGACTTTGGTGGAAGCATTGCCAAGGAGAGTTGAGATCATCCTGAGGAATCTCTGACTACACCTGAGGTCTTTTAGCGATTGTAAAATATAGTCCCATTCCAATCTGTGGTAGGCTTTTTCAAAGTCAATCTTGAGGAAGAGGATGTCCTGGTTAGATTCTTCAGCATAGTCCAACCCTTCCCAGATATCAATGATGGCTTCCAATATTGACCTTCCCTTCATGAAGCCTTTTTGGTCTTTGCTAAGCCACTGGCCTAATGATAGGATATCCTGATGGCAATGACTTTAGCAAGAATCTTATATCCGGTTTGAAGCATTGTGATAGGTCTCCAGTTCTCAATTTTGTTCCTCTCCCCTTTTTTATGTATAAGTTTGATGATGCCGTTGTTGAGACAAGTGGGAAGGGCACCGAAATTGAGTGCCTCAAGCCAAACAAGACGCAAGGGGGTGGCCACCACATATTTGAATGATTTAAAGAACTCATTAGTGAGCCCATCAAGCCTCGGGCTCTTGTCGTTCAGAAGCGAATCGATAACTTCTAGGATCTCTTGTTCAGAAATGGAGACGTCAAGCAAAGCGCTCAAGTTGCATGGGAAGTCCGAGAGATGGTGGCCATGCAATCTCGCCTATGGGGGGAGAGGGGACAAGCACTATCAAGAGACTCGTGAAGTGCGCTTCTATAATGCCAATGTTTTCTTCCAGTGTCTTACATTCTACCCCATCCTTGTCAAGTAGTAGCGGGATCTCCTCTCTAATTTGTTTTCTTCTAAGAATATTGCACATCTCTTTGGAAGGTTTGTCTGCCTTACTAGCCCACCATTCATTAAAATAAATTTGAAGATTTCTCCTTTTGATCTCCTCCTCATATCTTAATCTTCCTCTAATAATTTGGAGTCCCTTTTGAGATTGGATCTTCCCTTTATTAACTTCTTCTTCGAGTCTCCGGAGCCAACGGTATAGGTTTTCTCTACGTCTTCGACATATGGTTTTGAGATCCTTCGTAGTCCTAAACAAGATCTGACAAGAATTTTCCACCACGTTTCTCCAACCCTTGGTTGGAGAGGTGTAGATGGCAAAGGCCTCAAGCCACGCGTTAGTGATTTCATGGTGGATAGAGGGGAGCGAAAAGACAAACAGGTTGGCATGAAACCAAGGTGCCTTGCGACTTTTAGATGGGGGGAAGGTGAGCACCATTGGGTAATGGTCTGAGATGGTGAGGTCGATACGTTGTGTTAGGGTGGGAGGACCCCATTGATGGATGAGATTCTGTGAAATGTAGCTTTTGTCGAGTCTCGTTTTCCTCAAGTCCTCACCCAATTGAAGATTGGACCAAGAAAAGCCATTCGGGTCCTTGACTTTGACCAGATCCAGAAATAGCTTGGTTTGGTCCCATGTGTCTTTCTCTTGGCCATCAATGATATGGCCCTTGTTGTTCCACCTATCAGAGGGATCCTCCACCATATTGAAGTCACCGCAAATCATGACATTATGAGAAAACAATCCAAGGAGGACCAAGTATCGATCCTTGTAGCATCCTCATTTGGAGCATACATAGAAATCAGGGAGAATTGGAAGGGGGTGCTGAATGTAACCGCCAACCACCTATGGTTTCTGTCTTTGCTTGTGGAGTCAAGCTTATTAGCCTAGAGGTGATTGATACCAATGGCAGTTCCACCAGAACCACGCTGATGGGTTGTGGAAAACCACACATCGGACTGAGAGACGCCCTTAAGTCTTTCTTGAAGGTCTTCTCCTTCAATTTTAATCTCCTCAAGACAGATGAAGTCCGGGTTTAAGCTTATGTCGTGGAGCCATTGACCAATAATGGTGGCTCTTATGGGGTCAATTAGCCCCCTAGTGTTTAGTGAAGCGATGATCATTTTCTTGCACTTCCCTCATTTCGAGGGTGGGACTTCTCTTTTTTCCTCTTGGAGTCTTCTTTTTTTTTATGAGGGGGGACGGTCCCAACCATGCGTCTTCGATTTGAGTGGGCTTTTCCAAGGCGTTTCTACCAACTGTTTTCCCTTGCGTGAAGCCTCCTGTGGGGGAGAAGGAGAGGCCATTTTCGGTATTGTTGTTCCAATGATGGAACTTTCACTTTCCATATTTTCCTCATTACTTGTGGTGAACCCATCTTCTTTGCTAGTTGTGTAGTCCTCTTGATTGACCGCATTAGAGGGGGGCCACTCCAAGGGTAAGTTACTTGTGCCCGCTAAGTCTCGGGTCCCTCCCGGATAATCAAGCTCATTAACCTCCTTCTCGAGGTTGCAAGGGTTTAGACAAGGGACCATTGATGGAAAACCTAGAATAAACATTATCAAAAAGCACACTAACATACTTGATGAATTGTTTATGAGCACCAACGTCATGAAGGGATTGGAGAACAAAATCCTACTCAATCTTATCATAAGTCTTATCAAACTTAGTTTTGAAGAAATAAAAATTTTTATTGGTCTCATTGGAATACTAAAAAATTTCCCAAAGGGAAATAAGAGCATGAAGATATACCTACCTTTGATGAAGCCTTTTTGCTTGGGAAGAATAATATTGTTCATAATGGGGCTCGTCCTCCTAGCAAGGGTGGAGGAGAAGATTTTGTAGATAGTTGTGAGACAAGGCATGTGTCTCCATAGGAAGAGGACCTCTTCTAAGGGTTTCCTTCCAAATCAAGATAATGTATGGAGTCAAAAAAGCTTTCAAAACCAAGAAGAACTCATTGGGCAAACCATCAAGACTAGGTTACTTGGTTTCTTTAACCTCATTGACAATGAGGGGTAGGTCCAAGATAGAAGTCTGGTCAATAGGAATCACTTTTTCCTTTTAAGAGCAATGTGAGCTTTGGCCCTATCAATGTCCTCCCCCATCTTGGGAGTGCAAGAGAAAACATTGGTAAAGAAGCTAGTAGTCTCCCACAGGTTCTCATCAATATTGATAGCCAAACCACCAAACCTCTTCCTCACATTTTTTCTTCTTCATCAAAGAGAACATACTTTTGTTAGGTTTATCAAATTTTCTAGCTTAGAATTCTCTTGAAGAGGCAAGGATACCACTAGTATCAAGGTAAAAATAGAATCAAGACCGCTAGGATTATTAGTAAGTTTGGAAGAAAGCAAGTTAAGCTCCCTAACAATAATTTATCTCCTGTTGGCTATGATATTGTTAAGGGCACATTGTATCACTTTGTAACTTGCTACCCTTTGGGCTATTCTAGAGTTGAGATTATATTTGTAAGGTTTATTTGGAGGGTGAGTTAGAGATTAAGTGGGAAGAGCCTTAAAAGGCCATAAATTTGTATAAATTTGGCTTGCTGTTAATGAAGAACCTCTCTTTTTCCGTCACCACTCTCATGGCTTATGACGTGTTTATTGTGTTTTCTTGGTTCTTCTAGTTTGTTAGTGTAGTTTTGTTGCTTTCTTGTTCTTGGACGTGCATGGCGACGACAGTCTATCTCCCCCTCTCATTCTCTCTCTCTCCCCTTTCATTACCTGTGCATGGAGGCGCCAACCTTCTGGCGACACTGGCACGCCCGTCGTGACATAACCCTCAGTCCCACACTGCAGATTGATACCACTTTAATGCTCGGTGGTGTGATGTTGCAACACCAGAAGTTCTTCGAAGAGCTATGCTTCTGCAGCATTCGAAATCGACTTTAGTTTAATGAGTGGTTGCACTCTCGTGGAGGTGCGTGTTTTGATGGTGCAATTCAAACTGCGTGCGTGCTATTTCTTTGCTTGCAGGCACAATGGTGATTCTCCAGTCCGTAGCGCACAGTTGTATGCTATCAAGGATGCTTCCGAATTCATGCCATGTTGTGATGCCATGCAGTTGTTGGTAATGATATAAATCACATGTTGTAGTTTTGTTATATTATTGTTGCGCTGCTATTATTATCTGCCGCCCGTAGTAAGGTCAACTGCCGCTGTTAGTTTGAATACGACAATGTTTGAATGGTTCGGGTGTTTGCTGTGAAAGGTTGCAACACAACAGATGATGCATTTTCCATTCTTTTCTACTTTTATGTACTATCACGAAAGGAGCCTTTGACGTCCCTGTTAGTCATCATTGCGTAGCTTGCAACATAACTCTCGGTTCTTCTGTCTCTGGTGAAAAAAAGCAACAAATCTGTCTCTCATAGATGTTCATAGAGTCAACCATTTGATTTCACAAGCTTTATGCACACGAATGAAGTAACATCGAATTTGAATTAGAACATTCAGAGCGCTGTTGTGTTCAATTCTATTCTGATTTTTCCACTGCTGCCAATCGTCCGCTAACCTTTCTCTTGGAAATGATGCTTTCTTATGTTATTAGAGCAATGGATGACGATCACAAACATTGGCACCGTTGATCTTTATTTAAGTATTGAGCCTTATGTTTATATAAAATGATGTAATGCAGTTTAACATGTTCATGCTGATTTGCGAGTACATTTGGTACCGCAAGTGAATTCATGTATCATATTGATGTCTTTTAAATGGATTTTTTTTGGAAGTATGTTTGATGCGTCTAGCTCCTTTTCCGCAACATGGAAGTACTCAGACAAGCTCAAAGCTACTTGGAGCATTGGAACCAAATGGAAGACGAACAAAAATGAAGAACTTGGAGACATTGAAGCCATTGATCCTTATTTGTATTCCTTTGCATATTATGTTGTATAAAAACTGATTGATGAAATGATGTAATTGGCATATAGGAGGGCAAGATCATGGGTTATGTGAGTGGTATTCGTGAACCTTGGATTAAGTTCTAGGCACTTCACTTTGGTTTGCAAGTATGGTTCATACGGGTAGTGCATAATTATGTGAGCACATATAACATGGAGTTGGACTATTCTATTCCAAGAACGGTGCTACCACTTTAGCATGATGAAAATGTACATGGCGATTATATATGGGTTGGGTTCTTATTTTTAGACTTTGTTTGGATATGTGTTGGCCTTGATATGAGGGCATGACTTGATGTCTTTGATCTTGGTGAGTGTGATGGAACCGGTGTCCTTGGGCATGAGTGATGTGGAGGCTCGCGGATTGAAACTCTCTTCAAGATTAAGTGTATCCCTTTGGTTGTATGACATGTTATATAAAGGTTCCCAGCCTATAAATGGTTTCCATGTAATTTTCATCTTGTTGAGGGGGATATCACTTATCAAGGGATGTGGTAGTTCAAGTCCACCGTGCGTGCCAGTGTTAAGGGCACATTGTATCACTTTGTATCTTGCTACCCTTTGGGCTATTCTAGAGTTGAGATTATATTTGTAAGGTTCATTTGGAGGGTGAGTTAGAGATTAAGTGGGAAGAGCCTTAAAAGGCCATAAATTTGTATAAATTTGGCTTGTTGCTAATGAAGAACCTCTCTTTTTCCGTCGCCACTCTCATGGCTTATGACGTGTTTATTGTGTTTTCTTGGTTCTTCTAGTTTATTAGTGTAGTTTTGTTGCTTTCTTGTTCTTGGACGTGCATGGCGACGACAGTCTATCTCCCCCTCTCATTCTCTCTCTCTCCCGTTTCATTACCTCTGCATGGAGGCACCAACCTTCTGGCCAAAATATGTTTTCTTAGTCTCTTCTAGTAGGTAAAGAGGGAGTGAATATCTTTCACAGCCTTGGATCAAACAACAAAGGGGTTGACTCCACAATTAAAATGGGTAGCAGTTAGGGCACTCAAGGATCTACAAGATAGGGAAGCCAACGAAAGGAGTCATAGCAGAGAGAAGGAATAAGTAGGCAAGGCAGACAATGCAGATCCGACAAGTAGGCCTGTCAATTTTTCCGACTTAATCTCTTTTTAACAGTGATTTTCATCACTTCATGAACATTGTAAATACTGTTTTCGGTAGATTCGACTCAATTTTTTTCAAGCCAAGGAGTCCTTGAGCTTGAGAAGTATTAGAGGTAATAAATTACCAATTTTCATAATTTTTAGAGCTCGTTTGAGCCTCCAAAATAGCTTAGGAACCTAATTTTTAACTAGGTCGGACACTAGGTCTGGACAAGGCCACTACCTAGTCAAAAACTATAAAAGGAGCTAGGGAGCTCATTTTTGAGGAGAACAAAATTGTAGTTTGAACTAAAGAAGAGCTTGTAATTGTGTTTTGATCGTAATCAAAGCTTCCATTGTCTCACTCTTTGTTCTTACGTGTGTGTGCATGTTATCGCGATCGATAGGTCCATCACGATGGAGCAGTCAATCGTAACTTACTGAGTCAATGATTGTTTGACCACGATTGAATAAATTTTCTAGCCACGTGTCAATCGCGATTGACATATCAATCACGACGGACAACAACGACGGACACATCAATGGCGATTGACAGACCAATCGATTGCGATTGTTAGGCAAATTCGACTTTTTTTTGGGATTAAAAAATTAGCCTATTTTTGGCTCAAATTTGGAAAAATTAAGGGTCATTAGAGCATAAAGAAACCTTAGAAAACACTGTGAGCTATCCCTGAGTGCTTGTTTCACCTGTTTTGACTCCCGAGTGCCTGACTAGCCATAACTTCTTCATTCAAACTTTGATTGCTACAATTTTAGTCCCATTGGAAAGCTTGTTGAGAATCCTATGTGGACCTTGCACAAGGGTAAGAAAGTGGAGGGATATCTAAGGGAGTTTTCATTAAAACAAAGCAAAATTTGGGTCTGTGAAGTGCATGCATGGACATGGTCTTTTAAGCCATTAAAAATTTATTCTTGAGCTAACTGCAAGACTCTTACAGGTCCATTGAGAGCAATAGAGGGTGCCCAAAGCAAGGGTATTCTGCAAGCTTGAGAACAGGGTTCTTGAGCACCAAAGAGCAAGGGAAACGCAATTCAGGTTGGATCATTCTCAACTCACTCTGTCAAAGTCCTAGCTTAGGCTAAGTGCGAGTAGTGCTAGAAGTAAATAAGGGGCCGATAGGCATCTATCCAATCGAAGACTACTTAATCACTCAAGTTTAAGCAGAAATATAATCTCATTCTGATCGATAACTTAAAAGGAAAAGGACTTAACTTGGTATGATCGATTTCAAGTGCGAATAAAATCACTTAAGTATTCTTGACGATGCAAAATCAGATAAGATCATAAACACGATAACAAAATAAAAAGAATCCAGTGGTTGATAAAAAAGAATAAGCAACGAGGTTGTACTTTGGGTAAATTTGGGATTGATTAATCAGAAATATGAACCTTAGATCAGTACGACACCTAGGGAGAGATAGACAAAGCCTTAGGTCTTTAGAGGCTAGTGTCAATCACACTGCTAGGTCTTCAGCCCAACAGTTGAGCACTTATCTGCACACCCTAGCTCTGAAACTAGCGATTCTGAGATATCTTATGGTATGGAGAGACCCATAGGAAGTTCAGGTGGCTTACTTAGAGAAACCCAAAGGCCCATACAAAACCCATCTTCCATACATTAGGACCAACTGATTAGGTGCTCGCATCTATGAGGACGGCCTAAGAAGGTCCGTTGTGCAAATTAAGAACCCTGATCAACCCCTTGGATTAGAAAATCCAGTGGTCAAGTTCAAAAGCATACCTAGATAAGAAATGGAAAATGTACGTAGTCACCAACGAACCAGATAGAACAGATGAGTTTGGTAATGTGATTACAAATACAGAGAGCCTAGAACTCCCCGAGGCAAATCAGTCTTGAATAGAATCATCACTCTAGAGTGGGTTCCCCGAGACAATAAGAGCATAGATCTGCTCTTAAACCAAGAGACTGATGAATGTTTTTGGAGGTATAAACCTGACCAACCTAATGAAGTAGGAATGCTCATGCTCTATGAGTTTAAAGATCTTGATAGTCCAGACAAAGTGACCTATTTAGACAATACTTCTGAGAGAGTATGTGGTCTTAGAACATGGTAGGCATGCCTACACTTGGAAGGGTGAATTTATTTTCCCCAACCAAGATCTAATGTCTCTTATGGTCACCAAGGAGCTACAACATCCCACACTTGTGGAGCTCAAAGGGACATGAGTAGAGATAGGCCAGATGTAAGTTTTGCTAACCCACTAGGAAGAGAAAGGACAAGAATAGAGATGGATAGAATGGAAAGTGAGAGACCTGGAGACCCAAGGAATCAAAGAAATATAGACCAATTCCCTCTGTCAAGGCCTAGGGAACACACCACGATCTTGAGGCCTACACAACTAGTTAAGTCCATGAAGAACTGCTTCGATGGCAGAGGAGACCCATACGATCATGTGGCAGAATTCAGGAAATGTTTGAAAGCTAAAAAAGTTGAAGACTTGTTCACTCAATATAATGCCTTCAGCCTAACTCTCAAGAACTGAGCTCTTACATGGTTTCAACTGCTTCACCAAGGCTAGTTCGGGAACATAGACCAACTTCTAGAGACTTTCATGATAGAATTTTCTAAGAGTGTCATACGTCACAATACTTCCTCACTTATTCATAGTTTCAAGCCAACACCTCAAGAGATGGTTAGACTTGCACGAAGAAGGTTTAGGAAGTACCTAGAGAGATGTCATGTTCCTGAGTTACCCACACTAGCCAAACAAGTGGCTTTATTCTTGGATGGATTGCTAAGTACCAAATTGAGATGATATGTGTACTTGAAGGACCCTAGGACCATAGAAGAGTGTGTACGCATGTGCATAGACATTGAGGATGACCTAGGGGAAGAATTAGAGCTTTCAAAAATCTACAAAGATTCAGATAGCTCTACTAGCCTCAATTCAAATCCATCCACCTCTATTGAGGAACTTGTGAAGAAAGTAGCTCAGAAGTTAGGAGTGTCAAGCAAACAAATACCAAGGTTTGCCCTAGTGAAAAGATGCTACACTTGTGGAGGTGACCATATGGCGAATGTATGTCCCATTATGGCTCAACCCCAAGTGAATCATAGTAGTCAATACTGCACCATAGAACGCAGATACACTAATCACAAGTGCAAGATTGCCCATACAATAAGCAAGCAGTTAGGAAAACTTATCCATAGCCATACCCTCAACAAGGAAGATACCAGAACCAATAGCCATCACAACAATATGCTAGGCCTCAACAACCCTACCAACCACAATATCAAGCCCATCAAAGAACTCAACCAGTTCTAGTGCAACAACCCCCTCCTCGAGCCAATGTGATTCCAGTAAACTATGCAGCTGTGGAAGAGAATTTGAATACAGCCATAGTGCCAGCAACACCATTGCTTTTATAGAGTGATCCAAGTGATCATAGTTTCGAATCTACTCACATTGATAGCCCACATGCTTACTACATGCAATCACCTGAGCATAATGAGACCTACTATTATGAAGACCCAAGTGAACCTAGTTGGGAGCTAGAGTATGAAAATGTCATGTACACAAACCCCAACTCTAGACCTCAACCTAGGCACGTAAGACCCCCTTTTCCTAGAGGACCTTGCTATCGATGTCAGGGAAATCACCTCATTCGTGATTGCCCTATTCCTGCACCTACACAACCCCAACCCGTGACAATTCAAGGTTTTTGTCCCGATTGTGGGATAGAGCATCTCTTGCAAGATTGTTCTAAGAATCCCAACAATATGCCAAAAAGCACTCCTATCAACGTTATTGGGTTAGTAGTAGACTCTACAAGAAGTGTGACTTCCACTGCACCAGTGCAAGTGGTCACTAGAGCTCAAGGTTTGCACTAAAACCAAGCTTTAGGCCAGGAAAAGAGTTCAGAGGTTAGTGAGAGTGAGAGCATAACCAAGAAAAGGACCAAAGCTTGGAAGGATAGTCGTGAGCGAATGAAAAGGCAGTGGGCAAAGAAGATGAGTGAACTCGAGGAAAGTCGAAGAGAAATGGAAGCCAAGATAATTGAAATCACATCTCAAACTCACTCTCACACTACTCCACCACCACCATTCCAATCTCCCTCCAATCCACCTTCCAACCCACCTCACACAATCCCACCACCCCCTAGAGTAGGATCAGTCTTAGTAGATCCCACAAGGCAAGTGAAAGGAAAAGCCTCCCTGCCCAGGAATCTGATGTGCCTAACTCCACAGAGCCGGATGTGTCTTCTTCTATGAATTGATATTCACCAGAATTCCTAAGAGAGATTCAAGAGGAGAAATGGGCTAAAGAGAATGAAGTTCCTCCTCCCAATGAATTTGTGGATGACGTGCATGATGGATTCCCACAAGACATTGCTTCCATTTATGGAGAGCAGGAGAGTGCCCAATCTCAGGAGAGATTAGACTTCGAGTCTAATTCCTTATAGGAGCTACCCCATTTCAGAGGCCCATGGGAAGCTAAGTCTACGTGTATGAGAGCATCCACGGTCATGGTAAGGAATGAAGATTCAATCATACCTAGGAATACAGAGGTAGTCAAGAACACTAAAGTGTAGTGCAATCTCACTTTAAGAAGAGCTACTCAAGGTGAAGCTAGAGTTATGGAAACATGTAGCCAATCAAGTGCCAGAAGTAGCAAAACCTTGTTCCCAGGTAGGTGCTCGTAGAACACTGCTAGAAATACCCTTGGAAAAGATAGGACACATGGGTGAAGGAGAAGGAAACACCTATCTTCCCAGTACCCATCAAGGATACACAACCAAGGCAATTTTGGACTCAAGCACAGGAGTAGCAATTGCTACCACTTCCCTATGGAAGCATTGGGGCAAGTCAACACTCAGGCCAACGAGAATGAAATTGCAGATGGTTGATGGTCACATAGAAAGACCCTTAGGACTGCTAGAAGGGATAACTCTCACTACATGTGGTGTAGAGTTTGAGCATACTTTTGTTATATGTGACTTTAGCAAGAATCATGCTTATGAGATGATTTTGGGAATACCATTTATGCGGCAGTTGCAAGTGGTACAAGATTGGGGAACCAATTCTTTGTATTTGCAACACTTAGGTGTTACAACCAAAGTCAATCTCAAGGATTACTCTCATAGAGACATACCCCCTATTCATTGGAACCCCATCCATAGAGCTAAAGAAGATACAGAGTCAGTGCATTCCATAGGATCAGTTCAAGATCTAGCCTATGCACCTGTAGTATTTCCTGATGAAGAATTTTAACCTCATGGTTGGGTAGAAATTCTAGCAACAATGGATGTAGCCATCAATGAAGAACAATGGACACCCCACTATGACGAGAATGACTATGACATTTTAGTCTTCACAATAGAGCCAATCATGTGTGATTGGGTTATTGAAGAATGTGAACCTAGCACTGATGCATTCAAGGATGCAAGTGACTCCGATCTAGAGTCAATCATTATGGACCCACCTTTTGCATTAGATGAGGAATATTTCTATGAAGTAGAAACTCACCCTTAGGGACACGAAGAACTTACAAAGGATGTGAGATTAACCACACAGGTAACCACGAAGAGTCCCTGAAAATTTCAAAAAGTATGGGATAGAAGATAGGAGAGTCATGATGAGAATGCCTAAACGTGATGCACAAGCAAGAGAGGCTTATGATAACAAAGAAACCACCAAGAAAATTATTGTAACCATAGAAGAAGGAGAAGAAAAATGGACATATATTGGACATGATCTGATGGAGGAGAAAGAGCAAGAGTTGATAGCCTTGCTAAGAGAATACAGAAATGTATTCGCTTGGAGTTACAAGGACTTGAAAGGTGTAGACCTTGACATATGCTCATATACGATTCCCATGACCTCAAATACCAAGCCCTCTAAGGAAAAACCATACACTTATAATGAAAACTATGCTGCCAAGATGAAGGAAGAGATAGATTGCTTGGTAGAAGCTGAATTTATCTATGAAATCGAGCACAATGAATGGGTATCCCCCATCGTAGTGGTGCCAAAGAAGAATGGAAAGTTACCTGTATGCATTAACTTGAAGAAAGTTAACACAGCCACTATTAGAGATGGTTATCTGCTTTCTATCACTGAGCATCTACTAGAAAGAGTAGCAGACAAGGAAGTGTAGAGCTTCCTTGATGGATTTTTGGGCTACAATCAGGTAGCCATTGCTCTAGAAGATCAACATAAGATAGCTTTTGCCACAAAGTGGGGCATATTTTCTTTTTGGGTAATGCCATTTGGTCTCACCAATGCGCCCACTACCTTTTAGAGGCTGATGTGTCATGTATTTAAAGAATTCCTGAGGAAGAATTTGGAAGTCTATGTTGATGATCTGTGTGCTCATTCCAACAGTCGACAAACCGATATCCCTAAGCTGAGAGCTATCTTTGACAAATGTAGAGAATATCAAGACTGCTTGAACCCAGAAAAGTGTGTTTTGTACTCCCTTTTGACTAACTTTGATTGGACTGAAGAATGTGAGGATTCCTTTAACAAGCTCATGAGAAGATTGTGTTCTGCACCAATCTTGACTACACCAGATTAGAGCAAGCCATTCCTTGTCCATGTGGATGCATCCAATTATGCTATTGGATGTGTACTTGCACAACCTACTGGTGAAGGGAATATGGATCTCCCAATAGCCTATGCTAGTAGACAATTGAATGCTATAGAAAGAAATTATACCACCACCGAATGAGAAGCATTAGGCATGGTATATGTTTTTAAAAAGTTTAGACACTATTTGCTTGCAAATAAGTTTAAATTTTTTAATGATCATCAAGCTCTACTGTACTTGGTAAATAAGCCATGCAATACAGGTAGATTAGTAAGATGGTTCCTCTTACTAATGGAATATGAGTTTGAGGTAGTGGTGAGGAAAGACAAGACTCACTTGAGAGCAGATCATCTATTGAGGCTCACATTCGGAGAGGCCCCACAAGGAGTATCAGATTATCTCCCTGATGCTTACTTGTTCAATTTGGAAGTTGTACACAGTGGGCCAAGACATTAGTGCCAGTATTGACATATGGGCCTAAACATCTAGTAATGAACACTCAAGATAGGGACGTAGTAAAAGCCCAAAAGTACCATATCATGGTAGGAAGTATGTACAAACATACAGATCAAGGGATATTAGCTTGTTGTGTGGAGGAGGAGGAGTATGCAAAATGGTTGCAATTAGCACATGTGGGTGCATTAGAGAAACACTAATCAAGGCAAAGAACTTTACAGACACTAAGCAGACTCGGAGTGCATTAGCTGACTATGGAAGCAGATGTCCATAAATTGTGTAAGGAATGCCCAGTCTGTCATATTAGACCACTTGTGGAGCATGCTACACTATACCAAGTGTCTCTAATACCAGATTTGAGTGAAGCATTGGTAGCCTTCTTGAGGATGAAAACATTCCCTCAAGATATGGCCCTAGCTAGACAAAGAAGTTTAGAACAAGAAGCCCTAGATTACACACTCATTAGTGATAATCTATACAAGCGTGGAAAAGACGGATATATAAGATTATGTGTCCATGAGAGTGAATCTCTTAAGATCCTTGAAACTGCTCACCAAGGTGTGGCAAGAGGACACTTTGGACCAAACCGTGTGATTAAGGCAATTAGGTCCTATTAACCCCCCACATAAGAGTTCACATGCTGAATACATCATCATGACCATAGACTACCTAACCAAGTGGGTAGAAGTGAAAGCCACAACAAAGAATGATGCTCAAACAATAGCTAAGTTTGTATTTGAGAATGTGTTCACCAGATAGGGCTACCAATAGAGCTAGTAAGTGATAGAGGCACCCACTTCTTGAATGAATTCATTGAAAATCTTCTTCAAAAGTTCTTGGTGATATACAAGAAGTTTGCCCCCTATCATCCACAAGCTAATGGGCAAGCCGAAAGCACTAATAAGATTCTATGCAATGTGCTGACAAAATTAGTGAATAATAAATGCTTTGATTGGGACAAACAGTTACACCATGCTCTTTGGGCGTATAGAGTTGAATATAAAACAGTACTCCAAGCCACACCCTTTCAGATGGTATTCGGCCAAAATGTAGTGCTACCCTTGGACTTCTTGATACCTACACTGAGAGTAGCACAAGAACATGAGTGGACAGGGCATGAACTCTCTTCAAGAATCTTTGATCTAGAACGGCTAGGTGAAATGAGACTGAGAGCTATCGCAGGGATTTATGCAGCTAAGAAAAGACAAAATGCATACTTCGATGCCCATGTGAAGGATAAAGGCTTGAAAGATGAAGACTTAGTTTTGGTGTATACCCTGAAGCAATATGCAAGAAAGCTAGAGAAGCATGGGAATGGACCCATGATTATTAATAGAATATCAACAAGTGGGGCTATCCAATTAGCCACCTTAGAAGGTGACATCCTACCAAGTTACACTAGTGGATGCCGAGTCAAATTATATCAAGAACCCCTCATGGAGGAAATGCTTAGCTAACTTAATACAGCTAAGAAACGCAAAGAAGAAGAAAAGCAAATTCGAGAAGAAGCGCAGGCAGAAGCCTTGGAACACATCCAAAGAATGAAATTGAGAAGACGGGGTAGAGATGAGCTTAGGATAGATGCCTATGCAGCTCCAAGATATCACATGGCTATGTGTGAAGTCTTAGGTGTAAATTCCCATAGAATAATTGACCGACGTCCTTTTGTGACTTAAGAGATAGTGCAAGGAAATAGTGCAAGAACTGTACGGGCCTTGATTGACTCAGGTGCAACCACTAGTGTGGTTCAGCTTTCTTATTGTTAAGAATTAAAATTAAGTGTCAATCCTATAGAAGCCTACATCATAGGATTGGGAGGAGTGGAAACGCCTTGCATGGGTGAGGTGGAGCTTCCCCTCCACATTCAAGTGGTTCTAATGACAGTTAAGGTGCTAGTGTGTCAAGACGAGGATCTCACTGAGACTCTTGTCTTGGGCCAAGACTGGATATATGATCATGCAGTCAACCTGAACCTAAGAAGTGGACTTCTTCAGGTTTGGGTAAGTCAGAATCACATTACCATCAAGTTAGAAAGTAGAGCACTCAAGGAAGTTGGAAAGGCACCAACTCCTGGTCCTTCCAGGAGCACACTGATGCAAAATGATGCTTTTCTTGTCCAACCCTCTATGATGTAGAAAACCTCCACTCAAGAATAGGTGGTGCAAGTGGAACTCCCTGCTTGTCCAGCAGGAGTTCCAATCCAAAAACTTGAAGCCCCGGAGACCAAAATGAAGGAAAGAAGCAGCTATCCTAAACCAAAGATCACCTCGGCCAAGGCATCTCGACCATCAAAGCAGATATGGGTGTGGAAGGGGGAACTTCCCCAAGCATCTTTGGCGGAAGCCTTAACCAAACCCTACTCTAGTGATCAGCATAGGACGCCTAACAAAACATTTCCCTAACAATCAGCCACGGTAATAATGTCTATCTAGGTACCCAAGAAGTCGATGAAGGCCGTCCCACAATCAAGGCAAATTTGGGTGCCTAAGACTTGCTTGCATGCTCAAGAAGCCACCCATAAGCTTCACGAGACAAAGCTCCATTCACACCCAATCACACATGCATCAACCGGCACTAATAGGATCATTTGTAAATGGGTCTCTAAAAAGCCTCATTTCCAAGTAGAAACTAATGTAGAGTCTCCCATAGTCCGCAGGCAGTCAACTTGTAAAACCATGCATTATGTTTGGCGATAGAAAGCTTGTAATAAGCCCCCCAACCCCCAATTTGTAAATTCATCTCCACCTACTAACTTCATCATCCTCACACTACACGATTCCACTTAGCACATAGAACTCTTCATTCGCTAACTAAACACACGATCACTGAGCACCAACTGACCCACTAACCTTATCATGGTGCCTCATGTTAATGTTGTAACAGGGAAAAATGGTCATGTCCACTACAATGTTAACATGTGCTTCTATATTATCACAGAATCGGCAAGCAAGGCACTAGCATGGCAGAAGTAGCAGGAAACAGTTCACAGGCAGGGTCAAGCTCTCAAATAGTCAACATTGAAACCCTCCTTCTTGAGGAAGAGCTGACAGAGAGACCTCAGGAAATTAGGGCGGTTCATGTACTTCCAATTCAGGACCCCCCCCAGAGGGGCACACCTCATAGGTTGGCAAGCATGCCCATTGGTTCAGTGACATAGCAGGACCACTGGGAGAGGGTACCTACTTCTAGGAAGCCGAAGTAGAATTCAATGGCAAGTGGGGAAGATACCACTTCTTTGCTCGCGAGTTTGAAAATTACCAGAATGCAGAGGTTATGAGATCAGTATGGACTAAAGCTGGCTTGAATAGCTACTTTAGAGCAATGTTGCCCAAACCCGATTTTCTGCGCTGGTCCTACATGATCAACACTCTCACCCCTAGTAGGGCCAAAGGAGGAGATAATACATTTTTGGACATGAATTAAAAAGGTTTAAGCTGACCACCAACTTAGTACGGGAGGCCCTGGACATGAAGGGCATGCACATTCCAAGAGAAAAGGAAACCTTGATTCCTAGATGAATGAAGCACAAGGGCCTCAACAAATTGAAGGATATGGTGGCCATGACTCCAACCATTGCTCTCCATTTATGCACATGTATGTAGCATTTTGCCTTCCGCGCTCAAGAACGCTTTACCATGCCACTAAAGATAATTTGGTTCAGTTTGTATTTGGCGGAAACAGAAAACCTCACCCTCAATATGCCCCATTCGATCATTGATCAAATTCACCTAGCACATCAGTGGTGGAACAAGAAACACAAGAATGTACTTCATGGATGTTGCATGCTTACATTGATCATTTATAGGTGTTTGGCTTATGATGTACCCATCCAACGGGCATTTGTATGGTCTAGAGTACAAGAGTTTTAGAGATGAGCATCAATGGCAGGCCCACCATAAAAAAAAAATGAGGGGCTCCGTTCAAATACCCTATGCACAAGCAATGGGTGCCACCTTCACACCAAATGTGACACCACCTCAACAGAGACGTGTTCACCCATTCACAATTCGCTTACCCAGGTAGAGCGCATAGGGACCAAACCTTATCTTCCCTCCTATCCCTTCTTATTTGGAATTTCCACAGGGCTACACTTTGGATGACTTAACCGATGAAGAAATTGCCAGAATGATAAATGAGGTGAGTCTTAAGATTGAGGAAGACCAGAACCGAGGACCACACCTGACTACAGAGACTCTAGCCCCTACTCAACCCGAAGTAGTAGAAGTGAACGAAGACGAAGAAGAGACCAATGAAGAGGAATCAGATGAAGAGCACGAGCGAGAGCAGGAGGAAATCACAAAGCTAGTGGGTGCACCAGCTTATACGGCACAGATCAAGAGATTGTACAAGACCATGAAGAGAGTTTAGGAGCATCACAAATTATCATTATAAATAGGGAAATTACTCACGAGTCAAATGTTAGGAGAAGAAGGGGTAGATGAACAATTTATCGAGTCTTTGGACCTTCACACTGATGCGCTTGGTCTTGATGAAGCCATTCACTCGGCCATCGCTCACATTCGTCGCTTTGAACAATGAGTGCCTACATGCCCCATTCGATCCAGAAAGCAAATTCATATAGATGTATCGACACCGATTGACACTACACAGACAGAAGAATACCACGATGCACTATGATCACCACACTCCAGACCCTCACCCCCAAACCCACCCCCCTCACCTCTCACTGCACGACAAACTTTTCCTCACGACACCACCAACATAATCTCCACCACCACTGAACATGTTGTCACGACCCTCTCATCATCAGTATCACATCTGGGTTATAGTTTTAGTTCTAATGTTATAGGAATTCCCCTTCCCTCTGGCACCCACCTTGGATGGGCGGCCACACCTACATTCACAACCCTGTTTACTGACATCACATCCACCGCACCTACCGTCCCCATTTACATGGTAACACAAACTTGTGATAGCATGAAAACATCACCATCCATGGCACCACTCCCTCCCTCCACACTACCACAATCTCCCATTCCCCCTCCACCCACATTAACTTTTATTTCCACTTCATTCACCACCCCTCCCCCCGTTCCCATTCCCACTACATCCTCCACCTTCCCAGCATCCCTGGATGTAAATAATATTTTTTCTACTTTACAACAATGTATATATCAGCTGCAGAACAAATATCAGACCTTAGAAGATCGTCATCGCAATATACTTGTGGAACACCAACAATTACAGAAGCAACTTACAACCTCAGAAGAAGAGAACACATCAATCAATCAACGTTATACTACGCTAGAGGATGCCCATCAAACCTTATTGGATCCTCCTCGACAATTAGATTCTCTAGACATTAAAAAACTAGAAGCTTTAATTGAACTTTATCACTTCAATAATATCAAACAACGTCGTAATTTGACATTACTACGAAAGCATATGGCCACTGCTCTAGAGGAGAATAAACGACTTCAAAGGCATAATGAAGAGAATCTGGAAGCAACAATGGAAGGCTCTCCTTAGGATATAGATCCAAAAAAAATTAAAGCTATTCCCTCGGATAGAATGAAAACCATCCTCAAGACATATGTTGATCTTCTTGAAGCACATGAAAGTTTGGAAAAAGAACGGGACACCCTCCGCCGACAGCTAAGGGCACAAAAAGAACAAACAAAGGTCACCAAGTCTATATCAACTACTGAAGAGGTGCACACACTCAAAGCACAGGTTTCTGAATTGCAAAATAAGTTACTTCAATACGAAAGACAACCCTCCCCTGTCATAGAACCGGAACCGGAAGAGTTGGTACCCATCAAAGTAGAAGAGTCATATGAGGAACCTTATGTTGCTATGCCTATGCGAGGTGGCCAACAAATCGCTGACGGATTGGACACACTTGAAGTCGAAGCCCCAAAGTGGCTGTAGAAGCTCGAAAAAACGGCCAACACACATGATGACAGAGTAATGGTTCAAATCAAATCAATGTCCAAGATTGAGGAGACTATCATCAAGTGAGAATACTTCCGAATCATGTCCCATCATTGATGGATAAGCACAACTCATGATCAATATGTACCATATGTGCTACTAGCAGATTATGATACTGAGATTCAACAATGTACTGGCAAGGTACAAACTTTTTCCACTCAATTCGGTCTAGATGACATACCTGAGAGCGCTACATGTGGGTCCGTCTTCCAACCTACTTGGAGGCTTTGTCTTCTAGAAACATATCCAGAGATGGTTTGTACATGGAACAATATGCCACTTTTGATCAAATACAACCCATGTTACATCTTAGTACTTAGAAGGTGCACGTGGCCAGAATTCACCATCACTGTTAAGAATGTCAAAGACTATGAGAAATGGCTCAACTATGTGTACCTAGCACCGCCATGGGGACCGGCCACAGTAGCGTATATGATATCCACCATCCGCCACTACGGTGTTAGAGTACGAAACATACTTGATGTTATGGCACATATGTGTATGAAGATATTTGAATTGATGCTGGTCACTTTCCGAACTTTCAAGAACATTCAAGGTCCCCATCTCTCGATAGTCGGTTTCAATGTAGGCAATCTAGATTTAGTGTATGACATGAGTACAACCCCAAGGCTACTAGCTAGTCAAAAACTATAAAAGGAGCTACAGAGCTCATTTTTGAGGTGAACAAAATTGTAGTTTAAACTAAAGAAGAGCTTGTAATTGTGTTTTGATCTCACCACTAAGCTACAACTTGCATGGAGAAAAAGTATAGATCTCTATGTAGTGTTCTCAATATTTGCATCTACTAATGAAGTCTATGGCATTCCCAATCGTGAGCCCTATGATATCCATCTCGAACTCTATCTTGGGACCCCTATATTTTAGGCTTACATGGGTGTCTCTCTCATAAAGAATAAAGAAGGAAATCATGAATAGGAAATTCGTCACCTACTTTCCTGTCCCTCAATTGACATAGATGAGTTTTCTAACATTGCACCAAAGGTATGAAAAAAATGGAACCTAGCGGACCTTAGGTTGACAATTAGTTTACCAAAGTTGAACATAATGCTCAATTAAGGTTTTTGGTCCTTCTTAATTGTGTGGATGCTCATGTGGATTGTATCTCGTGTGAAAACAATATTGTGCGTGATTAATTCTAATACCACTTATATATATCTCCCAATGATGTTCTTTTTTATTATGAATATTGCTTTCAAAACTTACCACACAAAATTCAAGGTACAATATGGATTCGTACATAGAAATGCATAAAAGATGCATGCATATTACCTCCCAACCATGTATCTACAGGCTCACCATAATCCCCCTACTTTCCAATCCGTTGGAACAATAATGTGGCTCCTAACATGAGTGCCACATGATAGTGAAGTAAGAGCTCATGTGTGGCTAGCCTTCAAGGAGGTTCCCATATCCTCATTACTGATTGGATCCCATGTAGCATCTTCAAATTAGAAACAAAGAATGCTTTCCTCAATTAAGACTAGAAAGAAGAGGTAGACATGGAACAATTTTAAAGGTTAAATAAGAGGAATTTTCCAAATCATGTTTGTAGATTGAAGAGGGAACTTTATGGCCTATAGAAATCCCTAAGATCTTAGAATGAGAGATTCATGGACTACCTAATCAAGTGTGCGTACCACTAGTGTACGGTAGATCCATCCTCTACATCAAACATAGAGGAGAAGTTTTGGTCTCCATATGTGTGTATGCAAGTGATCATATTATTATAGGTAGCGAATCGAAGGAGATCAAAGGAAATGTTGGAAGGGAGTTTAAGATCTCTAGTATTTGAGATCCCAGGTATTCTTTGGCATCCAAATAGTTTATAAAGAAAATGGGAGCTTGCTCATGCAAAGAAATTTTATCGCAGGCCCACATAAGAGGTTTGGGATGTACATTGAAAACTTATCACAAAACTGATGAAGGTAAATGTGAAGATACATTCAAGTGATAGAGAATCAATGGGATATGATCTTATACAGGTCAATTTTAGGTGCTCTCAATTATGCTCAATTGTTATAAATGGAATAGCTTATGGACTTGGATATGCATATTCCAATGTCAACACACTTTGTGAGCTATAGGGAGGATGCTAAGATAACCTAGGAATACTATAAACACTACAACAGATCGATGGTATACCAAGGTTTTTACCGAGGAAAATGAATGCGGCTTTATTTGCCGCGATGCCGGTGTAAAGGTCGGTTTGCGCGTTGGTACCATTAGGGCGAAAAACGGCCCAAAAAGGGCCGTGTAAGGATTTCAATTAGTTGTGCTTAATCGGGATTAAAGTTGTCAAATCCTGTAAGAAATTCCGTGTAAGTTCATTTAAAACGTATCTTATGCAAATTTTGAAGAGAGAGTCGTATCATATAATCATGAAAAGTTTGTGTGATATCTTACGGCTCGAAGTTTGTGTGATATCTTACGCCTCAAAAGTTGAATTTTCCTCTTGTTCATGGACCTATATAATGTGTGCTGATGACGTTTTGCGCTTTTTTTCTCTACTTTTCATAGCAAGCCTGTTTCTCCCTTTCACGTCATTTTAGACACTTGCTGGTCATTTTTCATAGCAGACCATGGAGAACGTTAACCCAAATACTCTCCCTGAGCTTTCAAACAATCGAAATCATTGTAAAAAGTTCCATATCAACATTGCAGTTAGTCAGGAGTATGCGACGACAAGAAACGTATTTCGAAGGGCTCTTCATCCTCTTGAAGTGGATGGATTGCGAAAGGAAGGCAAGAAACATATCGACATATGGACAGATGGATCTGTTTATCCAATTGATCCACAAACTGGAAGGTACCCCCCTTTTTCATAATCTTCATGATCTGATTAGATTTGTGGGAGATGGTGAGGATGGTTTACGAGGCTATTGTTCAAGGCTCTGGGATATTTCAAGGAATTATGTACAATACATAAACTATTTACAAAACACACTACACCAGAAGAATTTACATATGAGGGAGCTAGAAAACAAATTATCCACTTTATCTTCTCAGTTAGAGTCTTTTAAAAAAATGAAAGAAACTCCTATAGGTTTGAGAATGCGGTCAAAACGAGTAAAACCTTTTTTAGATTTGACTGAAAAATCTGGCCAGAAAAAGAAAAGAATGAAAATTGTTAGAGATCATGTGACAAATGTGCTAGGTTTCAATATGTTGAGCAGTTTTGAGCGCATACATTTCTGTAATGAAATTTTGAGTCAAAATGATGTTTTAAGACTATTGAAACTAAATGAAAATACATGCTTGAAACGCTTTGTTTTTCAAAAACTCATGACAGAAATGAATCTTTTACTAGAACCATTTCAAATTCAAAATATTTGTGATAGTGTCAGAGTGAGTAGGAAAGGTTATAGAGCAATTTCAAAAGTTTGGTGTGAATTTTTAAAATTTAACAAAGTTAGAAGTTTTGGATTGCCTCGACCCCATCATGTAGGAAAGTTTCGGCTCTGCTTGAATAAGAAAATCACATCAGTATTTGGTGAATATAAACATATTCACGGTAACATGCCTTACGAAGTAGGAAAACAAAAGTTACATTTCACTTACAATGCATTTAACAACATATGGATAGATGTTATAAAACTTCAAACATACATGGTTCAGTTCTATAATATAAAAGAGCATGAATGTTCTGGTCTATTGAAATTTGTAATCAAACTTGATGAAGCTGAGCTTAAAAAACATCAAAAGATGGAGAGAATAAGCATTGCACTGATGAACAAAGCTTTGGACTATAGCCTTGGGAAATTGGATACTCCATCTCTCAAAGTACAATCAGAAATGGAGTTATGGTGGGTTGGCTGTGCTCAAGTTCCATCTGAGAGCCATAAAACACTTAAATGGTTATTCTCACAGACAAACATTCCAAATGTTATCCAAGGGCATCATGTAGGAGAATTGTTGAATGTCAAAGACTACGGAAACTTTCAAGTTGAGTGGCATTTGAGTGGAGACCTAAAGACACTCAAATGCATGTTTGGTATAAGTGGGGGAGAAAATTCTAAATACCCTTGCTTGTACTGCATGCAAAGCCCAGGCACAAATGGATGGATTACTAGAGCTGAGGGTGAAGAGGCTCCTTCTAGACAAAATGTTATTCTTCGTAACTACTCATCTTCTTCAATGATTTGGGATCCCATACTTCCAATAGCATTGACAAATGTACACATGTACACTACATGTAGAGTTAAGAATCATTGACAAGTTGGTCGTCTTCACTTGGATTATGCATATTCTATCAAGCCTACAACTCTTGCAGATGAATGCATAAAAAAATGTGAATGTCTTCTTTCAGAAATGGGGTTTCATGGTGGTGATGTTCATCTAAGAAAAGATCCAAAGCTTTCACAAAATACAGGTGATGTTTTACAGGATGTCTCAATGGGAGGTGCAAAAGCAAGGAGATTCTTCAGCAACCATGATGGCAAACAACTTAATGCCATGTGGAATTCATGGAAAACATTTTGTGAGGTCACGACTAATGTAAAAAGCAAACCAGAAATAGCAAAAAAGAGAATGGAGGTGTGGGTCAAACTAGATAATCTTTTAAAGATCATGAGGCAGCAGGTAACATCAAAAAGTTATGTGACAGATTTCAGAAAGGCGACCACAGAGCTTATAGAAACCATCATAGAGGCATGGGGTGCCAAAGACATAACATACTACTTGGTGAGCTCCAAAGATATTTTATTCAATTTATTTATTTTTAATTGAAATAAAGATCTAATGAAATTCTTCTGCTTTCCAGCATATTCTTCTTGTGCATGGTGCATTCTTTGCAGAAAAAGAACCACTTGCCATGTGGAACACCCAAGGCATGGAAAAATCTCATTATCAAGCAAGGACAAGCTTCTTTAGGTGTACAAGGAAAGGAGGAGGAGTAACAAAGAGCAATGCCTTCAGAGAGCTTTTTGATTGGTTCTTTAGAAGAGAATTACAAAGGACCTCATGCCAAATATAATCAGAAGGATATGGCTATCTCCAGACAAATCATGTATCAATATCACAAACTGAAAAAGACCACATTTCAAACAGAGCTTTAATATTTGCAATGTCTTTTATTTCTTTGAGAAATAAAAGATGTCATGTATGTACATTTCATGATGTATTATGCTTTGAAAAGAAATATGTCTACTACCATCAGATGACTTTGACCAGAGAATCAATAACAATTACACCAAAAAAATTTGCAATGTCTTATATCACATTGGGCAATTTCTGTATATGTACATTTGTTGAGATATAGAATTTGAAAAAATCAAGTCATTCCTTGAGCCTTTTGAAAGAGCTTGGCTCTGGCAAATCACCTCTATATCTCAGGAACTCTTTTCTCCTGTATCCAGCAATGCTTTTTAAATCTGACACCCCTGCAGCCATTGCATAGCTTGAATAACAAAGAAAGTACCCTGCCCTTGAAGCATTGAGTCCAGGGGCATATCCAAAAATTCTGAATGCAGTTGCTCTTTCAAGCAGTAAAACTCTGAAAGCATTAAAGGGTATTGGAGTAGAACCCATGTATTTTGATAGAGTCCTCAAGCAGAACAATGCAAAGTCTGGCTCCTCACTATAGTGCTTGTGAATAACACAAAAAGTGTCTGGGTTCAACTTTGGAAGATAGTGGATAATAGAATGAATATCCACCTTTGCTTTTCCTTTCTCTTCTAAGGCTTTTCTTGTTCCCTTGCCCCTGCCAAGGTAATTGTCTTCATCCAATAAAGTTAACTGTGATAAAAATGAAAAACATGGTTAGATGAAGTGCAAGCACACTTAAGGAAACATGTGAAGTAACTTGAAACTATTAGAAAGAAAAGCAAGAGACACGACTGATGCAAGCAATAAGGGTCTTCAGAGAAATTCAGATTGTCGTTATCGCTTGCATCGGTCGTCATCAATATCTATTTGCAAACTACCTAGAAACATCTAATGTTTGATAAATGAGGGGAATTCCCACAAGCAAGACATGTATTATCATTGCTGCATGCAACTCCTAGACACGACCGATACAAGCGATAAGGCCCATCGGAAAATATCCGATGGGCTTAATCGCTTGCATCGGTCGTGATCCATTTCTGACACTTCGAATGGAGAACTTGGACAAATCTGATACAAGAAAGAGATTTTGCATTGGTCCCATCTCATATCCTTAACCTAAAGATCTTGAGAACATAGTTAACTGTATACCTTGACGTCATCTTCCTCAAGTCCAAACATGACCGATGCAAGCGATGAGGCCCAGCAGAAAATATCCGATGGGCCTAATCGCTTGCATCGGTCGTGATCCATTTCTGACACTTCGAATGGAGAACTTGGACAAATCTGATACAAGAAAGAGATTTTGCATTGGTCCCATCTCATATCCTTAACCTAAAGTTCTTGAGAACATAGTTAACTGTATACCTTGACGTCATCTTCCTCAAGTCCAAACACGACCGATGCAAGCGATGAGGCCCAGCGGAAAATATCCGATGGGCCTAATCGCTTGCATCGGTCGTGATCCATTTCTGACACTTCGAATGGAGAACTTGGACAAATCTGATACAAGAAAGAGATTTTGCATTGGTCCCATCTCATATCCTTAACCTAAAGTTCTTGAGAATATAGTTAACTGCATACCTTGACGTCATCTTCCTAAAGTCCAAACACGACCGATGCAAGCGATGAGGCCCGACGCAAAATATCTGATGGGCCTTGTCGCTTGCATCGGTCGTGATCGACTTCTGACACTTCTAATGGAGAACTTGGACAAACTGACACAAGATAGAGATTTTGCATCAAGCCCATCTCATCTCCTTTGCCTTTAAATCATGAGAATATATTTTACTACATACTTGACCTCATCTTCCTCTTCAAGTCCGAACACGACCGATACAAGCGATAAGGCCCAACGGAGATTATCCGTTAGGTTGTATCGCTTGCATCGGTCGTGGTCATTTTCTCACTTAAAAATAGAGATCTCGGACAAAAACTTTAATTGATAGAATATATCAAACAACATACCTTGACCTCATCTTCCTCCTCAATGAGCTCTTTTGAGTCAATACAAACTGTTCCTTTGTCCTCAGCAACATCCAAGAATGAATAGCCACGTCCAAACGAGTATATTCCAAGTTGCTTCTGATGCTCATCAAACTCTTCATCAGCAAGTTTTGGCTTCTCTGAGATAGCTTTCTCAAAGCATTTTGAAAGAGCTTGTGATGAATCTTTGAATTCTTCATTAGACAAATCCAAATCAAGACGCAAAAATTCCTCTCTTCTTTCTCCTTTCTTATTGATGAATCTCCTTGCAACTTCTTCTGCCTCAGCTATAGCTGCAAGACAGTAGTCCTCCCTTAGATTGAAAAGTTCCTGAATGTAAAATAGAGGTATGAACTCTTTCCCAGAGATAAAGTAAAAAGGTAGATTTGGGAGAAGTAGGGACTTCTCAGACACTTGAACTTCTTCAGTTGGCTCCCTTATTGCAGTCTCTGCTTTAAAAGTGGCCACATCAAAATCTTTGACCTGCTCTTCTTCTGCTTGGAGATTGATCTCCTCAACAATCTCCATGACACGTTTCATAGTTTTTGAGCTAGCCTCAAGTGCCAGCTCTAAGCAAGGCTCGTCTTCATCATGAACATTTTCCTCCCTTTCAACTGAGATATGATCAAGCCATATCAAGAAAGCAATGTTTAAAGGGAGCAAGCAGCAGTCCTTTTCATGCTCTGGGCATAAATCAAGCTTCCCTGGCAAAGGGGATATCCTTCTGCATTTTCTTGTGATTTTAGCCCTGTCTATTGGATCCTTCCCAAAGATGTGAGGATGGACATAGGTTTTCTGAGAAATAGAAAGGATCCTCCCATTGACCAACCCCAAGAAAATCTCCCACTCATCCTTAAGAAAACTTTTCAAGTTCTCTAAGAGTTTTTCAAAATCAGTTTCGGGGTTGAATATGGTCATTGCATCAGGAAAATAATCTACACTTAAACCCTCTTGAACCATGAAATCAAGAAGTTTCTCTGATGGAGAGACACTAAGGATCTCATTCATTACCTCCATCTAAGCTGCAGCTTCTCTTGTATGTCTATTAGGAGAACACAACCGATGCAAGTGACTAGAGCGAGTCAACGTAGGTCAAACGGCGAAAATCGCTTGTATCGGTCGTGTCGGCGACGAAAGAAAAATACACATGTAGGTGAGAAATTCTCTGAAGGTTGAAAGTTTGAGTTTGTGAAGAAATATGTATTTATAGGCGAGGAGGGAAGAAACGGTCGAATGAGGTGGACCAATCACAGAGTGCCACGTGGCAAAGTGTACGTTGCCCGATGCAACGGATAGATGACATGGATCAATCAAATCATGCCACATGGCAAAATACATTGGAATTTGCAACGGGTATCTGACGTGGACCAATCGGGGCATGCCAGGTGGCACAACGGTCAACTCAGTTTTGGGACCTATTTAAGCTTCCCTATTCATTTGCTTCTTTTTTTTTTGTCAACACTTGCCAAGCGTGGAGGTTCCATTGCCACCAAGTTTTTTGGCTACTTCACAATCTCTATAGAGAGCGCTCTCTCCGTAAGGTAATGTGGACACGACCGATGCAAGCGATTAGGGACATCCGAGATTTTTGGATAACCCTAATCGCTTGGATCGGTCATGTTTTTTAAATAGCATCGAGTCCTTGATCATACCTTGCAAATTTTGGTTTCTTTTGTGTTGCTTGAGTATAACGCATTGTTACCTTTATTTTAACTTCTATTTATTGAAATATGATGATGAATTCAGGGACGACCGATGCAAGGGATGAGTGACATCCGGGCATTTACGGATGACTCTTATCGCTTGGATCGGTCGTGTCTCTAGTGAGACAAGTTCTCTGAAGGTTGAAAGTTTGAGTTTGTGAAGGAAGTAGCTTTCTATAGGCGAGGAGGGAAGAAACGGTCGAATGAGGTGGACCAATCATAGAGTGCCACGTGGTAAAGTGTACGTTCCCCGATGCAACGGATAGATGACGTGGATCAATCAAATCATGCCACGTGGCAAAAGACGTTGGAATTCGCAACGGGTATCTGACGTGGACCAATCGGGGCATGCCACGTGGCACAATGATCAACTCAATTTTGGGACCTATTTAAGCTTCCCTATTCATTTCCTTCATTTTTTTCTGTCAACACTTGCCAAGCGTCGAGGTTCCATTGCCACCACGTTTTTAGGCTACTTCACAATTTCTATAGAGAGCGATCTCTACGTAAGGTAATGTGGACACGACCGATGCAAGCGATTAGGGACATCCGAGATTTTTGGATAACCCTAATCGCTTGGATCGGTCATGTTTTTTAATATCATCGAGTCCTTGATCATAGCTTGCAAATTTTGGTTTCCTTTGCTATGCTTGAGTATAACGCATTGTTACTTTTATTTTAACTACTATTTATTGAAATATGATGATGAATTCAGGGACGACCGATGCAAGCGATGAGGGACGTCCGGGCATTTACGGATAACTCTTATCGCTTGGATCAGTCGTGTCTCTTACAGTGGAACGAGTCATTGATTATAGTTTTCCAATTATCTTTTTCTTAGTGGTAATTGAGTATTTTGCATTGTAAGATATATTTTATTGATATTTCATGATAAATTTAAAGACGACCGATGCAAGCGATCAGGGACATACGAGCATTTCCGGATGACTGCTATCGCTTGCATCGGTCGTGCCTCTGATAGTGGAAAGAGTCATTCATTATAGTTTTCCAATTATCGTTTTCTTAGTGATAATTGAGTATTTTGAATTGTAAGATATATTTCATTGATATTTGATGATAAATTTGAAGACGACTGATGCAAGCGATCAGGGACATCCGGGCATTTCCGGATGACTGCTATCACTTGCATCGACCGTGCCTCTGATAGTGGAAAGAGTCATTGATTATAGTTGTCCAATTATCTTTATCTTAGTGATAATTGAGTATTTTGCATTGTAAGATATTATTTATTGATATTTGATGATTAATTTAAAGACGACCGATGCAAGCGATCAGGGACATCCGGGCATTTCCGGATGACTGTTATCGCTTGCATCGGTCGTGCCTCTGATAGTGGAAAGAGTCATTGATCATAGCTTTTTGAGAGTAAGTTTTGACGGTGGAATATTCCACTTTTCCTAATTCCTTGCCTAAAGACTGATTTTTTGCAGAGTATGGCTAGAACCAAAAAGACAGCAAGGAAGTTGTACCCTGAGGGTCAGGACAAAAATGCCCAAGGGGAAAATGTCCAGGAGCAAAATTCCTAGAAGGTTCAAGCCAATGTGCCAGACAAGCCTTCAAAAAAAAGGGTCAACTACCATGTAAAGTCCTTGAGGGAAATTAGAAGAGCTCAAAAGTCTGTGGGATTGTTGATCCCAAGACTTCCATTTATGAGAGTTGTCAAGCAGATCTCAGCCAACCTCTGTTCTTTGATGAAGACCTCATCCTTTGTCAATGTGAGGTGGCAAACTCAAGCACTGCTATGCCTGCAAGAAGCTGCAGAGGACTTTGCTATTGATTTCATGAATGATGTATACTTATGTGCTGCTCATTCTCATAGGGTAACACTAATGGCGAAGGATTATGTTATTGTTTCAAGAATAAGATATAAGTTTGATAAAGCTCTGGTTCCTATTGATCACCACGATAAAAAATTCTTTGATATTTTAAATATACCTCCAACTCGAACACCTAAAACAACAGTTGTCATTGAAGAGATCAACGCTCAAGTCACTCATGATCATGAGACTAGAACTGCAGCAAATAGTGAGGAGGAGAGGAAAAAGCAGGGATTATTTACAGAGGAAAGTGCCATCTTAACCCAGATTCAAAAGTTACAGACAGCAAATAAAGAGCTCCTCAAGAAAGGAGATGGGCAGGTAATAGTTAATGTTGCAATGCCATGGCAAAGTGAATTGTTTCTTGACATTAGACCTGAAGATAACAAAATGTTGAGGGAGCTTCATGTTGAAATATCAGATAGTGTGGTCAACATTTCACTCAGGTATATCTAGAGGCCTTAAAATGCTTTTGTTTTGCATAATTTCCTAGTTCCTTAACTGCATTTTTATTTCTTGATTTGTAGGGTTCTTCTTCAACAATGTGAGGAAGCGGTTCAAAGAAAAGTATTTATTTTAGATCCTCTCGTGACACAATGTTTTTTGCATAAACATGGAGATGCCAAGTCCTTTCTACAGGATTTTACAGAAGAAGTAGAATGTGTTATTTACCCATATATTGAAAAGTAAGTATTCATCTTCATTTTGGAAACATATTTGTTTCATTTAAGAAAGTATATTTACATGCAACTCATTGACAGGGGCCATTGGAGTTTGATTATTGTGGACTTCAATGCATATCAAGCTCTTTTCCTCAATTCTCTTCCATCACAGCATGGGAATTGCAAAGTGTAAGTTACTATACATTTTGTTGTTCTCTATTTTAAAGCCATGCCCCGTTTTGATTTTCACTTTACAATGCAGTGCTGCAAAGCTTCTCAAGATGCATATTGATGAGAATTTTCCAGGAATAGCTAAAATGAATGAACAAAAGCAATTTGGATACAGCCAAATTCATGTGCCATTGCAGAGAGACTCAACATCATGTGGCTGGAGAGTGATTGCAAATGCTGTAAGATTCTTGGAAAGAAGGTTCCATAGTCCTGAATTGAATTTATCAGACTACCCGGATGCATGGATCATCTTGATCAGAGAGAGAGCAATAAATAGTATCATGAAACATGCAATCTGCCCATATGATCCAGACTCACCTCCACCCCCTCCACCTGATAAAAAACAGTCTGAAGATAAAAAGAAAGGGCTTCCTCTTCACTCACCACTAAAGCATGGGAACAACATAAAGAGTCAAGCTGAAAGCTCCAAAAAGGGACAGAAGCAATAGAGAAAGCAAGGCTGTAAAAAGGATAGAAAGGGTTAAATCAATTTTTGAGTCTTAGATTGAAATCAATTGTAAAGCCAACCAAGGTTGGAAGATTTATTTTTTAACAAATTGTATGTAGTTATGCCAATCTTCATCTGGAAGATGGTCACAGTTGTATTGAACCTCTTGAGAGTTTGACAAAAGTTCATTGGATGGTCCAATTAAGTTTATTAATGTCACAATTATGAATGCATTGTGGGTTTTTTACTTCATTCTTGTTGGAAAGTGTTTAAATTCGAGAAGTTACAGAAGGACATAAAGAATTAAGAGGACACGACCGATACAAGCGATACGGGGAATCGGAGAATCTTGGATTGCCCCTATCGCTTGCATCAGTCGTATTATTCATTTCATCGATGTTGCTAGTTTTTATACTCGTGAGTCAAATCTTTACGCAAGGTCACTTCTTGAAGTCTCTCGCGGTAGTTTGCTAACACGACCGATGTAAGCGAAAAGGGCCATCCGACAATTTTAGATTGCACTAGTCGCTTGCATCGGTCGTCTTCACTTATCTCATCTCCTCTGCTTTATGCCTTAAGACATGCTCTTCTAATATTGAAATACCAAACCTTGGATTGGAATTTGCACCAAGTTCTCCACTCTCTCTTATATTACTTGGTAGTTTTCGTTTGTACCATGATAATTTCTCTCGCGGTAGTTTGCTAACACGACCGATGTAAGCGATAAGGGCCATCCGACAATTTCAGATTGCACTAGTCGCTTGCATCGGTCGTCTTCACTTATCTCGTCTCCTCTGCTTTATGCCTTAAGACATGCTCTTCTAATATTGAAATACCAAACCTTGGATTGGAATTTGCACCAAGTTCTCCACACTCTCTTATATTACTTGGTAGTTTGCGTTTGTACCATGATAATTTCTCTCGCGGTAGTTTGCTAACACGACCGATGTAAGCGATAAGGGCCATCCGACAATTTCAGATTGCACTAGTCGCTTGCATCCGTCGTCTTCACTTATCTCGTCTCCTCTGCTTTATGCCTTAAGACATGCTCTTCTAATATTGAAATACCAAACCTTGGATTGGAATTTGCACCAAGTTCTCCACACTCTCTTATATTACTTGTTATGTGTACCATGATAATTTCTCTTGCATTACTTGAGGACAGAAAAGTTGGATAGAATCAAATTATTTAACTGAGACTAGTGTGCACCTTTGATAGACTATAATTATTAAATTGAAATTAGATATTCAATTCTAGATCTCTTCTTCATCTAGAATTAACTTATGCAAGTTCCTGTATAATTATTTCTTAGTCATCAATTCACTCCTGCAAAAAAAAAATCAATGGAAATATGAAATTAAGGACCTAAAAAATATCTAAGACATTTAAAATTAATAATTTAACACACATTGTTTGTAACCATCCTGCCAAGAAAATTTAATGGAAGTATCAATAGAAGCTTCTATTAGATGAAGATACATTATGTAAGAATGTCAGGGTTAACTTGTTACAATCTTAAAGGTTGGAACTTAATCACCCTTGGTGGCAGGCAGCTTATGCAAGATAATGATTTCTCTGATCTAATGTTAACTATTGCATCATCAATTGAGAATCTACACTGAGATGATACCTCGTCAAGGTATTCTAGAAGCTCCCTTACATTTCTGAGATTCCGATTTGCAGTGACAATTATTTTCCTTGATTGAAAATCTGGATGAATCAATACTTCTAACTCAAATTCTGGACAGCTCTCCTCTGAGTCCAAGGCTATCCAAAGTCCAAGCTTTTTTTTCCACCTTCTATAGTCATATCCTAGAACCAGAGATTGTCGACATATCTGATATGAGATTGAAAGAGAATTGGGACTAACTTTACATAAAATAATGTCACCTAGCTTTTGAACTTCTTTGCTATCCCATTCCCTACCTAAAACATCATCAATCTCTGAAATAGGGACTCTCCTATTCAACCACATTGTTTTTGTTTTCTGTAATAACATGTTTTTAAAGCATGCTACAAAGACATGAATAGGCAAAAAACATTGAATCTTTATCCTTCTCGAAATTCGGCCTGCTGACATTGCCTTTTGGATGTCAAATTTAATTTTGCAGAGAAAACTTGAAACTGTTGAATGATCAGGAGCATCCCAATCTAATGGAGAGATGCAAGGACTAGGTACGTGTACAAGAATTCCATAAGAACTCCTCCCTGACGACACTTGATAATCTTCATAATGGACAAATAACTCTATGCTATTGAAGAATTGAACAGATTTCTCTGCATACATGAGTTCTGCATATTCCTTATGAAGAACTCTGAATGTTCCTGTTAAACATTCAACAGGTTGCCATTCCACAATATTGGAAGGAAAGATATATGAAGTACAAAAACATATGTTTCATTATACAAAATCAACTGGAATGATAGAAGAGCATTGTCAAACTTCACTTACAGTACGAAGGGAATTGCAGATGATTTTCTAGAACAAGATCCTTAGTGGTGTACACATGCTGTACTCGTGCAAACCAAACGCATCTCTTCAATTTGAAACTGAGAATACGTCCCTTCCAATGGTTTCTTGTGTTGTCTCTTTTGGCACGCTTGACTTTATGGGCACCTCTACAGCTAGGAAGCATAGTAACCCAGTCATTTACTTTCACGGAAAGAGGTTTCCACAAAGAATCCTCTCTTCTGTTGTAAACCTCACATGAAGTTACGCGATTGGAAGGACGACGAGAAGAAGAAGCCATTTGAACTTAGGAGAAGAAGAATGTTCAAAGCGAGAAACCGACGTTCACAAATTTTGGCAGTATTTATAGAAAAAAAGGCTTTGTACACGTGGAAACTTTTGATTTGATGTTAACCCTGTCGTTGAATGATCATGACATTTTGTGAACCCAAAAATATTTCGTATCTTCAAAAATCAATTCCTTCTTGGAAATTCGAGAATATGATGTGTGTAGTGTGCAAAAGTATCTTTTTTTGCATCAAACCGAAAAATTGTACACTGAATACGATACTCTTCATCACTTTAGCGGCGCTTTGAAAGAAAATTGTATTAAAAAAAGAAATTCTCCATACGGTTAAAAGAGACAGCAATGTTATATTCTTGTACACGTGGAAAGACGCTATTTGTCAATTTCCTTAATCTCTCATTAGCAAACAGCCCCTTTTCGACCGTTTTTCGCCCTAATGCCAAAGAGTCGGTATAGGCGTCGGTATTAACGTCGGTATATGCGTCGGTAAAAGCATCGGTATATGCATTGATATAAATGTCGGTATATGCGTCGGTAATCGGCTTCTGCTGCATCGCCTCCTGGGTGTACCAACGGTTATTCCGATGACACTATTGGGAGTACCGTCGCGTATACCGACAACCATACCTGCAAAATTTTTCTTGGGCAGAGTGTTTTGTCTTTTGCTACAGCAACATTACCATGATGTTGCTGAACAAAAGACAATACACTCTGCCCAAAAAAAACCGAGTACATGTGATGTGTACTCTAATGACAACCGAAATATGATTTCATGAAACAAAGTATTATTGTACACAAAAGAGATCGATAATCAGAGTGAACAATGAACCATGTACAAACGAAGTTATATATTTCAATAATGAAGCATGTACAAGAGTGTGGCAAACCACTGTCATATATGACGCTTTTACAAAATGTGGCAAAGCAATGTATTGCCATATGGCAATCAAATACAAAATATTGGTCTTCCACTGCCATACACATGCAAAGAACGTTCCATATCAATAGTCCTGCAACAAAGAACATTAATGGAATGAGATAAATTCACATGAAAATTACAAACAAGTAAAAACCAAGTTTATAAATTAATTACCTCATCGCAAACGCTCCCATGAAACTACCGCACCGCGTCCCTCCAAGTCCTGCAATAGTGCAGTCAACCCATGACTATATCCATAAGACTCCTCCGTTCGTGTTGGAGGACGACCCATTGCCAGCTCCTGAAACAAATATAAAAAGATTAGAGAAATATATATGAGAAATTTAACACAAATAAATTCAATAAATGAAATGGTACTTACAAACTCATGACGCATCGTGTCATATCCGCCGCTGCCCAAATGTGACGGTCCAATCGTGTCTAGACGTGTGGCTGCGGCATCTCGCTGCTGGCGATATCGATCAGGAGTCTGCTGCTGCTCATCACGAATCATGTCCCACTCCTCAGCATCTAACCACACAGGCTTTGGTAAGCCTTCTCTAAATGCATCACGAGCCTCGGATAGTCGATGCGACATGACCTCATGTGCGGTGTGCAGAATCCACTCTGAACTGACAATCGACTATCCATCGGCTGGTCGGAACTCCTGGTAAATCGTCTCTGTGATATAATTCTTCCGATCTTTATCCTGTTCACTCCATTTGAGCATGATGGAGTGTCCAAACTGGATGGAGCAAAGCTGTCGTATGTGTGCACACATTGCTTTGCCAGCCGCATCCATCACCAGAGCTCCATCTCGGATACTATACACCTTGGAAATATTATGGTCATGAGCACCCCAAGGTGTACGTGGTGTACTGCGTGGTGTACTGTGTGGTGTACTGCGTGGCGTACCTACATCTGAGGTACTCGTCCTAGGAGTAGAAGTGGGCGACACAATGTCCGTCGCACTGCCTCCACAACAATCGCCTCCTCCGCCTCCAGACCTACCTGTAGATCCACTCCTAGACCCTCATGCTCCAGAGCGTGAGCTCGATCTATGAGACAAGCCAGACCCTGTATCGCACTGAGGTGTCGAACGCACATGTCTACTAGTAGACCTAGTAGGAGATGGCTGCAAAGATGGTCGTGGTGGAGTCACAAAGCTAGGAGACATACCTCCTACGGGAGTAGCACCACCCTCAGGAGTGACACCGGCAGGAGTGACACCGACGGGAGTGACACCGGCGGGAGTGAGGCCAGCGGGAGTGAGGCCGGCAGGAGTAAGGCCGCCAGGAGTGAGGCCGGGAGGAGTGCTACCACGAGCGATCCAATACTGTGATGCAGCGGCCATATACGCAGGAGGAACCTGAGAGACGAACTCCAAAAACTGCTCCTCTGTCATGGACTGTGGAGTGACTGGAGGACTGTCTCCCATCGTGCTCTGTAATAAAAGAACTCAAATAATTAGCATGCGATAAGAAAAATAATATAGGGAATAAACAAAAAAAAACCAAAAATTAGTACGTACAAGTCTTTTATTCAAAAGCCCTCTATTCTAGCATCCTCTTGAAGATCCGATGCACCGAGAATATCTATCTCTAAATTGATGGCTTCTAAATCGCTTGCTATGCTGGTTTCCTCCTGATCATCGTCTATTGCTTCGTCTTCTCGAACAATGACCTCTTCTTCAATGACCTCTTCTTCTCGAACAATGATCTCTTCCTCCTCAACTATCGAATGAATCTCTGAGTCCACTAGAGATGGACTTTCTTCTACATCTGCATTTTCAAAAATTTGTCTACTACGTGGAGCGACTTGTAAAACAAATAGCGAATGATAGCGTAGGTTTTCCAGTCGACTCCTATCAAAGGATCCATACTCTCTAACATGTGCAGTACAAATCCGTTGCTTTCGATAAATTTGATACTTGCACTGTGTGCAAGGACATGCCATTCTCTCTTCAGGATCCAAAGAAGCCACCTGCTACAATATGGACATTTTAGAACATTTTAGAACATTTGTTTTTTATTAAACCTAAAAATCTAACTCTTAAAGACCTAAATACTTAAATACCTAAAAAAACTTAAAATCCTAGTTTTAAAACCCTAATCTATATAGCTATCCTATTTTATCTTATATCGGATTTTTTCTTGATTGATCCTATTTTATATATGTATTTATTTATTTATTCAGATTTTTTTCCTCTTAATTAAGTTATATGTATGCATAAACCCTAAAACCCTAATTTTAAAGATCTAGACCTAGATTATGTATATTTCTATACACGTGTATATACCTGTATATATGTATTATATGTGTATGTGTATGTGTGTATATATGTTATGTACGTGTTAAAACCCTAAAACCCTAATCCAAATGACCTAGAACTAAAACATGTATATATATGTATGCATGTGTATATATATGTGTATATGTATATATATGTGAATATAGATAGGTATATAAGTATGTGTGTTTGTGTATTTATATATTTATTTATATATTCAGATTTTTTCTTTACTTAATTATATTTAATTATATATATTTAATTAAATAATTTAAAACACTAGTTCTTTTTATATTTATTTATGTATATAATTATCTTATTTTGTATATATATTTATTTATATATTCAGATTTTTTTTCTTACGTAATCCTATTTTTATATATTTAATTTTATATATTTAATTTTATATATTTAACTATAAATATTTATTTAAATTATTCACTAGTTCTTTTTATATTTATTTATGTATATAATTATCTTATTATATATATATATATATATATATATATAGTCATATATTCAGATTTCTTTTCCTTACGTAATCCTATTTTTATATATTTAATTTTATATATTTAATTATATATATTTAATTAAATTATTTAGAACACTAATTCATTTTATATTTATTTATGTATATAATTATCTTATTTATATATTCAGATTTTGTTTCCTTACGTAATCCTATTTTTATATATTTAATTTTATATATTTAATTATATATATTTAATTAAATTATTTAAAACACTAGTTCTTTTTATATTTATTTATGTATATAATTATCTTATTATATATATATATTTATTTATATATTCAGATTTTTTTTCCTTACGTAATCCTATTTTTATATATTTAATTTTGTATATTTAATTACAAATATCTAATTAAATTATTTAAAACACTAGTTCTTTTTATATTTATTTACGTATATAATTATCTTATTTTATATATATATTTATTCATATATTCAGATTTTTTTTCCTTACGTAATCCTATTTTTATATAATTTTATATATTTAATTATATATATAATTAAATTATTTAAAACACTAGTTCTTTTTATATTTATTTATGTATATAATTATCTTATTTTATATATATATTTATTTATATATTCAGATTTTTTTCCTTATGTAATCCTATTTTTATATATTTAATTAAATTATTTAAAACACTAGTTATTCTTATATTTATTTATGTATATAATTATCTTATTTTATATATATATTTATTTATATATTCAGATTTTTTTTCCTTACGTAATCCTATTTTTATATATTTAATTTTATATATTTAATTATAAATATTTAATCAAATTATTTAAAACACTAGTTCTTTTTATATTTACTTATGTATATAATTATCTCATTTTATATATATATCTATTTATATATTCAGATTTTTTTTCCTTACGTAATCCCTTTTTTATATATTTAATTTTATATATTTAATTATATATATTTAATTAAAACCCTAAGACCCTAATCTTAAATATGTAGACCTAAATTATGTATATTTCTGTATACATGTGTATATACATGTATATAAGTATTACATGTGCATGTGTATGTGTGCATATATCTTATGTAGGTGTTATAAACCTAAAACCATAATCTTAAAGATTTAAATCTAAAATATGTATATTTTTGTATGCATGTGTATCTACATGTATGTATGTATTATATGTATATGTGTGTTTGTGTATATATGTAATCTACGTATTAAAATCCTAAAACCCTAATCAGAAAGACTTAGACTTAAATCTGAAATACTAAACCCTAAAACCCTAATCTTAAATATGTAGACCTAAAATATGTATATTTCTGTATACATGTGTATATACATGTATATATGTATTACATGTGCATGTGTATGTGTGCATATATCTTATGTAGGTGTTATAAACCTAAAACCCTAATCTTAAAGATTTAAATCTAAAATACGTATATTTTTGTATGCATGTGTATCTACATGTATGTATGTATTATATGTATATGTGTGTTTGTGTATATATGTAATCTACGTATTAAAATCCTAAAACCTTAATAAGAAAGACTTAGACTTAAATCTGAAATACTAAACCCTAAAACCCTAATCTTAAATATGTAGACCTAAAATATGTATATTTCTGTATACATGTGTATATACATGTATATATGTATTACATGTGCATGTGTATGTGTGCATATATCTTATGTAGGTGTTATAACCTTAAAACCCTAATCTTAAAGATTTAAATCTAAAATATGTATATTTTTGTATGCATGTGTATCTACATGTATGTATGTATTATATGTATATGTGTGCTTGTGTATATATATTACCTACGTATTAAAATCCTAAAACCCTAATCAGAAAGACTTAGACTTAAATCTGAAATACTAAACCCTAAAACTCTAATCTTAAATATCTAGACCTAAAATATGTATATTTCTGTATACATGTGTATATACATGTATATATGTATTACATGTGTATGTGTATGTGTGCATATATGTTATGTAGGTGTTATAACCCTAAAACCCTAATCTTAAAGATTTAAATCTAAAATATGTATTATTTTGTATGCATGTGTATCTACATGTATGTATGTATTATATGTATATGTGTGTTTGTGTATATATGTTATCTATGTATTAAAATCCTAAAACCCTAATCAGAAAGACTTAGATTTAAATCTAAAATACTAAACCCTTAGACCCTAATCTTAAATATCTAGACCTAAAATATGTATATTTCTGTATACATGTGTATATACATGTATATATGTATTACATGTGTATGTGTATGTGTGCATATATGTTATGTAGGTGTTATAACCCTAAAACCCTAATCTTAAAGATTTAAATCTAAAATATGTATATTTTTGTATGCATGTGTATCTACATGTATGTATGTATTATATGTATATGTGTGTTTGTGTATATATGTTATCTACGTATTAAAATCCTAAAACCCTAATCAGAAAGACTTAGACTTAAATCTGAAATACTAAACCCTGAAACCCTAATCTTAAATATCTAGACCTAAAACCCTAAAACCCTAATCTTAAATATTTAACCATAAAACCCTAATCCTATTTAAAACCCTAAAACCCTAATCTTAAATATTTAACCCTAAAACCCTAATCCTATTTTTATATATTTGATGTAAAACAAAAACTTCAAAATAAAAATAGGATTATATGTGTGTATGTATGCATGTGTGTATATAGGTGTGTGTATGTATGCATGTGTACATGTGTGTGTGAGTATGTATACATGTGTATACATGTGTGTGTATGTGTATGTGTGTGTATGTAGGCATGCATGTGTGTGCATGTGTGTGTACGTGTGTGTATGTATGCATGCATGTATGTGTATGTGTGTGTATGTGTATGCATGTGTATACATGTGTGTGTATGTATACATGCATGTGTGTATATGTGTGTATGTATGCATGTGTGTATATATGTGTGTATGCATGCATGCCGGTATATGTGTGTGTATGTATGCATGCATGTGTGTATATGTGTGTATATATGCGTGTGTGTATGTATGTGTGTATATGTGTGTGTGTATGTGTATGTATGCATATGTGTATATATGTGTGTGTATGTATGTGTGTATGCATGTGTGTGTATGTATGCATGTGTGTAAATTTATGTGTGTGTGTATGTATGCATATGTGTATATGTGTGTGTGTATGTAAGCATGTATGTGTGTATAGGTGTGTGTATGTAAGCATGCATGTGTGTACATGTATGTGTGTATGTATGCATGTGTAAATTAATGTGTATCTTCCTTTCTCTTCTCTCTCTCTCTTTCTCTTTCTCTCTCTCTCTCTCTCTCTCTCTCTCTCTCTCTCTTTCTCTCGCTTTCTCTCTCTCTCTCTCTCTCTCCCTCCTTCTCTCTCTATCAATAGCGAATAAAAGAATCACTTACAAGTATGTCTCTCTTTGAATTATTGTCATCAAAGCGTAATGTAGGTCGTCTCTCGTCCAATTCCAAACAATCGATGCCAACGAACTTCTGCAAAATCAACGAAAAGAGAAATTAGAAACCCTAAAGCATAGAGAAACACAAATGCTAACAGTACGCACAACACTTACCAAGATGTGAGATCTAAGCCGAGAGAGAGAGTGTGTGTGTGTAGAGAGAGAGATCCATGTGTGTGTGTGTGTGCACAAGACAATGCAGGTTCACGCACGCAAGTTCGACAGTAGACCGATAGTACTCAAACACGCGCAGAAATGTGAAGTTTTGCTCTCGGGTTCGCGGTATGTTTAAAAATTTGCCGCCGGTATAGGCGCCGGTATGGACGTCGGTATATGCGTCGGTAGATGCCAGTAAATTACCGACGCTTATACCGACGCTCATACCGACGCCTATACCGACGCCTATATCGACGCTTATACCGGTGGCTGCGGGCCACATCAATGATCCGTTTAAAACGGTCATACCGACGGTCACTTGACCGTCAGTATCTCTTAGTCAGATTTTCTGAGGGCTATACCGACGCCGACTATGACCGTCGGTATATGCAGCGTCGGTATGCCCCTCATATGTTGTAGTGAAACAAATATTTATTTTATTCAATTACGATGATATGCAAGTAAAGTCTTAACTTAATTCACATTGTGTAGAATCTAAAGAGGATGGGAGGAGTACAATCAAATACATCCTTATGCTAGGTAGCCCAAAGTGCCATTATCTTCCGGAGTGGTAGATTATAAACTAGATTAATTCAGCTAATGTGGATTAAAAAGCTTTTTGTAGAGTTAAATTTTTTATATAATGGCCTTCAAATATCTAATAAGATAAATTTTATCTTTTTGTAGCATGATACATAAGGAATCATCTTACCCTTGTGGTTAAGTCCATTGAGTGGAAAGGACGAGGTCTTGGGTTCAATCTGCGTGAGTGCATGGTTATATTCTTTTGCCAAAGGCTCCCTGGATACTTCTAGAAGCATCTACGCAAGTGAACTTGGGTTAAATCAAGTACAATGAGACATGTGGTCAAATTTGCGCAAGTGAATTAGGACACATAACATGCATAGACTCTAGTAGATTAGGGCACATGCACATGTCCGATTGTGGTTATGCATGCACATGCAAGATCCACTTAACTCCAAAAAGCATCGTCAATTGAGAAGTTAAATAATAGTTGGCTGTTATGGGAATTTCACTACATCTCACTAAATCTCCTTCATCATTGGGGACACCCTTCAAAAGGATCACAAATACACTTATTCATACAACATGAGGAATACTAACATGTCTACAAACATTGAGAGGCTGTCCATGTGGGGCACCCATGCACCTCGATGTGTGTGGAAGAAAGAGGAGCTTCCTCCCATGTATTCCTTCATATACATCATTTTTATTTCTCTCTCTCTCTCTCTCTAAGTGTATCCTCAAATTGTTTCTCTCTGCTATCGCATGCCTCTTAAGAGTTTCTCTCTTTTCCCTAAAAAACATCAAGGTAAACTCAAGAGATATTCGAATCCACTCTCTTCTCTTCTCTTTGGTGAAACAAAAAGTAAATACAGAAATGGGGAGAGAGGAATAAGGTCATTCACAACTTGTCTTGGTGCAATTCATACATGGTTGAAGAGGATTGAACACTACTTGGAGGATTATGGACGCTTCAAGTTAAGAACGCAAAAATGCTAAATGAGAGGATGGAAACAAAATGGATTTTCTTCACAAACTTTTAGTCAAGCAAGTGCATATGCACTCTTTTTTATTCCTTTCTTCATTCTTGACATCATCTTGCATTGAAATAGTTATATGAAAAAGTACTGTTTGAATGCCATTGAAAGAAGAAACTAGAGTTATAACATGATTTTCATCTATCTTCCAAGGATTTTCATTAGATCCAAGCTATACTTGGAGAGGATTGATAAAGTAATGCAGATCATTCTTTTTAAAGGAAATTTTATATGTGCATCAAGTAAAGTTTTCATGGCATGATCATTTGTAGAGGTTTCTTGTGAAAGACTCTTTAATTGTACAATTTATGGGAGGCCTTCAATATTTCTCATGCATATAAGAAAGTATGGATGTTGTATTGCAAGCATATCTACCATACTAGGAGTATCAATGCTTGTCTTGCATGAGTAATTATGAATGGATGATATTCATAGTTGCATACAAATGGATATACAACACTCATGCACAATGTTTTGAAGATCATGAATGAATGTCCCATACCATCTTTTACACATCTCTGTGAATACAAATTCTATTGTCCCATACCACAATGCTTCATATTTGACATAGATGTGTGGATGATGGGTATCTTAAAATCCCGATACATCACTCCACCTATCTATAGAGTACCTTTTGATCAAATCCTTGGAAATGATTTGAAATAAAGGAACTACCACTAATACTTTTAGATTTCATCTCTAGGAAATACCCTTAAGAATATGAAAATACAGATTTTTAGTTCCACAAATTAATGTTCCCTTACCATGGTTCTAAATTACATACTTGGGACCACAACTTTATTCCTGGTTATAACGAAGTAAATTGGCATGAGTTATCTAAATTTGTGGTTGCAACTAACCTTTCGATTTTTTTCTAACCTTAATGGGGTCTCAATTTACCCTAGCTTGATCAAGCCATCGAGTTGCTTATTGGGAAACGCCTTGTTGCTTTCTTGGAAAATTATAAGAGCTTGTTAATCATCTTGAAGCACCATAAGTACTTCTAAGAGTTCAAGGGTATTTTTACACCCTTCAACCATGATTCTATGTTCCTGGAATCAACTACAACAATTTGAACCAAGTGACACAAGCCAAACATTATCTAAGATGAGAAGATATTTCTAAATTCAAGCTCGATGAGAAAATTGGAAAGAGTTGTGGGTGGCATAATCAAGTTCTATGACTCACGCCCTCTATCCCAAAAAATCGATGCTATTTAAAAACTAAATAAAAAATTGTCAATTTTAGGTTCTCTCAATTATGCTCGATTGTCATAAATGGAATAGCTTATGAACGTGGAGTACTATCTAAATACATGCGTATTCCAATGACAACACACTTTGTGAGCTACAAGGATGATGCTAAGATAACATAGGGATACCATAAAAATTATTTATTTTATTCATTTTATGATAATATGCAGGTAAAATCTTAATTTAACCCACATTGTGTAGAATCTAAAGAGGATGGGGGGGGGGGGGGGGTACAATCAAATACATCCTTATGCTAGAACGCAAGTTCATCACTTGGAGTTCAAAAACCAATCCCAAAGTGGCATTATCTTCCATAATGGGTAGACTTTAAACTAGATTTATTCAGCTAATGTGAACTAAAAAGATTTTTGTGGAGTTAAATTGTTATATAATGGCTTTCCAAGATCTAATAAGTTCATTTTTATATTCATCTAGCATGATACACAAGGAATCATCTTACCCTTGTGGTTAAGTCAATTGAATGGAAAGGACGAGGTCTTGGGTTCAATCTCTGTGAGTGCATGGGTATATTCTTTTGCCAAAGTCTCCCTAGATCCTTCTAGAAGACATGTGGTCGAATTTGTGCAAATGTATTAGGACACCTAACATGCATAAACTCTACTAGATCAAGACACATGTAATAGGCCTTTCGATAGTGAAATAATTCATTTTGAACTTTTTGGATTACATTGTGGGGATAATGTTTGAATAATTAGGTCATCGTATGCATGTATAAAAGATGTAGGGATGACAAGTTTCATATTTTCTCTCTAAACCTTATCTGCATCATGTTTTTTGGTTGAAAATTGAATGTGAACATGAAATAATTAAGAGAAATGTTGTATTAGAGAAAGGTAGACCATACATAAGAGAATAAAAGTGTCTTTATGAATTTTTTATGAATCATGTTTTAAGTAGCTCACTTAAGGCTCTACATTTAGTTTACTATAAGAAAATGCCTTGATTTTATTATCTCTCTAGAGTTTCTAAAGTTGTAGGGTTCAACAATGTGAACATTTTTATGTCTCACAAGCTTAAGCTGATTCCTTAACGTTTTTGAGTTACAAGGCTTTGAAAAGTGCCAATTTTCTAGGTACTAAAAAGAAAGTGGGCTTCTCTATTTCTATTTGAATCCGTGGTTTTGAAGTATATGTGTTGCCATGCACACTTACATATATCTTCAGATATGTTTTTTTATTGGTTTTCTTCTATGTTTTTACATGTATTGCTAAAGAAAGCACTTGACTGGATGACACACTTCCTTGGGAATGATAAACTCCATTTTTGAGGAGATTTGTTATGTTAAGCAACGAGAGGCCAAAACTTAGAGAATTAACTTGTGATTGAGAGTGAGAGAGAGAGTGAGATTGTGATTGAGAGTGCATGTGTGAATGAGATTTAGATCAGGGGTGTTCGAGAGGCAGAGGCTTCCTCAAGAAGCTATTTTTCAAAGCTATTGTATTGATTGATTCAAATCTATAACACCAAAACTTCTCTTTCTTTGAGTCATATCTTACCTACTTTTTTGCATTGGATTTTCTCTTATCTTGTGCAAGTTATGCATTTTTTCTCTCGTCTGATATTCTTGAGTGATCCAAAGCTTTTTATTGAGGACATCTTGTAATTGAGGAAAAGCTACAGGTAGTATTAGACAAGAATCGATCCTTGGCAATGATTGAAGATTTAACACAAAATATTTGTGAGCAAGAGGAGCTTATTCAAAAGCTTCTTGGAAAAGTACACAAAGACTGAGGAGGAAAGCAACTAGAGAGTGCAACAAATTTGTTTGTGGAGTTGAACGATGAAGTGGATGAAGGTGTGGGAACATCTTTAATTCCTAGAGGAAGACAAAACTGCAATTATGAAGATACGGAGGTGGGTGATCTTTCCCTCAACCAAGTCTTCAAGAAGGCGAAATTGAATGATTTTGATGGTGAAAAGAAGAGCAGTGAAGATCTAGAGGCATGGATTGAAGAGCTAGAGGATTTGGTTGATCTTCAATAATTCAGTGAGGAGTCCAAGGCAAAGGTTGGGATCTTACATATATGTGGCATCACCAAGCTATGGTGGAAGTCTTATATGCAAACTTGGATGCGTTCTAGTCCAGTTTTATGGAAGGAATTCAGAGAGCAAGTAAAAAAGCATTACTATTGTCCACACTACCAATGGAGAAGAAGATGGAGTTCTATAGTTTTTTGACAACACGAGTGACAAGCATATCTTTTTTGTTGATGAGTACAAAGAAAAGTTCTCATCTTCACAAATATGCATTGGAGGTTAATAGTGATGCTCTGAAGAGCAAGTTTATTGAAGGTATTTGTGAGGAGCTTTGCTATCAAGTGAAGAGATTTGGATGTGTTGATTTTTTGGATGGTTTTGTGATGGGTGCGAAATTTGAGAAGATGGAGAAGTTTAATTTGTAGAAGGCAAATAGAACCAGATTCACTGTAGGGGGTATGATTAGTTCCTTCCCAAGGGCTTCTCTAATTATGATTTTGGGTATGATTTCTATGCATAGTTTCAAGTTTCTCATGGATTTGAGTAGTACACATTGTTTTCTATCTTTCTAATTGGTATAGAATTTAGGGATACCCCTAAATATGCAGATAATAAGACCCATAGATGACTACACTATTTGAAAGGATACATTGAAGACCTTGCATTTTCTTTTTTTGATAGGTGTTTTTTTGGGAGTTTCCATGTGATTGAAATGAAACAGAGTGATGCAATTATAGGCTCGGACTAGTTAGTTCAAAAAGTTGCAACAATTGATAACAAAAAAAGAACAATCACTTTAAGGCAAGATGATGAATGAAACCACATTATAGGTGATCCACACAACCTAAGCCTAATCTCATTTTTGCTATGCAGATAATTAGAGATATACATGATGGTTGTAGAACATTATGTGAACAATTTGCATGAGGAACATAATGATGAAAGTCTTCCAAATTATGTAGGAAATCTTTTGAAAGAATATGTAGATGATTTTTTAGAAGACTTGCTTGGTATACCTCCACCTAGGTAGATTGGCCATGCCATTGAATTGTATCAGGGGAGTGAACCATATTCTGGAGCACCTTATAAATTTAACATAGATGAATTAAGTGAGCTTAAGATTCAATTAGATGATATTTTGAAGAAAGGCTTGATAAGACCAAGTGTCTCACCTTGGGGTGCACCTATTTTATTTCATAAGAATAAAGAGGGCTCTTAAAGATTATGTATCCACCATAGGGGGTTGAATAGAAGATAAATTAAAAATAAGTACCCATTCCCTCACATAGATGACTTATTAGGTCAATTGAGTTGAGCGACTGTATTCACTAACTTAAGATCTAGATATCACCAAATTAGGATCAAAACTGAAGATATACCCGAGACAACTTTTAGAACATGTTATGGCCACTACTAGTTTATTGTTTTACCTTTTGGATTAACAAATGCTTCTACAACATTTATGTGCTTGATGAACAATGTTTTTCATGATTAATTAGACAAATTCATCTTAGTATTTCTTGATGATATATTTGTGTACTCTAAAGATGATCCCGAGCATGTTGTAAATCTCAAGAAGACTAGGAAAAGACAAATTGTATGCAAATACGAGTAAGTGTTTCTTTGCTGTTCCTAAAACTATAAGGGATATTAGAAGTTTCTTAGGATTGGCACAATATGAAAGAGAACATATTAAGGACTTCCCTATAGTAGATAATCCCAGCTGACTAAAAAGAATGCAAGATTTGTGTGGAGTGACACATGTCAAAGATCATTCAAATCATTGAAACAAAAAAGTCATCGAAAATTGTGCTTTGAAATTACCAAAAATGGAAAATCCTTTTGTGGTTGCATGTGATGCAAGTGGTAGTTAGATAGGATGTGTTCTTTCACACGATGGTAGGATAGTTGCATGTGAATACAAAAAATTAAGAAAACGTGATCTTAATTATCCTACTCATGATCTAGAAATGTTTGCAGTTGTACAAGCACTTAAGCATTGGAGACATCTACTATTAGGTTTTAAGTTAACATATCATTAGAGTCTAAAATACATTTTCACACAACCATTTCTTAACAATAGGCAAAAGCATTGGATTGAATTATTAAGCAAGTATGATTTTGACATTAAGTATTTGGCTAGTAAGGAAAATAAGGTCATTGACGCATTGAGTTGGAGGCCTTTATCTAATCTCCTTCTTGTAAGAACTTCTGATTTTCTCAATCAAATTCAAGAAGAACTAACATGACTCTTTTTATGCACCTATTTTGAATTTTTTGCATGCAAACAAGGGATCAATGTATCAAGAAAAAGTTCATTTGGAAGGTTTCTTGTGCAAGGCTCTTTAATTTTTTATTTTATGTAAATTCTTTAATATTCCTCACGCATATAATATTGATTTTGTATTTTAAGCATATTTACAATACTAGGAGTATCAATGGTTGTCTTGCATGAGTACATATGAATGGATGATATTCATAGTTGCATACATATGGATATCCAACACTCATGCACAATGTTTTCACTAAATATCATGAATTAATGTCCCATACCATCTTTTATACAATTGTGTGAATACAAGTTCTATAGTCCCATACCACAATGCTTCATATTTGACATAGATGTGCAGATGATGATTATCTTAAAATCCTAAGACATCACTCCACCTATCTATAGAGTACTCAAATCCTTGGAAATCATTTGAAATAAAGGAATCACCTCTAAACTTTAGTATTTCAAGGCTTTTGTTGCTTCCACCAAAGGATTTGATTTGCTATCTTTAAAAGATAATTAAATAATCTTTATATGTTTTAGACTATTTGAATGATCATTGCTTATCTAGGAAGATTAAGCCCCTTCAAAGGAAAAAAGACAACCTTTTTTTGTCTCTTGATATCTATATAAGAGGAATAATGTAGTTCCTATTTTCTTGAATTATTTGGGTTCAAGATATTTGTTTTGTAACACCTAAACAACTTTTATAGTCATGGGAGATTATCATTGTCTTCTGGTTCCTTTTTGTCTTAAACTTTGGGTTGTTTGCCTAGCGATTTTTAGACATGTGTGCTACTTTGCGAAGTCATCCCATTGGTAATCTCAAAACTTAGGACAATACAAAATCTTTTATTTTATACTCTCTACTGGTTTTTCCATTAACTAAGTCCTAAATATTCATTTTCTTTAGTTTGATCTTTCCTTGAGGTGTTGCATCTGACAATGGGAGATTGGGAGTTCGAGAAAGGGATACTTCTTATTGGAGACGATAGGGAACTGAAGACCTTTTTTTCTAAAGTAACAAGGTTTTACATCCTACCTATTCTTGATTTGTAAAAAGAAAATAGAGCTTCTCAACAAGTGACATTACCTTCAAAAAATGAAAGGGGATAACGGCAAAACACTCATGGTCCTTATTGATCTTCAGGATAAATTTCCCTTAACTTAACCCAAAGTGGGGGTACAAGGAAGGCATGGATCATGCAAAAAGTAAAGCCTAGGACCCATAGCTACACAAACTTGCCTTCATTCTTGTTAGATTTGTTTGAGATTAGTTGATCCATATGGGATACTCTTGCCATACTAAATTAGGAAGGAAATCAGTCTCATGTTGCTTTTCTTGTAAAAAGAACTTGAGAATCAACATATGAATGAAGGTCATTCTCTAGATATTGTTCTTACAAAGATCAAACATTTAAAGGACCAATTAATAATTGTAGATGGAGTTTTTCCAAATAGTTCAATCATGTAGATTTTTTGCAATGCATTGCTTGTTTCTTACCAAATCTTTGCTTGTGGTCTTTGGTTGATGATGAAATCCAATGAAAACTCCTTAGAATTTGAAGTGTTTTGTTTTTAATACTACAAGAAGATCAAGGAAGGAAGTAGACGATGAGAAGAAAGCAAATAAGTAGTATTGGTCTTGCAAATTTTGTAAAAAATGATCATGTTGTAAAGAATTATTGTAGACTACCTACTAAAAGAAGCAAAGAAGAAAGATGTACAAATGGCTTTTCTAGACACTTATGCTTCTAAATTTGACTCTACTAATTTACTGCAAAATGAAGAATGGAAATTTCCTACAATATGTATTTCTAACCCATCCATTCACAACCAATTTATAACTATTGTGCACTCAAATCTTTGTCACTTTGATAGTGATGCAACCAAACATGTTACCTCTCAACGTAGTCTCTTCACCTCATTCAAGCTTACCTCTAATGGAAATAATGCCATGTGCTCAAAAAATCTTCCTATCCTTTGCAAACATTGTCCTTTCTAATAGTAATGATGGTATATTCGCATATTCATATTATTTATATGTTCCACGGATAGGGAAAAACTATTAGCAATGTCAACATTAGCAGAAATTGTCTTGGTAGTAAATTTTGGCTAATAGCTTGTCTATCTCCTCCTTAATTTTTTATAAATAGACATCATTATAAGTGTAAGGGCGTTGCTTTGATGGTTTTGCATCAGGTGTCATTGGTATTTGATGAGAAAAAATGGATGGTTCTACACCTTTGAGGTCCTTGTAGGTCCATGCAAACACATCCCGATACTCTCAAATTAGTTTTATCAATCCCTCCTCAAATGACACATCTTTTCATATGCACATGCATCTTTCTTCTCCATCTTCCATAGTCACTGTTACTTTCTTCGTTTGTTCCTTGTTGTCATATGCTTCTCTTTCTCTTACCTCTGTCTTAGCCATCTGAATGGATATCTTCCTCTCCTCTACTTCATATCTTTTGAAGTGTTCTAGGACTCCAAATAGTTCTAGGGTTGGTTCGGTCTTTTCTATCATTTCCTCATGGTTTGGTCTCATCTGAGCTGCTTCTATTGCTAACACTTTGTGTGTTCCTTCTTTGTCATCGGCTTGGATGGCTTCTAAATATCGTTCCTCTGAATCAAACTCTAGTTCCATTTTTGTGCTTTCATACTCTTCCTTCCATTCTTTTTCTAACACTTCTCCTGCTTCTACCTCCTGAAGGACTACCATGTAAAAACTCACATCATAACCTTCTTCCTCCACACATCCATTCATGGTTAATACCTCTTCATTTATGCATACATCCAAGGTGGCTAGAATATCCATCCAACTTTGTGGTTTCAATGCTTCATGAGGGAAAACTTGGGGCATATACATAGGATCCTCTATGGGTCGGTAATTTTGATGTCCGATAGGCCATAATTGAGTTTTCTTCTCTTCTTTCTTTGCTTCCTTACACATCCATAATTGAGCATCTTCGTGCATCCATGATTGGTCACTTGAATTGGCACTATGAATTGACAAGTCATCCTCTTCCTTGTGTATGGGATTCCATTGTAGTGGGGGTACATCCCTATATGCAAATGTATGCAAATTTATCTTGGTAGTAGTTCCTCGATTTTGTAAGTATGATGCGCCTCTTCCCTAGTCTTGTACTACCCTGAGTTGTCTCATGAATGGTCGTCCTAATATGATTTCATAGTTATTCGCTTTTCCAAATTGACATACATCTAATGTGTGCTCAAAATCCACTCCACATGTGGTTAACCTTATTTTCTCCAATATTCCAAGTGGTCTTTCTACATGGTCATCTGCTAATTGAAGCTTCATACGTGTCGGTCGTAGGTCTGGCTTTCCCCATTTCTCCCAAATTTTTTTGGTGGCTATGCCTACACCTGCTCCTGTGTCTAGAATGGCTTTGGTCATGTATCCATTATATGTGATGGGTAAACATGTGTTGCCCTTGTCTCCTTGACTAAATTCTTTGAATTTATCCATAGGGATTTGTATAGTCGACTCAAGGACTTCAGTTTCTTTATTTTCTTTTTTACTCTCCTCATTCTCTAATTTCAACTGTTCCGCTAATTGTTTCTATATTTGCGGCTTGGCATGTAGTAATTCTTTCACAGTCAATCGACATTGTACCTTGGTCTTCTTTAGTTCTGCTAAATTGTGAGAGGTCTTACCTGAAGACGCATTTTCCTTTCCTCACACAGTGGGAGCATGGAAGATTATGGATCCTTTCTCATATTCTCCGATGTAGTTTGGTAGGGTAGATATCCTGTGTGCTTCCTCCCTATTTCGGTCTAACATGGAAATGTCTTCATATACTTCATCCAAATTTGGGGTTGGCTGATCGTCCTCAACATCTAATTCCTCAAAGGGTGGTCTTGAATTTCCATTCCTTCTCCATCGATCTTCCCAAATCATAGCCCATAACTCTCTTGGCCAATCAGCTTCTAGTTTAGGGATTACAGAAATTGATTTGTCTTGAGTGCTAGGTAATTCTTCCTTATTATCTTTCTCTTTTGGTTTCTCGTCATCCTCTTTAAAACACTCATTGTATTGATTCTCAGATATGTTTGTCTTTGGGAGGACTCGAATAGTCTTTTCTAGAGTGTCTTGAGCTACCTCTATGAGATTTTTGCATATCGCAAATCTCTCCTTTTCTAACTCCCCTTGTGGGTAAATTTTCTCGTTTTATTCTATGTTTGGTCCAGTCGTGATTCTAGCTTGGTAATTCAGTCACATGTCCAAGTCATCTGGTCTAGGGTTTGCTAAGATTGATCCTGGCTTGTTTAGTGGGATTTCTTCTTGTATTTTTGGTTTCTTGAGTTTCTTACCATCTCTCATGTTCTTCTTGTCTTCCTTACTTTTGTTTTTCATCCATTTGTCTCTAAGTTTTTCCCTTCTATCCTTCCAACTTTGGGTCTTCTTTGTTTGGGTACTCTCATGTGGGTCCTTAGAATCTTCCACTACCTGTATTTTGGGTTCTAGGTTTTTATTCTTTTCTTGTTCAGAGTCTAGTTTTTTTCTCTCTTGTCCTTTGGCTTGTGCTCCTGTGATAGCTCTTAATGGTACTGTGTACTCTTTATCACTTCTTGAGAATTCAATTACCTCGATCACATTGATTTGCATTGTGTTACGTGTCTTGTTGGGATTCTTTGGACAATCTCTAAATAGGTGTTCCTTTCCACATTCATTGTAGTACCCTTCCCAAGACCTAGGAGATGGTGGATTATATGGCACGGTGCACTCTCTTATGAAGTGGTCTCCTCCACATCTATAGCATGGCCCTTTTGGCACATGAAGTTTAATGGGTGGTCTCAAGGGTGTTGGTGCCTTGGGTGTGGTGTACATTAGGGTTGCAAACTCCGGTCCATAGGTGTTTTCATATCCCTCATAACCGTAGTATTGTTGGTCATAAGTTTGGTCATACTCCATCAAACTGGTGTCATAGGGATAGTATTCTCCTTGGATTTGCTCGTATCCCTGATTCGTTCATTCTGTACTAGCTAATGGTGTAGCTGGTACTATGGCTCTCTCCATGTTTTCCCTTGGTTGAGTGTATTTAACTGGCACTACATTGTTGGTGCATTTTACCCAAGCCTACATGCTTGATATGCTTGATATTATGATCATTTGTAAGTCACATGTGTAGTCATGTGAACACCTCTTGTAAAAGAGTACATTTTATCTCTTGTAATTAAAAAAAGAAAAAAGGAAAAGGATGGCTTACCTCATCCATGATGTAAAAGCAAATTCATCGCTCTAACTACCTAAAACCACGAATATTTGAGCTGAGGGAATATCTCCTAACTTTGGGGATCACTTTTAAGTGGAGCCATTTGAATTCGAATTCAAAACTCCCTCCAAGGATAGCTATAAAAAGAGCAAGAAGGAAGAGGCGATTAGCAAGCCTTGTACGTGAACACTTCATGTCATTTTGTAGAGATTGAAGAGCTTACTCCATAGCTCTATCATTCTACTCCCATTGTGCGAATATTCATTGCCAATGTGGTTGTAATCATATGTGAATCTATACATTTATCATCATCTACTTCTCTGTTTTGTTCTCTGCTATACTCACTCAGAGCAATACCTTTAGAAGGTCATATCTCAAGCTATACACAACTTTTTCAGTGTTTTAATGTGCGTTGGATAGCTCTTACTGTCTAGTTTCTGGATACCAATTTTCATGGTCATTGCATTTACAGTTTGGAGATATCTGCATTTTATTGCTCACTACTCTATCTCTGCAGAGCCCCGAGAATGGTGGGCATGTTCCAGAAATTGATGAATCTTGTTCTCAGTGCTCAGTCCATCATTTGAAGTGTTTTAAATTGGATTGGGAATCTTGCTAAGTATATTTGCTATGCGCAAAAGGAATTTATCTAATTCTTACCAGGTTGAGAGCACTGTTCAGTTTTTCCAGCAAGTGTATGTCCAAAAATAGCAACTTTTGGGAGCTAGTCATCTTGCAACTTGTCTATCTTGACTTAAACTTTTGGGATACATGTTCCAAAGTACTTGGCTGATATTTTGGTGGATTTAGGAAGCTTAAAGGGTCTAGTAATCAACTCTCAAGTCTCAATTGGCTGGTGTGAAGCCGGTTGTAGCAGCACCAACTCATCTTTGGATTGCATCCACCATCTCTCTTCACAGTGGTATTAGAGCATAGTCAAGCAACGTGGGACATGGATTTCCATCAACAATTGACAAATTGGATCGAAACATCTACCCGGCATGGTCTCTAAGGATGGAGGCTTACCTTCAAGGGAGGAATCTATATGGATTCATATCCAGAGATGAAGCAATGCGAACCATGAGGAACAAAGGGCAACCATCACATGAAGAAGTGGAAGGACTTTCAAATTGGTGTTCGAAGGATGCACTTGCAAGGTCCTATATTCTAAACTCAATCTCTGATTTTCTTTTACCTCATGTCAAGGGATGCAAGACATCAAGAGAGACCTGGAATGCACTTGCTTCTTTCTTCTCTTCCAACACTCGAGCAAGGAAGAACCAATTGTGGATGGAGTTCACAACAATGAAGAAAAGCCCGAAGCAAAATGTGACTGATTATGTCACAAAGATGAAGGAGATTTCCGACCAACTTGGAAGCATTGGAGAGGTAATTGAAGAGGAGAAAATTATTAGACAAATCATAAATGGAATCAAAGCAGACGACAAGTGGGAGTCATTCACAACATCCATGGATTTATACATGGATATGCATGTACCCGACCTCAACACACTCATGGGCCAACTCTTCACTCATGAAGCAAAGATTAGAAAAGGTGGTGAGTCCTCAAGAGGTAATCAAACTTCTGCCTTATATTCTGACAAAGCTAAGGTCAAGGACAAGTCAAAGAATAGGAATAATGAAGATGAAGGTAGATCTTTCCAAGCAAACTTTGCAGGTAGAGGAAGAGCTAGAGGAAGAGGCAGAGGTGGAAAGCAAGGCAGGGGGAGATTCCAATCATCTCAACCTTGCAATATATGTGGCTTATCTAATCATACTACTGAAGAATGTTTCAAGAACCCGAGGAACTCAAGAGGAAGACGATTCAATAGAGGTGGCTATGGATCAAATAGAGGCAGATATAATGGAGGTTACAACAACAACTAGTACAACAACAATTAGAACAACGACAACTATCAAAGTGGCCATAGAGGAAGGAGAGACTACAATAACTATGCAGAGGACCAAAGTCAAGAAGATTCATTATTGATTATATATCTATCAATGAAGAAGGGTAAGGATGATGATCACATATTTTACATTGATTCAGGATGCTCAAACCATGTAGCAGGAAATGTGGCTTTACTTTCTGATTTGGAAGATCCTCATAACAAGCATGAAGTGCAGACAGGAGATGACACAAAGCATTCAATGGAGAAGATAGGTAATGTGAAGACATCAGATGGGAATATGAACCTCTTAAGCAAAGTCTTGTATGTCCCTACAATTACCAAAAATTTAATAAGTGTTGGACAGATTGTTGAAAAAGGATTACAGGTTAGATTCAACCGATTTGGAGCATATGTTGAAGACCCAAGGCAAGGCTTTCGAAGGATTGCCAAAGGAGAAAAGACAGGAAGGCTTTTCACTTTTCAAGTGGAAGATACAAAGAACATAGCTTTGTTTAGCTATGGATCTCAAACTCTAAGAGAGTTGGAGATATGGCACAAAAGCTTGCTCACATTGGTGAGAGGACACTCAAACAGATTTGCAGGGACCAAAGTGTACTTGGTTTGCCTAATATCACAAGGCAACACATGATTTATAAGTGTGAAGATTGTCAACTCGGCAAGGCTCATAGACAACCTTTCAATAAGAAAGGATATATGTATCAAAATCCTTTGGATCTAGTGCACACAGATGTGTGGGGTCCAAGTAAGGAGCCATCTATATCAGGCTCAAGATCTTATGTGTCTTTCATAGATGATTGTAGCAGGTGGACCATTCTGTTTTTCATGAAGCACAAGGATGAAGTGTTTAATTGCTTTAAGAAGTATATTGCTCTTGTTGAAACCCAAACAGGTAAGACTTTGAAAAGACTCAGATCAGATGGTGGAGGAGAATACTTCTCTTCTGAATTTGATGCCTTCTTGCATGAAAGAGGCATTAAAAGGGAAGTCACTACAATGTATACACCCGAACTCAATGGTGTAGTAGAGAGGAGAAACAAAGCTATTGTCGAAGCTGCAAGGTCCATGCTCAATGAAAAGGGATTGCCAAACTACCTATGGGCAGAGGTTGTGTCTACAGCCACATATCTCATAAATAGACTTCCATCTAAGTCACTAGATGGAACCACTCCATATGAAGTGTGGAATGGAAGAAGACCTAGTCTAGAGCATTGTAAAATCTTTGGATGCTTAACCTATGCTCACATTCCTTCTCAAGTAAGAGGGAAATTGGATCCCAAGGCAGAGAAGTGTGTATTCATTGGTTATGATCAAACCCAAAAAGGATATAGATTGTACAATCCAACCAATAAAGGATTTTCTGTGAGTAGAGATGTAATTTTTTATGAAAACAAATCATGGTTTGATGATGACAAGAAAGTGAAGCTGCCTTATGACTTGGATGAAGATTTTCCATCACTTCAACCAAAGGAGCCAAAGCAGATTGAAGAAAGTGATTCGGAGATTGACCAAGAAGTCTTGGAAAGACTAAAGCTATGGAAGAACAAAGGTAAAGCAAAGATGTAGGATGCTACATATGGACCCGAGAGCTCACATCAACCACTTAGAAGGTCTTCAAGGGAGAAGAAGAAACCTGAGAGGTTTTGTTATGATACTTCTTTGGTCACCAAGCACTCAATCTACATTGCAAAGGATTCAACTAATGAAGAACCTACCACATTAGAAGAAGCACAAAGCAAGAAAGCTTGGAGAGATGCAACGGATGAAGAAATGGAAGCCTTGATGGAGAATGACACTTGGGAGCTTGTACCTAACAAGCCATCTATGAAGGTAATTGGATCTCGATGGATATACAAAATCAAGAGGAATCCAGATGGAAGTATAAATGGACACAAAGCAATGTTAGTTGCTAAAGGGTTTGCTCAAACCCATGGTATTGATTATGAGGAGACCTTCTCTCCTGTTGCAAAAATTCCTACAATTAGGGTTCTCATTAGTCTTGCTACATCTAGAAATTGGAAGCTCTATCAACTTGATGTAAAGAATGCTTTCTTGAATGGATGGATTTCTGAGGAAGTGTATATGGCACAACCTCCTGGATATGAGGATGCACATCATCCTAACTATGTATGCAAACTAAAGAAAGCTTTTTATGGATTGAAGCAAGCTCCAAGAGCTTGGAATTTCAGATTGGTGACTTATTTGTAGGACCAAGGATTCAAAGCTAGCAAGGCGGATACCTCTTTGTTCATAAAGAGGAATTGATATGAATAGATCTATTTAGTGTGTATGTTGATGATATTATTATCACAGGCAATGATCTTGAAGGAATCAAACAGGTAAAGAGTCAAATGAAGGAGGAGTTCAAAATAAGTGACCTCGGACCACTCACTTATTTTCTTGGATTGGAGTTGATCTACTCAGATTCAGGTATATACATCACACAAAGGAAGTATGTGCATGACATGCTCCTCAAGTTCAAGATGGAAAATACCAAGTGTGCATGTATACCTATGGAGCAAAATCATAAGTTTAGTGCTTATGAAGGAGAGCCAATCGAAGACATCACAAGCTATCAAAGCTTGGTTGGAAGTTTGGACTATGCAACACTCACAAACTATGCAACACTCACAAGGGTGGATATATGCTATAGTGTTAGCATATTGAGTCAGTTTATGCATAAACCAAGAAGACCACATATGGATGCGGCCAAGAGAGTCCTCAAGTACCTAAAGTGGACCATGAATGAAGGTTTGTTTTATTCATTTACTTCAGATATTGAGCTAAAGGTCTACTCAGATGCAGATTGGGCCGGATCTAGAGATGATAGAAGAAGCACATCCGGGTATATATCATTTGCAGGTTCAAAAATCATTTCTTGGTCATCCAAGAAGCAACCAGCCATGGCATTATCTTCTACTGAAGCCGAATATAGAGGTTTGGCTAATGCAACTCTAGAAATCATGTGGTTAAAGTCTTTGTACATAGATCTTGGACTTCATTCTTCAACACCTCACATTTTTGGTGACAACACAAGCTCACTACATCTTGCAGCTAATCCGGTACCAAGCATATTGAAGTCCACTACCATTATGTAAGGGAGAAGCTAATGAGTAAGGATATTCAACTATCCTATGTCTCTACAGATATGCGATGTGCAGACATGTTGACTAAAGCTCTTGATGGTACAAAATTAAGTAGATTCAAGTTGATGATTGGCTTGCAGGAAATCAAGGACAATTGAAGACTTATTTGGAGGCCAAGCATGTTAGGCTTGAGGCGGCGTTGTTGGTGCATTTTACCCAAGCCTACATGCTTGATATGCTTGATATTATGATAATTTGTAAGTCACATGTTGTTGGCATACAAAGCAACAGAGGAGTCATGCACAATACGGCAACAAGGCCAGATCATTTTTTCCCATGGATTATGTACAACTCAAGTGATTTTAATCACTACACAAACATTGTAAATCCCGTTTTTGGTAGAATAGACTCCATTTTGTGCAAGCCGAGGAGTCCTCGAGCTTGAGGAGTATTAGAAGTACCATCGTACCAATTTTCATAATTTTTAGACTTCGTTTGAGCCCTCAAATAAGCCCTGGAACCTAATTTTTAACTAGGCCGGACACTAGGTCTGGACAAGGCCAAAGCTAGTCAAAAACTATAAAAGGAGCTAGAGAGCTCATTTTTGAGGTTAGATTGTAATTGAAACGAACTTGTAAGAGCATTTTGAAAGTAATCTAAAAGCTCCATTGATCCTCACTCTTTGTCTTGCCGTGTGTGCGCGTGTGTGTGTATGTGTATGCATGCTAGTGTGCTTCTCACTCACGCACTTGTGCCGCCACTTGCTCGAGGTCTTCATACCATCCTCACGTCTTCCCGGATTGACATTAAAGGAGGTGCTACTCATCATCGAGCTACACCAAATTTTGGCGCCGTTGCCGGGGATCGAGCTTTGAGGACGAGCGTGTGATGGTAAGACGTAGAGTTGACGCGTTGGAGTTGTAGGTATTTTCTTCACTCTCATCGATTTTCTTTTACTTTCTTCACCATCATCATCATCACCATCTCCCAAGTCCATCTCCATCATCGCGAAAATTTCAGTTTTTTTTTACTATATCCCCACCTCCACCTCACTTCCCCCATTTCACTTGTGAGAGAGAGCGAGAGAGCGAACTTGCATGTGCTGTTTTTGCATGTTTTCTGAGCTATTTCGCAGGTTTTTTGCTGTACCATCATCCCCAGCAGTGTGCGCAGGTACGACAGGCTCTGCACAGGTCCCGGGACGACAATCTCTGTCTATCGCGACAGACAGAAAATCTAAACATTTTGTGAATGCATGATTAGCACTGTAACCTACACCTTGAGGGTACTCTAGATCACTAGAAGTTTCTCAAAAAATTGCGTTTTTTCTGTCTATCGCGACAGACACTGTCTATCGCGACAGACACCGTCTATCGCGACAGACAGAGACCACGACAGACACCGTCTATCGCGACAGACAGAGACCACGACAGACAGCGTCTATCGCGACAGACACCGTCTATCGCGACAGACAGAGACCACGACAGACAGCGTCTATCGCGACAGACAGAAATCCGCGACAGATACCGTCTATCGGGACAGACACCGTCTATCGCGACAGACAGAATTTCACGATAGACACCGTCTATCGCGACAGACAGAAATCCGCGACAGATACCGTCTATCGCGACAGACACCGTCTATCGCGACAGACAGAATTTCACGATAGACACCGTCTATCGCGACAGACACCGTCTATCGCGACAGACAGAAATCCGCGACAGATACCGTCTATCGCGACAGACACCGTCTATCGCGACAGACAGAATTTCACGATAGATACCGTTTATCGCGACAGACACCGTCTATCGCGACAGACAGAAATCCGCGACAGATACCGTCTATCGCGACAGACACCGTCTATCGCGACAGACAGCCCCCACGATAGATTGTGTCTATCGCGACAGACACCGTCTATCGCGATAGACAGGCAATTTCGGCAAAAAATTAAGGTGTGAATTTTTGGAGATTTAGACTAAATTTTGGGGCATATTTGCACTTCCATGTACTCATATACTTACAAAGGCCTTAGAAAATGCATTAAAACCCCCGAAAGGTTATGTCTGTCTAGTAACCCCCGAAACCCTGAACGGTCATAACTTTTGCGTATGAAATCCATTTTCGGAGCTCTAGGGCTCTAGGGCGTTGGTTTTCAGATAGGATAGTTGGAAGTTGACCCACAGAGGGGTAGAAACACCAAGGGAGCTCTAGAGGAAATTTCTAGCAATACATAAGGGGGAACAAAGTGTCTGAAATAAATTGTCTGTCAATTGAAAGGTCTACTTGGAGCTAATCTTGGGATTTATGCAGGCCTATTGAGAAGCAATTGAGAGTATCCAAGCAAGGGTGTTGCGCACGCTTGAGAATCAACTTCTCGAGCACTAGAGAGCAAGGTTCGGCAAGAAAGGTCGGAATATTCTCAACTCCTCTTCGTCAATTCCTAGCTTAGGCTAAGAACGATTAGAAGTAGGAGTAAGTCAGGACAACGATAGGCCACTATCAAGTTGAAGACTACCTAAAAACTCAAGTTCAAGCTAAAAACTTAATCTCTGTACTGTCGACAACATAAAGGAAAGAACCTAACGTGGAACGATCAACCTGAAAGTACGAAGAACATTCAAGTATTCCTGACAACGTAATAGCAGACAAGACTTTACACACGAGGAATAACTAAAAAGAATCAAGTGACTGGTACCAATTGATCGGCAACGAGGTTGTACTCTGGGCAAAGAATTGGGCTACTTAGATAGGCATATGAACCTCAGATCAGGACGACACCTAGTAAGAGAGAGACAAAGCCTTAGGTCTTCAGAGGCTAGTGTCAATCACACTGCAAGGTCTTGGGCTCAACAGTTGAGTCACCACTCTCATTACCCTAGCTCTGATACCAGTGAATTAGAGATGTCTCAAGGCATGGACAGACCTACGGGAAGTTCAGGTGTGCCTTACTTGTACAGGGTAGAAGGCCCTTACAAAACACAGTTGGAATACCTTAGGACCAACCGATTAGGTGCTAGCATCTATGAGGACGGCCTAGGAAGATCCGTGGTCCAGATTAAAAACCCTGACCAATCCATAGGACTAGAGCACCCAGCTGTCAAGTTTGAAAACGGTGCATACCTGGACAAGGAAGGAACCATATACGTAGTCACCAGTCATCCAGATAGGACAGATGACTTTGGAAATGTAATCTCAGAAGCGGACTTAGGTGACTTGGAACAAGGAAACATGGGAGTGGAACCTAGAACCCCTCGAGGTAAATCAGTTCTCACTAGGATTATCACGCCTGAGTGGGTCCCCCAAGATAACAAGTGCATAGATTTGCTTCTCAATCGAGAAACGGACGAAGCCTTTTGGAGGTATAAACCGGATCACCCAATTGATATAGGAACAATCATGATTTATGAGTTTAAGGATCCAGATAGCCCAGGTAGAGTGACTTACTTAGACCACACTTCGGAGAGGATCTTTGTGGTGACAGAAAATGATAGGCATGCTTACACTTGGAAGGGTGAGTTCATTTTCCCCCAACCAAGATCAAATGTATCCTATGGACACCCTGGAGCTGGAACGTCCCAGGCTCATGGTATGCAAAGAGACAGAAGTAAAGATAGACCAGAAGTAAGTTTTGCCAATCCAGTGGGCAGAGAAAGAACGAGAACGGAGACGAATAGGGTAGAACCTGAGGTGCATAGAGCCCACAGGAACCAAAGAAACGTAGATGGATTCCCTTTGCCGAGACCTAGAGAGCACACAAGAACTCTGAGACCGACCCAGCTAGTTAAGTCCATGAAGAACTACTTTGACGGCACAGGAGATCCCTATGATCATGTGGCGGAGTTCAAGCAAGTCTTGAGAGCTGAACAAGTGGAGGATCTGTTCACGCAGTACAATGCCTTCGGTCTAACCCTTAGGAACACAGCACTTACGTGGTTTCAGCCATTAGATGAACGCCAGTTCATGAGCATAGACCAACTCCTAGAGGCTTTCATCGTAGAGTTCTCTAAGAGTGGCATAAGACACAATACATCCTCATTGATTCACAGTTTCAAACAGACCCCCCAAGAGACTGTCAGATTGGCCGGAAGAAGATTTAGACAATATCTTGAAAGGTGCCCTATTTCGGAGCTACCCACATCTGCTAAACAAGTAGCCTTATTCCTTGATGGATTGCTGAGTACGAAATTGAGATCCTATGTGTATCTAAAGGACCCTAGGACCATAGAAGAATGTGTACGCATGTGCATTGACATTGAAGATAACCTAGGGGAAGAGCTAGAGCTTTCCAAAATCTACAAAGATTCAGATAGTGCATCTAGCCACTCTTCCACGCAATCTACATCAATTGAGGAACTCGCTGAGAAGGTAGCTCAAAAATTAGGAGTAACTAGCAAACAAATTCCAAGGTTCGCTCCTATAAAAAGATGCTATACATGCGGTGGTGACCATATGGCGAATGTCTGCCCTATTATGGCCCAACCCCAAGTTAACCCTAGTAGCCAGTACTGCACCATAGAACGGAAGTACACAAACCACACTGCGCAAGATTGCCCATACAACAAGCAGGCAGTTAGGCAACCCTACCCTCAACCCTACCAACAAGGCAGATACCAGAACCAGTATCCTCCCCCACCACAATATGCTAGACCCCAACAAACCTACCAACCACAATATCAGGCTCAACAGAGACCCCAACCGGTGCTAGCTCAACAGCCTCCAAACCCCTCTAACGTGATTCCAGTAAAGTATGCTGTTGCAGAAGAAAACCTGAATAGAGCTATAGTCCCTGTAACATCCTTGATCTCTGAAAATGACCCAAGTGATCATAGCTTTGATTCTACCCATGTGGATAGCCCCCAGGCTTACTACATGCAGTCTCCAGAACATGGTGAGTCCTATTATAGCGAAGAGACAAACGAACCTAGTTGGGAGTCAGATTACACGAATGTCATGTATGCAAACCCCAACCCTAGGCCTCCATCTAGGCAGGTAAGACCTCCATTCCCAAGAGGACCGTGCTACAGATGCCAAGGAGATCACCTCATTCGTGATTGTCCCTTGCCTCCACCTACACAACCCCAGTCAGTGACGATCCAAGGCTTCTGCCAAGATTGTGGAAAAGAGCATCTCTTACGAGATTGCCCAAAGAACCCCAATAATATGCCAAAAATCACGCCCATCAATGTTATCGAGTTAGTGGTAGATTCCAGCGGAAGCGTTACTTCCACTGCACCCGTACAGGTAGTCACGAGAGCTCAAGCAGTGAAGCAAAACCAAGGGGTAGGCAAGGAAAAGAGACCAGACACTAGCGATACTGAGAGCCAAAATAAAAAGAGAACAAGAGCTTGGAGAGATAGCCGCGAACGCATGAAAAGGCAATGGGCAAAGAAGATGAGTGAACTTGAGGAAAGTCTACGAGAAACCAAGGCTAGAATCATAGAGATCACATCTCAACCGCACTCTCACACATTCCCACCGCTACCATCCACATCACCCTCCATCCCTTCACCCTCTAAGACAGCCCACGTAACCCACCCACCACCCCAAACAGGATCGGTATTAGCTGATCCCACTCCCGAAGACATAGACATGATGCTTAAAGCATATCAGGCCAGAATCCAAGAAGGGCCAAACGTCACGGATCATGACAAGTGCTATCCTAGAGCTGACCTAGAGATAGAAAGAACCAAACTGTGCGCGAAAATGGTCGCACTGGCTCAGACTATGTTTGAAGCCAGTCGCCTTTTCAATTACTCAGGCTCAGCCAAAACGCAATTACACTTGGATGGATTCCTAGAGAAGTTAGAGAGGATAATTGCAAGATCTGACAAGGAAGAAAAAAATCAAGAGAGAGAGAAAGCAAGCAAAAACATGAATCATTCCCCATCGGAAGTGTATGTGGCCAATTCCCCTAAACCGGACAACTTCCCCTCCTTAGAAAGAATAGAGAGGCCAATAGCACAGTCAGAAAAGGAACCTACCCCTCAAAGAAAGGAAAGGGCGAGAGAACAGATAAGTAAGCATCTTCAGGAAGCCCATGAGCCTCCTCAAGAAACTTATCTTCCCCCCCAAAAGGCAGATGAGCCTACCGCGAAAGCTCATGCACCTCCACAGGTTGCCTACATTCCTTCTCAGGGAGCGTATGAGCCTGTTCGGAAAAGTAATAGAATAAGTAACCCTCCCCAAGAAGCTTGTGCTCCAGCCATTTGCGAGAACGAGGAGAGAGTCAACAATAGAATAAGACCTCCTTCCCAGGTTGCTTATGCACCCAATTCTACGGAGCCAGACACTTCTTCTTCTATGAATCGGTTTGCACCAGACTTCCTACGAGAGATTCAAGAAGACAAATGGGATAACGAAAGTGAAGTCGCCCCCCCCTTTGAACTTGTGGATGATGCACACGACCGATTCCCACAAGACATCCCATCTATTTACGGGGAGCATGAGAGTGTTCAGTCTCATGAGAGATTGGACTTTGAGTCTAATTCCATACAGGAGCTACCCCACTTCACAGGTCCATGGGAAGCAAAGTCCACATGTATGAGAGCACCCACAGTCATGGTAAGGAACGACGACTCAGTCATACCTAGGAATACAGAGGTAGTGAAGAACACTAACGTGCAGTGTAATCTCAAGTTAGAAGAGCTACTCAAGGTTAGACCTGAATTATGGAAACATGTAGCCAAACAAGTACCAGAGATAGCAAAATCTCGTTCCCAGGTAGGATCCCATAGGACAGTGCCAGAAATTCCCTTGGATAAGATAGGAGATATGTGTGAAGGTGAAGAAGGGAACACCTACCAGGAATACACCACCAAGGCGATTTTGGACTCAGGTGCAGGAGTTGCAATTGCCACCACCTCCTTATGGAAGCGTTGGGGCAAGCCAGCACTCAGGCCAACAAGAATGAAATTGCAGATGGCCGATGGTCATATTGAGAGACCCTTAGGATTGCTGGAAGGGATAACTCTCACCACTTGTGGTGTTGAGTTTGAGCATAGCTTTGCTATATGTGACTTCAGCAAAAATCATGCTTATGAGATGATTTTAGGAAGACCATTTATGCGACAGTTGCAAGTGGTACAGGATTGGGGAACCAACTCCTTGTATTTGCAACACTTGGGCGTTACAACCAAAGTCAATCTCAAGGACTATTCTCATAGAGATGTCCCTCCTATCCAGTGGAATCCCATCCATAGAGCCAAAGATGATACGGAATCTGTGCATTCCATAGAATCTGGATCCTCATGGATGCATGAAGACACTCACTTATGGATGTGCAAGGTAGCAGTAGAAGAAGAGAAGAGAGAGAAAGCCAGAGAGGTAGGTGCGAAAGAAACCCATAGATCAATCCAAGACCCAGCCTATGCACCTGTAGTTTTTCCAGACGAAGAATTTGAACCTCACGGTTGGGCAGAAATCTTAGCAACAATGGACGTAGCCATCAACGAAGAACAATGGACACCTCACTGTGATGAGGATGGCTATGATATTTCAGTCTTCTCCATAGAGCCAATCATGGGAGAGGCAGTTCTAGAAGAATGCGAACCTAGCCTTGATGCATTTGAGGATGCAAGTGACTCCGATCTAGAGTCAATCATTATGGACCCACCATTTGCATCAGATGAAGAATATTTCCATGAAGTGGAATTTCAACCTCAGAAGCATGGAGAGGTTACAAATGATGTAAGATTAGCAACACATATGACCCCGAAGGAAGAAGGAAAGAAACGAAAAAAGAAAGAAGTCTTACCAGAGGAGGAAGAATCTTTGTTTGAGGTCCCAGAAAATTTTAAGAAGTATGAGATAGATGACAGGAGAGTCATGATAAGAATGCCTAAACGAGAGGCACAATCAGGAGAGGCCTATGATAACAAAGAAACCACCAAGAAAATAGTAGTGGCCATAGAAGAAGGAGAGGAGAGATGCACGTATATAGGCCATGACCTGACAGAAGAAGAAGAGCACGAATTGATTGCCTTGCTAAGAGAATACAGAGATGTATTCGCTTGGAGTTACAAGGATTTGAAAGGTGTTGACCCGGACATATGCTCACACACCATCCCCATGACGTCAGATGCCAAACCCTCTAAGCAAAAGCCCTATACTTATAACGATAATTACGCTGCTAAGATCAAAGAAGAGATAGATAGATTGGTTGAAGCTGGATTTATCTATGAAATTGAGCACACTGAATGGGTATCCCCCATCGTAGTGGTGCCCAAGAAGAATGGCAAGCTGCGTGTGTGCATTAACTTGAAAAAGGTTAATGCCGCCACGATTCGAGATAACTATCCGCTTCCCATCACAGAACATCTCTTAGAGAGAGTGGCAGGCAAGGAAGTGTACAGCTTCCTTGATGGATTTTCGGGTTACAATCAAGTAGCCATAGCTCCAGAGGATCAGCATAAGACAGCCTTTGCCACAGAATGGGGCATTTTTGCTTTTAGAGTAATGCCATTTGGGCTTACCAATGCACCAGCTACCTTCCAGAGGTTGATGTGCCATGTGTTTAAGGAGTTCCTGAGGAAGAGTTTAGAAGTCTATGTTGATGATCTTTGTGCTCATTCCAATGTTAGACAAACCCATATCCCTGAACTCAGACAAATCTTTGACAAATGTAGAGAATATCAAGTCTGCCTGAACCCAGAGAAGTGCGTTTTTATGGTCAGGCAAGGCAAGATTCTAGGACACATAGTGTCAAAGAATGGCATATCTACAGACGAAGAAAAAGTGAGAGCCATAGCAGAGCTACCGAGGCCAAAGAATGTCAAGGAAGTACAAGCTTTCATGGGGCATTGTGGGTATTACCGACGTTTCATCCACATGTATGCTGTCATCGCAAAGCCCATGTACGGACTCTTGACTAACTTTGAGTGGACTGATGAATGTGAGAATTCCTTCCAGGAGCTTAAACGAAGATTGTGTTCAGCACCAATCTTGACCACACCAGATTGGAATAAGCCATTCCATGTTCATGTTGATGCATCCAATTATGCTATTGGATGTGTGCTCGCACAACCTACTGGTGAAGGTAATATGGATCTTCCAATTGCCTATGCCAGTAGACAATTGAATGCGGCTGAACGGAATTACACCACCACAGAGCGAGAAGGATTAGGCATGGTGTATGCAGTTAAGAAATTTAGACACTATTTGCTTGCAAATAAGTTTAAATTTTTTACTGATCATCAGGCATTGTTATATCTTGTAAACAAGCCATGCAATACAGGAAGATTAGTGAGATGGTTTCTCTTGCTAATGGAATACGATTTTGAGGTTGTGGTAAGGAAAGGTAGGACTCATTTGAGAGCCGATCATCTCTCTAGGCTCACATCGGGAGAAGCCCCACAAGGAGTGTCAGATGACCTTCCTGATGCTTACTTGTTTAATTTGGAAGTTATACCGCAGTGGGCTAAGCCATTGGTACCAGTATTGACCTACGGGCCTAATCATCCAGTCGTAAACACACGGAATAGAGAGGTTGTAAAAGCCCAGAAGTACCACATCATGGTAGGAAGCATGTACAAGCACACAGACCAAGGGATCTTGGCTTGTTGCGTAGAAGAGGATGAGTACTCTAAATGGTTGCAATTAGCACATGTAGGTGCACTAGAGCAACACCATTCAAAGCAACGAACGTTACAGACTCTAAGGAGACTCGGAGTACATTGGCCAACTATGGAAGCTGATGTCCAAAAGTTGTGCAAGGAATGCCCAATCTGTTGCACTAAACCACCAGTGGAACATGCCACTCTTTATCAAGTATCCATTGTGCCAGATTGGAGCGAACCACTAGTATCATTCCTGAGGACAAACACATTCCCTCCAGACATGACTCTGGCTAGGAAAAGGAGTTTAGAACAAGAAGCCTTGGATTACTCACTCATTGGTGATAATCTATACAAACGCGGTAAGGATGGTTACCTGAGACTGTGTGTCCATGAGAGTGAATATCTTAAGATCTTGGAAACTGCTCACCAAGGTGTAGCAGGAGGACACTTTGGACCAGATCGGGTAATCAAGGCAATACTATTTGCGGGCTTCTGGTGGCCTACACTTCACATGGATGCACATACCTATGTGAAACGGTGTGATGTCTGTCAAAGGACTCAGTATCCTATACGCAAAGATGAGATGCCACTGAAACCTATGATGGGTGGACGTGCATTCTCTAAGTGGGGAATAGACTTCGTAGGTCCTATTAATCCCCCAGCTAAAGGTTCTCATGCGGAATACATCATTGTTGCAACAGATTATCTCACCAAGTGGGTAGAGGTAAAGGCTACAACCAAGAACGATGCTCAAACAACTGCCAAATTCTTGTTTGAGAATGTATTCACGAGATATGGACTACCTATAGAGCTTGTAAGTGATAGAGGCACTCATTTCTTGAATGAAGTAATTGAAAATCTACTCCAAGAATTCTTGGTAATACACAAGAAGTCTGCCCCTTATCACCCTCAAGCTAATGGACAAGCTGAAAGCACTAATAAGATTTTATGCAATGTACTGACGAAATTAGTGAACACTAAACGCTCTGATTGGGACAAACAGCTACACCATGCTGTTTGGGCATACCGAGTGGCCTACAAAACGGTACTCCAAGCCACTCCCTTTCAGATGGTATTTGGCCAAAATGCTGTGCTACCCTTGGACTTCCTGATCCCTACATTGAGAGTAGCACAAGAGCACGAATGGACAGGTCATGAGCTCTCCTCTAGGATCTTTGACCTTGAACGATTAGGAGAAACAAGACTGAGAGCCGCTGCAGGAATATATGCAGCCAAGAAGAGACAGAAGGCATATTTCGATGCCCATGTGAAGGATAAGGGCTTGAAAGCAGGAGATCTGGTTTTAGTCTATACACTGAAACAACACGCCAGGAAGCTAGAAAAGAGAGGCTACGGACCTATGATCATCAATAGGATCTCCACGAGCGGAGCAGTACAACTAGCCACGTTAGAGGGTGATGTTCTCCCAAACTATATTAGCGGATGCAGAGTCAAGTTGTATCAGGAACCCCTCACGGAGGAAATGTTCAGCCGACTCAACACTGCTAAGAAACGCAAAGAGGAAGAGAAGCGAATTAGAGAGGAAGCTCAAGCAGAAGCTTTAGAACGCATCAGAAGGATGAAATTACGAAGGCAAGGTAGAGAGCAGCCTAGAACAAATGACTATGCAGACCAAGGATTTCCTATGGCCATGTGTGAAGTTGCAGGAACAAGCTCGCATAAGATAATTGATAGACGTCCTTTCGTAACCTTAGATATAGGACAAGGAAAGAGTGCAAAGACCGTAAGAGCCTTGATTGACTCAGGTGCAGCCACTAGTGCTGTTAAATTGTCTTACTGCCAAGAATTACAATTGACTGTCAATCCTGTGGAAGCATATCTTATAGGATTGGGAGGAGTGGAAACCCCTTGCATGGGCGAGGCGGAACTTCCCCTTTACATTCATGATGAGGCAATGACAGTTAAAGTACTGGTGTGTCAAGATGAGGATCTCACTGAACCTCTAGTCTTGGGTCAAGATTGGATCTATGACCAAGCAATTAACTTAAACCTAAGAAGTGGACTTCTCCAGGTTTGGGTCAATCATAGTCGAGTTACAGTAGAATTAGACAATGGAGCACTCAAGGAACTAGGAAAGGCACAGACTCCTGGTCCTTCCAGGGGTACACATGAAGATGACCATGCTGTTCTTGTTCAAAACCCTGTGTTGCAGAGAAATGATATTTGCAAAAAAGGAGTCAGGGATGCAACGAAACTCCCTTCTTTTCCAAAGGCCAGAAGGAGGCAGCAACCAAAGGCGGATCACAAGCAGAAGAAGCAGAGTACTACCTATGTCCGAGATCAAAAGTACCTGCGCAGCAGAATGTCCCAGAAAATAAACCAGGTGTGGGTGCGGAAAGGCGAACGACCGGGTGCACCACCGTCAACTACACAGGCAAAGCCTCTTATTAGTAACCAACAATACGACGCTAATAAGAAGTCTTTCAGAAATTCTTCTGCTAAAGTAAAATCTATTTGGGTGCCCAAGAAGTCGATGAAGGCAAGCCCACAATCTAGACAAATTTGGGTGCCTAAGGCTTGCTTGAGGGCACAAGTAGTTACGCCAAGGCCACAACCTATGCAGCATAACCCATCTACGAGTACAACCAGTATTCCCTCGTGCTCAACACTTAGGAACACACCAAGACCCATGAGCATGCATGTAATCACTTATAAGTGGGTCCCTAAAAGGCCCCATTCCCAAATAGCGACACCGACACAGCTCTCTAGAGTCTCTACGAAACCGAAAGCAAAGCCCATCCACTGCATTTGGCAGTCTAAGACCTGTAATAAACCCCCCGACCCCAATTTGTAAATTCACCCCACTTACTCACGGCATTAGTCTCCTAGGAATACACAAACATTAACTACACTCACTGTCTTCGTGCACTTACTAACCACTAACTCACCATCTACCTCATGTTAATGTTGTAACGGGGACAACAACGGATTTATTCTGTCCATTACGATGTTAACACATGATTCTATATTCTCACAGAATCAGAAGGCAAGAAGAAAAATGGCAGAAGCGACAGGTTCGGGCTCACAAGTAGGGATACTTACTGCAGGAATTGATGTGGATAGCCTACCTGTGGGCGTGCCCCCGACTGAACGACCAGTGGAGATGCAACACCTTCAGCAAATCCCGGTGCCAGACCCACCTACAGGGATCACGGAAAGAGTCCATGCCAATTCTCATTGGTTCAATGGCATGCCCGGTCCATTAGGAGAGGCCAAGTATATCTGGGAGTCTAAATGCGAGTATGACAGATCATGGGTGCGATTCCAATTTTTCTCCAAAGAGTTCGAGACTTTACAGAACACCGAAGATCTCCAGACCATATGGCAACGAGCAGGGTTGGCGGAATATTTTGAAGCCCCACTACCTAAACCCGATCTCCTCCGATGTTACTATTTGGTCTCCACATTACAAGCTAATGAAGATAAGGACCAACCCGGATCATTTGTTCTCCCCTCATTGCTGGGCAACAACGAGTTGAAGAGGTTTGAACTCACTGTGGAGTTGGTAAGCGATGCTTTAAATATGCATGGCACGCATGTGCCCTCAGAAAAGGATGCTCTCGTTCCCACCAACATGAAGGACAGGAAAGTAGTGAAGCTGAAAGACATGGCAGCACTCACCCCAAATGTGTCCATCCCTCTCCGCATGTGCATGCAACATTTCGCCTTCCCCGGTCAAGACCGATTCACGCAACCACACAAGAAGATCTGGTTTGCTCTCTACTTGGCGGAAGCAGGTGCGTTACCTATTAAGCTACCAGTGTGGATTATAGATCAGTTGTATGAAGCAAACAAACGGGCTTCTAGGAAATTAGTGGTGAACGGATGCTGTGCACTCACACGCATCATTTACCGATGCTTGGCATATAATGTCCCCATTGAGCGTGCCTTAACTTGGGCACAATTACAAATGTTTAAAAGGCTCAAGACATCCACACATCAGTCCAAGCGCATGAGGGGCGCGATCCCTTGCGTCCAGACACGGGAAGTCCTGACTACTCCTGAGGCATCACCATTAAGAGAGGGCACTGTACCTCCCTTTACCATTAGGATACCCAGGTCGGAATCTGACACTACGACACAACCTACCCCATCGGCTCCTCCGGTTACACCTGAATTCGAATTTGCTGCCACTGGAGAGGCTGAAGGACTGGACCCCCAGGATTTCGAAGCATTCCTACAAAGCACACAATTCTCTGATGTGGAGTTTTATTCAGAGGCAGAGGAGCAGGGCACATCCTCACGAAGAAGAAGAAAGTCTACGGACGGCAGACATGTCCATTGGAGTGACGCTCAGCAAAGCCAACAACACGGACACCCGGAAGAAGAAGAAGCATATGAAGAAGAGACCACTGCAGCCCCAGCATATACAGCAGAACTCCGAAGGCTGTATCAGATTATGGAAAGAGTGCGATCGCAGCAGTTACTCACTGAACAGAGCAGCAGAGTACTTATGACTCAGTTGTTGGAAGAAGCGGGAATTGACTCGGAGTACAGGGAAGGTCTCTTATTGATGGCAGAAACATATGGAGTTGTAGAAGCTGTGCGCACTGCCATTCAGAGGCCTTCAGTTCAATATGACCCACGAAGGTTCCAGACACGACCTCGCTCAGGTAAAAATATCCAAATTCCCGTTACAGTTGCAGAAGAGCCAACTACTACACCAACCTCCCAAACAGCTAGTCAACAGCACCCCGCCACCCATGAGGAGCCCACCGAACCACTACCACCTACTCCCCCACCATCACCTCCTAGAACAGAGACAGTGGAAATCCCATCGACCACTCAACCCACTGACCCAACCTTCATCTTTCGTACTCCCATCTCTAGTGCCACCCTATTCTCTACCACTGATAATCCAATCTTCGAAGCAAACCCCAACCCTACACAATCCGCTGAACCCCTCCTAGAGCCTGCCCTAGGGCAACCATCCCCAACGCCCTCAGCCACGGGTCATCCTGACCCTAGATCCACATTCATGGGCTTCCCTGCTACCACGCAACCCTTTCAACCCTCCTCAAATTTACGACCTCAACCCCCGACATCCCTCTCTCCATTCCTACAATCCCTCCATGACTTCCTTGCTAGGGCTTTTCAACCAGGCTCTCAACCATTCCTTGTCGTTTCAGCTCCCCACCCCACTTCACATCTATTCACCACTTCCACACACACACCACCTACCATACCAATGTATATGGCAAGCCCCACACTAACACCCACTCCTGAAGGTATGGACATTTCACCACCCACAGCACCTCCACCCACGGTTTCACCTCCTCCCGTTCCCCCTCCACCAATTTCACCCACACACACAACTTCCGTAGACACATCATTCACTGTCTCCCTTCCCCAATTCCCTTCCCATGCATCTCCCACGATAAACAACCCACACTTATCTATAGGAAATGCATTGGACACCATGTTGGCTTGTATATCAAATTTAAGAACATATTACATTCAGCTCCAGCAACAAAACGAACGCCTGCAAGAGCACTGAGCGACACTACAGCACCGCCTTGCGGCACTAGAACAGGAGAACGCTCGCCTCCACACACAGTTCCAAACCCTCCAAGAAGCCCATAACATATTGGAGGTACAGTTACAGAACGTAGATCAGGAAGCGGTGCAGGTGGTAGAAAGTCACCTACGGACACAGCTGGAACGCAACTCTAAACTTCAGCGAAATATGGCACTACTCAAACGCCATCTTGCGGCTGCTCAGGAAGAGAATAGACGCCTACAAATACAAAATCAAGAGAACCTGGAAGCAGCTATTGAGAGCACACCGGGGGCACCCATCAGCCCATCCAAGGTTCAAGCAGTGACCCCCGATAATATCAAGATTATATTGGAAGATTATGCCATGCTGCTCGAAGCACATGATAAGCTATCGGAGGAGCTAGGACAACTGAAGCAGGAACACCAACAAGGACCAGCAGCTGCCCCTCCAACCACCCCCTCTGCGGCTTCGCTTCTCAACGCAGAGGCCATAAAAGATCTCTAGGAACAGGTCACTGAATTGCAAACACGCCTACTACAATATGAGAGACCATCTTCCCCTCCGGAGGCTCCCACGGACGAAGAAGTTGTGCAAATTCCGGTGGAACAAACGTTTGATGAAGAATATGATCCGCAACCATTCCCAGGAGGCCAACAAACCGAAGAAGCGCAGGACACGTTCGAGGCACCACGGCCGCCATGGTTACGACAAGTGGAGGAAATAGGGACTTCGCATGAAGAGCGCACCATAGTGCAAAATCAGGCCATGAGGGTCATAGAGGAGACTGTGTTACAATCAGCTTACTTCAAGAACTTGTCATCGAGACGCCTGATTCTCTCATCGGAACTCCAATACAGGCCGTATTATATTATCTTGGCTGATTATAATGCAGAAATACAAAGAGTCACGGGTCAGATTCCTACTTTTGCGACCCAATTTCAACCCGAAGACCTTCCTCCAGAGGTGCGAAAAGGCAAGATTCGTCAACCAACATGGCGGCAGAAACTTTTAGAGACCTATCCAGAAATGCTACGCACATGGAACAACGCGCCGTTGCACCTCCTGTACAACCCATGCTACGGTCCAGTCCCCCGCCGCAGGTCGTGGAAGGCATTTAATATCAAGGTACAGAACAATGCGCAATGCAAGGAATGGCTGAACTACCCGTACATCGCGCCACCACAAGGACCACCATCGGTAGCATATATGATGGGAACCATTCGCCACTGGATGCCGCGCTTGAAGCCCATGCCAGATGTAGCAGCGCAAATGATGCTTAAAATCTTAGATATGATGCAAGTAGTGCTGAAGACCTTTAGAAATGCAGCCGCACCATAGGTACGTCTTCCGGGGTTTAGCAATGGAAATTACGACTTGGTGTATGACATGAGCACCACCCCTAGTATCCGTGTGGCTTACGCTTGGCATGCGCGCATCAAATACCTCCCCGCCTGCTACAAACAGACCTTTGAAGAAATGTTCAGATCAGGGTTCTGGGAGTATCACTCGGAGATTTTCGCACCAAAGCCGACACATCTGCTTCAACTGTTTGCTTGTGAACAAGCAATGTATTCAGAGTACTACACCACCCCGCAACCAGAGACCCCCAGTGCAATAAATTGGGAGGCATTGGAAGCCGATCTAGCAAGAGGCTTAAGGATAGGAGAACATGAACTGGCCACCAATGTCATCCAATATTACATCGACCACCCACGAGAACAAAGGTCTGTCAGGGGCGACAGACGCTAGGAAGGGGGGAGTGTTGGCATACAAAGCAACAGAGGAGTCATGCACAATACGGCAACAAGGCCAGATCATTTTTTCCCATGGATTATGTACAACTCAAGTGATTTTAATCACTACACAAACATTGTAAATCCCGTTTTTGGTATAATAGACTCCATTTTGTGCAAGCCGAGGAGTCCTCGAGCTTGAGGAGTATTAGAAGTACCATCGTACCAATTTTCATAATTTTTAGACTTCGTTTGAGCCCTCAAATAAGCCCTGGAACCTAATTTTTAACTAGGCCGGACACTAGGTCTGGACAGGGCCAAAGCTAGTCAAAAACTATAAAAGGAGCTAGAGAGCTCATTTTTGAGGTTAGATTGTAATTGAAACGAACTTGTAAGAGCATTTTGAAAGTAATCTAAAAGCTCCATTGATCCTCACTCTTTGTCTTGCCGTGTGTGCGCGTGTGTGTGTATGTGTGTGCATGCTAGTGTGCTTCTCACTCACGCACTTGTGCCGCCACTTGCTCGAGGTCTTCATACCATCCTCACGTCTTCCCGGATTGACATTAAAGGAGGTGCTACTCATCATCGAGCTACACATGTGTACGCATGTGAACACCTCTTGTAAAAGAGTACATTTTATCTCTTGTAATTGAAAAAAGAAAAAAGGAAAAGGATGGCTTACCTCATCCATGATGTAAAAGCAAATTCGTGGCTCTAACTACCTAAAACCATGAGTTTTGAGCTGAGGGAATATCTCCTAACTTTGGGGATCACTTTTAGGTGGAGCCATTCGAATTCGAATTCAAAACTCCCTCCAAGGATAGCTATAAAAAGAGCAAGAAGGAAGAGGCGATTAGCAAGCCTTATACGTGACCACTTCATGTCATTTTGTAGAGATTGAAGAGCTTACTCCATAGCTCTATCATTCTAGTCCCATTGTGCAAATATTCATTGCCAATGTGGTTGTAGTCATATGTGAATCTATACATTTATCATCATCTACTTCTCTGTTTTGTTCTTTGTTATACTCACTCAGAGCAGTACCTTTAGAAGGTCATATCTCAAGTTATGCGCAACCTTTTTCAGTGTTTTAATGTGCGTTGGATAGCTCTTACTGTCTAGTTTTTGCACAGCAATTTTCATGCTCATTGCATTTACAATTTGGAGATATCTGCATTTTACTGCTCACTAGTTTATCTCTACAGAGCCCCGAGAATGGTGGGCATGTTCCAGAAATTGATTAATCTTGTTTTCAGTGCTCAGTCCATCATTTGAAGTGTTTTAACTTGGATTGGGAAGCTTGCTAAGTCTATTTGCTATTCCCAAAAGGAATTTATCTAATTCTTACCAGGTTGAGAGCACTGTTCAGTTTTTCTAGCAGGTGTATGTCCAAAAGTAGCAAGTTTTGGGAGCTAGTCATCTTGCAACTTGTCTGTCTTGACTTAAACTTTTGGGATACATGCACCAAAGTACTTGCCTGATATTTTGGTGGATTTAGGAAGCTTAAAGGGTCTACTAATCAACTTTGAAGTCTCAGTTGGCTAGTGTGAAGCCGGTTGTAGCAGCACCAACTCATCTTTGGATTGCATCCACCATCTCTCTTCACATACATTCTGTGGGAGGGGTGGCTATTGTCCTAACACTGGTTGTGGTTGTCCATATTGCCCTTGTTCATACGGTCTAGGTACTCCTTGTGGTCCTAGATAGGGGTTGTATCTTGGAATCTCCCTTCCTGGCTCTCTAGGAGGGTATCCATAAGGCCTATACTGAGGTTGATTTAAGGGTCTTGCCTCCCTGTTGAATGGGCAATTGTCAGTAGTGTGATTAGTGTATTTTTTCTCTATGTGGCAGTACATGTTGGGTCCTTGAGGTGGCTCCCTATTGTATGGATAAGCTTGAGGCATGCCTATTCCTCCTCTTGCACACATGTGAGATGGATGATCTCCACCACATAGACCGCATCGTCATAACATGGGTATTCTCATTGATGGGTGTTGATAATTCCTCTATCCATGGACTCCTAACTTCTTGGTTACCAGTTCTGCTAACTCCTCTACATTACTAGAGTTAGATGTCATTGTACTAGTGTCGTCTGATTTAGTAGGGCTTGGTGTACTTTTGAGATCGTCAGCTAAGTTGTCTTCCAAGTCAATACATTCTTGAAGAAACTTGCTCAATGTTTGGAGCCGTTTCACATAAACTAGGGTTCTCACTGTCCCATTAGTCAATACATCCAAGGATAGTGATATAATTTTTTGCTGGGAGGGTCTTTCTGTTGCTGGACGTCTATCGACATATTGATTAAATCTTCAGGCAGCTGTTTTCACAGTTTCATTTGGGTTCTATTTGAAGCTATGGATTAAGGATGAAGAGTTGTGCTTAATCCCTCTCTTGGTGAATTCTCTAATGAACTCTTGGAAAAATTGCTCAATATTTCCAAATTGATTTCAATCCAATGGTTGGAACCAAGTCAAACCCGTCCCTGTGACGGTAAGTCCAAATGATTCATACTGCACAAAGATATCATCCACTTGGTCAGCTCGTTATACTTGTTTAAACTCGGCTATGTGATCATAGGATTCTCCCATTCTATCATAATGATTTCTCATACATTTGGCCACTTGTATTGGTATTAGCCTTCTTATCGGTTCTGGTGGTCTAGGCATCATAGGAATTGCTCATCTAAAAGGAGGTACTCCAGGCTGCACTCTTGGTTGTGGCCTTGGCCTAACTGGTGGCCGATTCAGGTTACCTATTCCTGAGTAGGTTTGGTTGTGTGATTGCACTCCTGGCATTGTGAATTGCACATGACTTTGGTTGGGAACACTTCGTTGGCTTGTTTTTCTTGACATTATATTCTCTAGCTCTTGATGCGTTCCAAAAGGATTGTGGGAGGTAGTTGCTTGTCCTCGAGGAGGGAATACAGGCAACCCCATATACTTCAATTGAGCTCTATCAACGGCATCCATCGGCCAATATCTTCTTTGGTTCTGGTCTAGGTATGTGACTCTAGACTCATCTTCGGGATCCTTTAACTCATAGAAAGTCATTGGGCTTACTTCCTATCATCATGTGGGTGAATCGGTTTGTAACAGTAGGTCTGACCCGTGGATTAAGTAGATGTCTAACAGGTAATCATCTTGAGGTATCAAATCCCCTCTCAAGACTCGAGTCACCACTAACTTGCCTCTTGGTGTAGTTACTAACTCTTCAAGGTCAAGTCTCCCTGTGTTTCCTTGTCCTTCCAATTCTCCTCTCTCGTTTATCCGATCTGGGTTTTCTGTTACCACGTAGATGTGACCTAATTTATCCATGTACACTCCTCCTTCATACTTGACTATAGGTCTGGGCACTATTTCTGATTCACTAGATTTTACTATCCTTGCAATAGACCTATTTAATCCATCCAGATTAATAGGGATCCCTTGCAGATTAATGGACACATATTGCAGAGAGGTACAATATTCCCCCTCTATAGTTGACATAAAGTTCTCCCTAGGGGCAGAACCATGCATGTCTTCTGAGGTTATGGGTAGCTCCTCCTCTAAATCACTAGAGGTGTCCATATAGATAGAGTTATGACTTGCTTGGGTTTTACTTCCTATCGATGAAATGACACTCCTACGACTACTTATCACCCGTCTTGACTTAGTTCCTCAAACTCTTCAAATTTTTCCCTAAGATAGATTAAGTGGTTCTGAATGATACCACTCTTGGTGATACCACACACACAATACGATACCGATTTTAGCACGATACGATACCAGAATCCTCCAGCGATATGATACCACCGAGTGAGATGATAAGATACCAGAATTCACATGATAGGGTGCCTCTGTATTTGATGATATGATACCAAGTTAGTGGACGATATGATACCTGACCACTGCACGATACAATATCAGATTGCTCACAATACGATACCAAAATTTTGCACGATACGATACTAGCAATGCACTTACCCATAAGTCATTATGGGTTAAAAGTACTTGGCAACCTACTATGAAACTCATGTTTAAAGCTCCCAAGGACATTAAGTGTATAACATAAGTACCTATGAAGGAATTCAACATTGACAATTGCTCAAGATCAATATTGACAACCTCTTTTGAGCAACTAGCAATCTTTGAAAGCACGAAAATACACCATCTAGCTCAAGTCCAAGGAAGAAGTACCTACAAGGGGACCAAATCTTGCATAGGCTAGCAGTGGCAAACTAAAGAACTAGGCCAAGCTACATTTGGAAGATGGACCGCTCCTGTTGATACATGGACACTACCTCTCACAGTACTACTTGGAACAACCACTCCAACAAGGGTCTGTCAGGGACGACACACTCTAGAGGGGGGGAGTGTTGACAGTCAAGGTCAAGCACAAGCATATAATCACATCAAGGAAGTGGACGCACAAGAAGAAGGAGCATGTAAGGAGCTCCAAGAAGCACATGTCAAATTTTCATAAGAAATTCCTATGAAAATAGTGATTTTTATCACTACAAACCCTTGTAAATACCATTTTCCATTTTTGTAACTCCATTTTGTTCAAGCCCAGGAGTCCTCAAGCTTGAAGAGTATTAGATGTATCACCCTGCTAATTTTCATAATTTTTAGACTCCGTTTGAGGCCCCAAATAAGCCATGGAACCTAATTTTTAACTAGCCCGGACACTAGGTCTGGACAGGGCCAAAACCACTCAAAAAACTATAAAAAGGGCTGGAGAGCTCATTTTTGGGGTTAGCTTGTTGTAGATTTGAGCTTTGTAAGAGAGTTCTTTTGTAATCAAAGATCTTCCATTGTTCAACTCTTTGCTCTTACCTTGTGTGCGTGTGTGTGCATGCTTGTGTGCTTTCACTCATGCATTTGTGCCATCACTTGTTCACGGTCTTCATACCGGTCCTCACGTCTCCGCGGATTGACATTTATGAGGTGAATCTCCTCACATTGGTACTTGACATTGTGCTAGAGTGACACGATGGGAAACACCAACACTTGCTCCACAACTCGTGATGGCTCACACACACACACACACACTACAATAGATCAAAAGTGACGGGAAGGGATAGATAATAGTCCTACACAAACATTCCAAGCATTACGCACACACAAAAGTTCATAGAAAAGGAAGAAATCAGTAGGAAAGAAGCAAATTTGAAATTCTTCTCTACTTCTTGACAATGGTAAAAAGTCTCTTACAAGAGTCACAAAGTGACTTATATACATGTGCCCTAAAAATGGTCCTTTCACACAAGAGACCGGCACTTTATTGATTGATCCCTAATTTTCCTACTATTTTACAAGAGTTATGTTACAAGGATTTGGGGCTATGCATCTAGAGGACTCCTCTAGTGCATTTACATAGCTTCGAGGGAATTTTCTAGGATTTTGAAGAAGAAAATTTGTGCTCATTAATTTGAAAATTTTGGGGCTCCTCTTTGTGCCTCTTTTCTTTGCAACAGGCCTCCACATACAAGACAACTAAAGTAACTAAGTAGCAAAAACACTCCATGGGAGAGAGATGCACCTTCCACCCAACAAACCCCTCCAATATATAGCTCCAAGACCAAGGGGGTAAGTCCCTGTCAAGGGGACATGAGTACCTTCCATCACATGGGTCCCTAAGGTGGTCACATGGTTTCCAAGCTTAGGAAAAATCATGAAATCACATGTCTTCTAAAAGGAGACTCTCCAAGCTCTCACGTACAAATCAAGTGTCTAGGAGAGGCTTCCAATAAAGCCTAAGGTACTCAACCATAGAGAATTATCCCTAAGGTTCAAGATTCATATAAAAAGGGTAAATAAATCATGAATCCCATGGGTTTCACATCTAGATACACAAGGGTTCTACACCTTAGACCCATGTAATTATAAAATATTTTGCCCCCCATAAAAGCATTTTTGTCCTCAAAAATGAGTAGAGATATATACCTTGAGGTATTCCCCCAAACCCCATGATCAATGTCAAAGATCAGAAAGGCAATAGAAATATTTTTCCTCACCTCGCAAAGAGCTTTTGAGGATGATGGGTTTTTCTTTGATGATTTCTTAAATGAGGTATCTCCTCATTTGCTCATTTACGTGCTTTAAAAATCTTGTTACATGCATGAAGGAAGGTGGCTCTAGGGCTTCAAGGCCTGCTTTTGGTCTTCCAATCAATATGTAGCATACTACTACAATAATTATTGAAAATGATAACTCACTTGCCTGCCGACTTCCTTCAAATATTCTCTTATGGTGTTATGTGTTCATGGAAAAGTATCTAAAGAAATCATATGGTTGAGGAATATGATTGTTCTAGTTGGGATTATGCCCACTTCCCCATCTCTCTTGTGGAAATCTTCATGCCCATTCTAGAATCAGAATATGGAACCCATGCTTGTGTGCACTAGCTCTATGAGTGACTAGGTCACTATAGGTTATTGTTGTGCTCTTTGCCTTTCTGAGTCCTTATTTCTTGAAGTGCAGAGATAGAAAGTTTACATGAGGACAAATGTCTTGTGGAGCATAAGTCTTGGACTTGATGTTTCTCTCCACTAGGCAACCAAAGTTATAAAGTAGACATGTTCATTTCCAATTTCTTTGCAAATCAATATTGTCCACCCATTCCATATATGTAAAATTTATGTTTTCGAGGTCTTCCAAAGAACTACTCAGCAGGGTATATGCACAACTGGCAACAAGGTGCACCTCATGCTGGCCTTTTTTATTGTTGGGCTAACTGCCTCTTAGGAGGATTGTCTCACTCAACATCTAAAGATTCTTCACCACTTGGAAGGCCTTGGCAATTTCAAAGCTTAGATGATATTCAAACTTGGACCTCTTCTCAACTTCATGCTTCTCTTTAGGTTGTTGGGTTGAGTGCCTCTTAGGAGGATTGTGATGCTTACCACTTGAAGAATCTTGGGAGCAGCATGCTGGTTTGACAGCTTGTTCACAATGATGTATATGGTCCTATATAGACACCTTCATTTGAGAATCTCCTATCGCTTATGAATTTGATGGAGACCTATCTAGTCACCTTCAAAAATATTACAATACCATACCTACAAGATATGGTTTTTCCCTTTGGAATTGGTCCTTTGATTTATAATCTTCGTGAGACTCCAAAGAATAAACTAGTTGAAGATAGATTATTTTTATAGATGTAATATTTCCCTAACCATTATCTCCAAATCTTTCAAAAATTCTTCCATACTAGATTCTTTTAGAGGTTCATGGAATTTTATGGTATGTTAAAGTCTTCTCTAACCTCATGTTTCATAACATGTGAATTATATGTGAGGTAGCTCACCTTCTTGAAGCAAGATGGAGAACCTCATGTGGTGAAGTTCAGTAGGATATTGGATGAACTTGTGATGAATGTGAAGACCACAAAATTGGCACATGTGGAGAGAATTATCAAGGTTATCTATCAAACCAACAATCCATATGCCATTTTGGCAAGGATGACAAAATCCAAGGGGGTTATTGGAGGAATGAATGGAACAAAATCCATTGAAGAGTGGGCATAAAATAGTTTCAAATTAACTTAAATTTATTGAATATCAAGCACTTTAATGCATCTCGACTATGACCACCATTTAAAATAAAAACCCTATTATTTGAGATTAGGTTACATCCAAGAGGGTCGAATTTGTATGTTAATATGTTTTCTTTTGTACAACCACAATTCTCTGTAAGTCAAGGAGTTCTTGAGCTTGCAAGGTCAGAGTGTACTGATTTCCAAAATTCTTGTATATTAATTCTTTGATATGTGCCATCTTGGCATCATCTGCTTCTTTATCCTCTAAAGACCCCTCTCCTTTTTTGATTGCACGAAACAACCTTATCATAATTCCTAATTTTACCACAATAATAACAAGTTACCTTAATAACTTGATTGATCTTGTTCACCTTGCTCATTCGACCTTTCTCCTCTAGTAGAATTAAACTTTGATCTTTAAGCTTGCATATTTTGGTAAGTAACTCTTGCGTTGTTGTTGAAACTTATCATCACTCCAATTTCCTCAAGCTCTTGCTCTATTCCATGAAGTATACAAAGCTCATGCTTGACTTCCTTTTTTGAGAATGACAGTATAATTGCTACCTTCTATGTTGATCTCTTCAGTTATCTTGAGTGTTTCTAAATCTTCAAAGGATGGTAGATTCTTCCCAAGTCATGATATATGTAATAAAATACTTCCATCTTTCATCTCCTCTCAGCCCTTAAACATATTATGAAATTTTATATCTTCACTAGGAGTTGCTTAATGCTTTGAGAAGTGGTTTTACCTCAAGAACGTAATAATTTACTAGCTGTAGTGGCTTCTCCTTCACTCTTGTTAGCTCTCTAATAAGTAGATTTTATCTTGCTTTATTGGTAGTTGTAGATAGTATTATAGACACTCCCAAGTTTTTTTAATTGGTATTCAAACCTCTTATATGCCCACACATAGTATTTGAAATTGTTTGTGATAAGGTGAATAAGAACATTTTTTCTTTTCTGATCCATTCTTAGTCTCTTATTCTATCTTCTTGTGTAGGTGTCTCTAGTAACACTAGATTTTTACACCTATTAATCCCGAAAGACCTTAGAAATGAGATATGATCCCATTCTAAATCACCACATGGGATAATTTCTCCCATCAAGTAACTTCCTACTAGATGCACTCGAATCTACCATGTTGATTTGCTAGTCGCTAAAGAAGATAATCCAATAAGGTTTATGGAAGCTCTGATACCAAAATTTTACGTTTACAACTTGTAAACATCAAAGTCGGCAACCAGAATTGATGCGACCTCGTAGGTTCTTTAAATGATCAAATATATATCATCAACTTTATGAGATGAAACTTCTCTATAAACTTTCATGAGAAATTAAATACTACCAACTATATAGAACCAATAACTAGAATAACAGTAACAAAACGTGATCATATATTTTAAAAACATGAATCATTCCAAAAAGTTGATTAAAACTTTAGAAAGAAATAGGATATCAAAATATGCTCTGAACCTAGAGTAATGAAGTACACATAATTGTTCAAGTTGATAATTGTTTTGATGTGGACTTACGATCATGACACATGTACAAACTTGCATCAAGAAAAGTATCCTCACCCCAGAAATTCTCAATCGAAAAGATGGGTCGATGGTATGAAGGCCTCCACCATGGTAGTAGACATGCACACACAACAAGAGTCACGCACACACACACACATGATATGTAGACAAGCATCCAAGAAAGATCCACTCTTGAGAAAGACACAAAATCTCCTAAGAAAATCACACTTGATTAGAAGAGAGAATGAATAAGATTCCTATCCAATGCGAGTTAGTTAACCATTATAGGTAACTTTTAAAAAGTGATCCTCTTTACACCTTAATGTCTACCCTAATTTGAAGTAGGCTTTGAGATCTCATTTGGAGTCCAAATTGAGTGTCAAAAGGTCCTATGTGATGCTATAGGGTTACAAAATGATTTTAAAAGCTTGTAGACTCCATGTATTTCCCACATGTGGAGTAAATTACAAGAAATGGCACTCATATATATTTCTTGCAAGTGGGTTTCAACATGTAAATGGAAAATTTTGAGGATGGAATTCGGAAAATTCAAGATCCTCAAGTGACATTCGATTTGGTTGGCATATCCACCATGAGTTATAGCTTTGGTGAAAAAACCAACTGTCTTGTCTCTCTTTAAACCATCAAATTTATCTCATGAGTTTACATCTCCAACACTCTTTCCCCTCCTAAAGTTTGTCATCCTTGACAAACAACTGATGCATCTATCGATCTTTGGGAAATGTGGGCATTGAAGTGCATTAGGGTTATCAAGTTCCTATAGAACAATATTTTACACAAATTGCAAGTGATATTTCTTGTTTTTTTCTTACAATAGTACATGTGTACAACTTAGCACAATACATGGGAAGAAAGAAGAAAGAATTTCTTGTGCACAACCTTGTAGTGTGGCCCTATGGATGCATATGCAAGAAAAATGGTACAAAAAGAAAGGACTTGAGCAAGGTATTCAAGAATGGTTGTGATAGAAGCATCCTAGTCTATCGATTGGATGAATTTCACCTATTTCATACAATGCTTTTTGTTGTCTTAACTTAACAAAGATGACTTTGTGAATGATGTAGATTTTTTATTTTGAGATAAGAAAAATTGGATCTTAGAATCTCTTGTAGAGGTCTTGACACAACAGCAATTCTGATAGTCTTCAATAATAAACATGAAGTATATTGATGTTTTTATGATCTAGAAAGTGGAAAACTAAAGCACTCACATTCAAAGCCTATGTCGACTCCCTTGTAGAAATTTTAGGATAGCTTCATTATTTTTTTTCTCTTTGGACATTTGAATGCATGCAGTTAGAATACGTGATGTTTGATCAAGTGAAAGAAAGTAGTAGCAGAAAAAGTCTAAGTGTAAAATTGACCTTGACCTCACATTAGAATGGTTCTATCTCATTCATGCATGGGATATCACAATGTCAAATGTAAGGTGTTGGAATGTTGGCCCTAATCAAGTTCATATGATAAGTGAAAATAATCTCAAGATGTGTGCAAAAGATAAGGCTCTATGATGAGTGCATGGATTCTATAGGAAGGTTTTGATTACGCTCTATTATAACATCCTTAGAAAAGAAAGAATATCAAGTGTTTGGTGTATTCTATGGTGGCATTTAGGACCTTTGATGATGAGCAACACATGTCGTGTGTTGTCATTCATGACTTAGTTTGTGACTACTCAAAGGGTCTCTTGATTGCCAGAGACCTTTAAATCTCCAAATGTTTGATCTACTTGATTTAAGAGCTTCTCTATATCAAGAATAAATCAAACTTTACACAAACTTTGCATTAGCCTTGAAGATCATTGAAAAAATACTTCTCTCTATGAAGTTTCTTCAACTTCAGAAAGCCTGCTTTAGAAATAAACTTCAATATCTGCACATAGCTTCAAATTTGATCATTCAAATGATGCACACATGTTCATGCTATCTTTGCACAACTATAATGATCATTAGTTCTTCAAAAGAACTACTAATTCTTTGATTTGATCACTTATATCAAACGTATATCAGAAATCTTGACATGGAAACTTCGACATGGTCAACTTCATAAGCTGATTTCTCTCATAATATAACCTGTTTTGCTAAATTATTTTATCCATAACTCCTTTATCTTCTAACTTAAATTTTGAATGGTCAATCATAAAAAACTTTACACTGAGCATTGAGATCCAAAAAAATCTTTGAACAACAAAATGCACAATTTTGAGAACTTCACTTGCAGACTTCTGCATATGAATGTTCTTGCTTGTCATACACGCAACGTGAAGAGAATTAAGTCATGAAAATTTGGTCATAGCTTGATTAACTTCTGAATTAGATGTGTAAAAAAGATTTCCTAATCCACATGATGGGGCTGAGAGAAATCTAAGATAGTTTTGATGCTATTCTGAGAAGAAGATGCTCTGCACATCTATCACTCATAGATTTGAACTATATTGGTTCTACTCACTTATTTTCTTGACATCATTGACTTATATATGTACATTTGTGCCCGTCCCGTATCTATTACATGACTCTCTATCATTCTTATAAGTATTCATGGCTATATTACAAGAATTTTCACTCATAATGTACATATGTCTACAGACTATGTCTTCCCTGAACTTCTTGACTTTCTTTTGATCTTTGAGCTACTTCAATCACTTCATAATCACCAATTATTCATTGGTTTACAACAATAGATCCCCTCAATCATTAATTTTGATTATGCCATTCTTCTTTATGCTTGCCATCTCCTCAAACCTTTGTAACTTGGGTGCATCCAAGCTTCTTGTCAACATATCTACCACTTGTTCTTTTGTTGGTGTATATATGACTTCAATTTCTCTATCAAGAACCTTTTCTCTTAAGAAATGATATTGAATCTCGATGTGTTTAGTCTTGGAATGAAAAACAAGATTAGTTGCTAAATAGAATGAAATCATGCTATCTCCAAATATGATTGGAGTACTCTAATCCATTCCAAGACTTTTCAACAAGGTCTTCAACCAGATTACTTCGTTTGTAGCTTCCACCATTCCTTTATAATCAACTTCTCTTGATGACAAAGCAACTATATGTTGCTTCTTTGAACACCAAGAGATTAGCTTATCTCCAACATAACAAAGGTATCCATGATTAGACCTTCTATCATCTGAATTACCTGCCCAATCTGCATCACTGAACAGTTTGATTCTAGTATCAAAAGTAAATCCATAATATAAACCTTCACTCAGAGTTCCTTTGATATATCTTAGCACTCTTTGTGCTGCAATCCAATGGCTTTTCTTTCGACAATGCATGAATTGTGATAGAACACCAACTACATATGAAAGATTTGGTCTTGTCAATGTAGCATAGATTAAACTACCTACCAAACTTTGATATGTCTTCATGTCTTTGAACTCTTCTCCTCCATACCTGCTCAATTTGTGATTTACCTCCAAAGGTGTGGTTGAAGGCTTACAATTCTCCATATTAAATTTCATCAGAAGATTCTTCAAGTACATTTCTTGTGTAACATGTACTCCATGTTGATTTACATACAATCTCCATCCCTAGGAAATAATACAAATTTCCCAAATCACTTATTTTAAATTCCTTTTCCATTATTTTTTTCTAGATCAAGCCTTGGCCTATCTTCATCATTATCCTGCATTGGATTTTTGTAAACGTCATCATCATTATCCTCTTCATATACCTTCACCTTTGACTTCCTATATATGCATTCATTGTTTCTTCAAGATCTATGCATTCATTGTTTCACCCTATATACCACGTGCTTTGCTCATCAAATGTGACATCTTTTGAAACAAGAAATTGTTTTGCGAATGGATTCCACAACTTCTATCCCATCTATCTATCACCATACCCAATAAATATATACTTTTCTTCCTTGGGTTCTAGCTTATGTCTCAATTGAGATGGAACATAAGCATATGCCAAACATCCAAATATTTTGCAATGATCAAGAGTAGGTTTCTTACCCCACCATGCTTCATATGGGGTCATTCCATCCAAAGCTTTGCAAGGTACCCTATTCACAAAATAAATTGCAACATTGATTGCTTCTGCCCACATGTAATTAGGGAAATTCTTTTCCTTCATCATTGATCCTACAAACTCTACAAGAGTTCTATTTCTTCGTTCTGCAAATCCATTTTCTTGTGGGGAGTACCTGCAAGTCACTTCTCTTTTTATACATGTATTCCACATATAATCATCACATTTTTTAGAAAAATATTCTCCTCCTCCATCTAACCTCAATCTCTTAAGCTTTTGTCTTGTAATTCTTTCTACATAAGTATGATAGTGTTTAAATGTCTCAAACACTTCAGTATTATCCTTGATTACATATAGAGAAATCCACCTTGTTGCATCATCAACAAACAACACATAATACCTATCTCCATTTATGTTATAATCCTGTGAAGGACCCCACACATCTGTATGAACCAATTCAAGCATATTTGAATACCTCTATCCCTGCTTATTGGATGACTTCTTGTGAGCTTTACCTAATTGACAAGCCTCATATTTGTATATCATATTTTGACCTTGAATATTTGGTAGACCAAGCACTACACCATTATTTCTCATCTCCTTTATCCCTCTTTCATTGAAATGTCCTAACCTCTTATGCCATAGGTCGAATTCAGACATCCTTTGGTTTCCACAAGTGAACAATGCATGTCCCACATTACCTTGGACTTTGAGAGTGAATAGTCTTCCTTCCTTTTTTCCTATAACAATTCTTTTATATCCTTGATTTGGATCTTCACCATCATTTGTGAATCTGACTTCATATCCCTTCTCAACAATTTGCCCTACACTTATCAAATTCTTAGGGATTGTTGGAACATAAAGTACCTTGCTTAGAAGTTTGCTTACACTCTTTGTCTTCAGTGATCGAATGCTTTCAACCTTGTGTTTGGTGTTGTCTCCTCTTTGAACTATATGTCCATTGACTCTAGCTTCCATATCAGTCATTAAGGAGATACTACTACTCATATGATTGCTACATCTTGAGTCAATATAAAACACCATTTGATCTTCATTAATTGCTTCATGTACTGCCATTCAAGATGAGAATCAAGTCTTCTTTCTGATCTGATGCATAATTGTAATAAGTATTATTGTAGGATTGAGTTTGGAAATTCGTACGACCTCCTCTAGCAAATGAATTCCTACCACCTCTTCCTCTAAAATTGCCTCTTTGATTTCTATCTCCTCTTCCTCTTGGGCTGAAATTCTGATTATATTTTCCACCATTTTGACTATTATACCAACAATCATTTGCCAAATGATTTGTCCTACAATAAATCCAAAAAGCTTTATCATTTTCTTTATCCGTACCTCCTCTACCTTTACCTCTGAAATTCATCTTCTCTTTTGAGAAACTCACTTGACTTGAAGATCCTTCTTCATCATTTGATTGCTTGCCTTTAGCATTCTTCTTCTTCTCTTTTGAATACATTGCTCAACTTAGCTTTTGTCATTCTGTCCTTTAATGTCATGCTCAAATGTTAGCATATGTCCTAGCAATTGATTAAGATCAAGAGTAAAGGGATGTAATGATAATTCTGTAGACAATATAAAAGGCTTCCACTTTTCATCTCATCTTAGACTTGTGAGTATTTGCCTTGCCAACTTGTCTTCTTCAATATATTCATCTGCTGCTCCCAAACTATCTGCAATATCCTTCATCCTTGTAACATAATTAGAAATTGACTAAGAACATTTCTTCTTGAAAGTTATGAACGTAGCCCATAGTGAAACCTTCCTTCATTTGGTTGTATTTTGGAAGTGTTCTTCCAAAGCATTCCATACATCTGCTGCACTTTCTAATCCTCTAATGTGTGGTAGAAGATAATCATTTATAGCCATGTAGATGATGCTCCTAGCTTAAGCATCTTTCTTCACCCAATTCTTCACATCTACAAGTTCCTCTCTTGTTGGAATGCTAGGATCCTTAAACTCTGGCTTTTCTTCTTCTCCATTAACAAATTTCATCAAATCTTTGATCATAAGGTGTGCCTCTATCCTCATTGACCATCCCAGATAGTTCTCTCTATCAAGCTTGTCAATCTGCAAGCTTTCTCCCATCTCTTTGGTCTATGTGTCTATAATTATTCAGATTTATGAAGATACAATGTACCTTTGATATAAAGCTTTGACATTTTCTAATCCTTTTGAACTCAAACTTTGTACTTCAAGTTTTCTTCAAGACTTTAATCTTTTGCACCTCCAATTGACAAGAGCTTTGATGTCTGCAATAGTCGAGATTAATTTCCTTGCTTCCTTTTTACCTTAATTTGATCTTCTATCTCTGATACCACTATTGGGGACCTTTAAATCTCCAAATGTTTGATCTACCTTGATTTAAGAGCTTCTCTATATCAAGAATAAATCAAACTTTACACAAATTTACATTAATCTTCAAGATCATTGAAAAAATACTTCTCTATGTGAAGTTTCTTCAACTTTAGAAAGTTTGCTTCAAAATTAGAATATCTACACATAGCTTCAAATTTAATCATTCAAATGATGCACACATATTTAGGCTATCTTTGTGCAACTATAATGATCATTGGTTCTTCAAAAAAACTATTAAATTTTTGATTTGATCACTTAGATCAAATGTATATAAGAAACTATCTTCTTGACATGGAGACTTTGACATGGTCAACTTCATAAGCTGATTTCTCTCAAACTATAACCCATTTGGCTAAGTGCTTTTAGCCATAGCTGCCTTATCTTCTTACTTAAATTTTGAATGCACAATCATAAAAAACTTTACGAGGAGCATTGAGATCCAAGTAAATCTTTGAACAACAAAATGTGCAATTCTGAGAACTTCACTTGTAGACTTCTATATATGAATGTTCCTACTTGTCATACACACAACCTGAAGAGAATTAAATCATGAAACTTTGTCCATAGCTTGATTAACTTATGAATTAGATATGTAAAGAAGATTTCCTTATCCACATGATTAGGCTGAGAGAAATCTAAGATAGATTCGACGTTATTCCAAGAAGAAGACTCTCTACACATCTATCACTCATAGACTTGAGCTCTATCGGTTCTACTCACTTATTTTCTTGACATAATTGACTTATATATGTACATTTGTACTCTTCCCATATCTGTTACATGACTCTCTATCATTGTTATAAGTGTTCATGGTTACATTACAAGAATTTGCACTCATAATGTACATATGTGTACAGACTATGTCTTCCCTGAACTTCTTGACTTTCTTTTGATCTTTGAACTTCTCATAATCACCAATTATTGATTGGTTTACATCAACGTTGATTTTATTTTTCCACCTTGGTGCTCTCTATGGAGGAGAAGGAGACACACATATGTCATGCCTGAGCTTTCATGGGCTTGGGCCTCCAAATGTATGTGACGCCTTCAAATGAATGAATTTGGGACTCGAGGACCTATATTTTCTTGGCTTTTCTAGGCTTCAATTCGATTGTCTCAATCCTTCTTGTTGTGCAGCTTGGTGTAGGGTTGGTTTTTTATGTGACCTTTTGTGTGTCTCCTTCAACTTGCATTGGTCTTCTTGAGGGTCATTGTGTGTAGATGGAATGGAGTGGATCATAGGCACCTAGATTTGGGCTTGACCACCCTGAGCTTTCATGATTTGTTTTTGGTACCCACATTCAGACTGATGTTTCATGATGTTCTCGTGCACGTGGCACCTTCTTTGGTCTTATGTTGTGTGGAGCTTCACTTTATTACGTTTTTTTGTGATAGATTGTGCCTACTTCTTCTTAGAGGTGGGTCCAAATTCGTTTTTAGTGTTAAAGAGACTCGGGCATCAATACTAAGCATTGAGATTGTTAATGATTGATTGTCCCTTTTGGTACTCAGATTTGAGTGGTTTCTTGTGAAAGAACCTTGTATTTTCACTGATTCCTTTGTTAATATCGGGTTTAAATGTTGTTCATCCCTCCTTAACATTGTTAACCTTTGAAATTCATTCTAGGATAACTTTCATTTATTCGAACCATTCGGACAAGAACCATAGAATGAGTGGTACTTATGATCTACAATCAAAATCTATATCTAGTCAAAATCTTCTATATCACAGTAGAGTTCATTGTCAACTTATTGACCTAAATCAAGGCGTTCATAAAGATGAGTGTATATATCCAACTAATTTTATGTGACATGGTAAGTTTGGAGAGGATTCGAGAGAAATCAATTCATTTACTACTCCATGTGCAGAGGAATCAAGAGTAGTTGATTAATTTACTATTCCTTGTGTAGTTGTCCCATTGTCATTCCTTTCTTTGGGATGACACATGAGTGTGCTATTGGTTGCTTGAAAATTCGAAGTTTGCATCACCATGTCAAGATTGATTGTATGCTCAATTATCTAATCTTTCCCAAGATGATATCTTTTGTTAGGTCTTCACCGTGGAAAACTAGGAATTGTGATCATATAGGTTGTTTGTCAATGAGCATCCAAATGCTACACACTAAGTTTGTTTGCCACCAACACCTATAAGGGAAGCTTAGGTCTCTTGAATAGGGTGCTAGTGCTATGCTAGTGTGATTCTCACTCATGCATATGTGCATTCCCCTCATTCAAGATTTTCATATTGCCCTCACATCTCCATGGATTAACAATTACGAGGTGGATCTCCTCACGTAGGTGGATGTCCTCACATTGGTACTGAGCATTGTGCTAAATTAATTTGGCACCTTCTCTTGGGAGCGAGCTTCGAAAACAAGCATGTGATGGTAAGATGTAGAGTCTTGGTGTTGGAATCATAGGTAAGTAGGTAATTTTAGTATTTTTCTTTACTTTTTCATCTTCATCATCATCCATACCATCCCCACTCACCTCCTACCTCCTTCTTCCTCATCATGAAATTCTGATCTCCTTGGTCATATCCCCATCTCACCTCATTTCACTTGTGAGAGAGAGCAAGTGAGTGATTGTATGATCTTTTTTTTTTTGTGTTTGTGAGCATTTTTAGTAGGTTTCAACAACAACAACGACATCAACATCCGTAGCTATGATAGAACTCTGCACGGATCTTGGGATGATGACCTCTATCTATCATGATAGATAAAAACTTTTGGTATTTTATGAATGCAAATTAGACACGATAGACCACAGCATTAAGGCACTCCAAATCATTAAAAATCATTCAAAAATAGGCTTTTTTTTGTTCATCATGATGGAGACTGGTCTATCACACGATAGATGAAAGACAACCATTACAACAGATGTTGTCCATCACAATAGATAGGTCATATGCTTAAAAAAAGAAATGTTAAATTTGGTGTTTAAAATATTTGATGGAAACAAAACCACCTCGGGAGGGTTTTTGAGGCTAAGTCGTGCTTAAAAAGAAAAATCGTGAATCCATCGAAAGGCAATAGTAATGTAGCCGCTGTTGGTTGCGCATGTTGAAATTTTGGGGGATTTGATTGGTTTGAAAATTTTTATAAAAAAATCAAAAAAAGAAGATCCCTCATTGAGTACCTCATCATCAAAGAATTGAGTACCTCATCATCAAAGAATTTTTTAAGTAAAAGTAAAAGAAAGAAGATCTCGCATTGAGTACCTCATCATCAAATATTTTTTTAAGCAAAAGTAAACGACTTAAGAGAACAAAAGATAAAAGAAACGGTATGTGATGTATGCTTTCTAGACTTCCACGAGTCTGTAGAAGGAAGAAATTTTTCTCTATTGAAAGCCAACATAAAATGTGCAGCTGTGAAATGGTTAGGCATGATCCTTCCTTTTGGACCTTCTTCTCGCTTGAGACCCTTTTGGACCTTCTTCTCGCTTGAGACCCTTTTTACCTCCTCTATAGGAATCTGTAAAATGGTACTATAGGAATCTGTACTGAACATACCTCCTCTAATGGTGCAAGCCCCCATAACAATTACATATTCAGGCTCTCGCATTTGTTCACATAGTCTTACCTATGATGGAGCCATTTTTATTGTTATGGTACCGACATTGACAATTAGGTCCGCTTGCCTAGCTAGGACTTCATCTACGTACTAAATCATACCCATCAAAGTCAAATCGGAAACCAATTACAAAGGCAAATTCAATGAAGCAACAATTGGTACCATAGGAAAGCAGCCATAAACTCGCTAATCTTGGACCAATTTGAAAAATCGCCCTAAAAAAAATTGAGCTTGAAACATCACCCTAAAAGGGCAATAGTGCTACCGAATTAAGAAACTCCTCTTTATTTTCATATTTGATTTCTTTTACGTCGATTTCACTTTAATGTTTGGAAATTGAGACCATTCCAATGCTCCTTTTTGCCATGCATAGACCAGATCAACAATTAATATGAGTATGAGCACAATTACCTCAATGAAAGCAAATAAACCGAGTTTTTCAAAATCTATAGCCCAAGGGTATAGAAATAACAAAGTCCTTCAAGTTTATTCCAAACAAAGCCGCTCAATTGCTTGAATTTCATAGTCAAATTTAGGTCTATTGTGGATTGCATTGGATCCTAACACTTGAAAAAAAAAAAAGTGGTTAAGATACCCTAGCTAGCTCGTTTACCATACATATTCCATTAGTGAAATTTTTGGATATGAGCTCCTATCCCCCTTCTAATTAGAATTTCGTATTCAAATATAAAAATAAAAAAAGGCTAGCTCTTCCGGATGCTACGGGGTTGTCTTATAGGATAGCAGTATTTCAAAGACTCTAAGCAACCCTTTTTTACTCCCAATGCCGATAGACCCTAGAACTTATTATGGGTGAATGTATACTCAACTAGAGAACTAGAGAGTTACTCCAAATATATATGCCTAATAAAAGAAATGTGAAATTTGGTGTTTTAAGTTATTTGATAGAAATAGTGCCGCCCTCGGAGGGTTTTTGAGGATAATTCCTGCTTAAAAAGAATAACCATACAAAGGCAATAATAATGTAACCCCTCTTCGTTACCCATGTTGACTAGGAGATTTGTCAAAATTGACTTGAAATTTTTTGTAAAAGAAAATAGAGGTGGAGCCTAAACAAAGAAGGAAGATCCCCCATTGACCACCTCATCATCAAAGAATTTTTCAAGTAAAAGTAAAGTACTTAAGAGAACGAAACATATAAGAAAGTAGGTATATGGGGTATGCTTTCTTCTCGTATATTAGGATTCCACGAGTCCATAGAAAAAAGGCTTTTTTCTTTATTGAAAAGTGACACAAAATGCAGCTGTAAAATGGGTAGGAAAGCAATGATGCATTTTTTTTAGCGCTCTCCACAAAACAACCTGCTGCCTTATCATTCCATATCCTCGGCGCCTTTTGACATCCACTTCAATCACTCTCGTCGGAGAGCACTTTTAGGGCCTCATTCTATGTTGCTAAATTTCGTTCACTCGTTCGGGACCCAAGCCACGTGACAATCGAATGAAGGTATATCTAGTCCACATTGCTCAATGCATAGATATGAACCAATTCTCCATGAGCTTAAAATTTGTATAATTTTTTGCCAAGTTCAAGATGTCTATAGCCATGTGTAAAGGGATTAGACACCACCTTGAGTAGTACTCAAGGTAAGACCTTCCCTAGTTGCATCATTTGTGCTCCATATATAACTCACAAAAAGGATCAAAGGATCTCATGGATGGAGATCAAGGAAGAGCACACCCTCAATGGAAGCAAGAGCCCATTTCTAAGACAAGCTCAAAGAGAGGCCATACATCAACAACAAGGAGGAGGACCCTACCAAAGATCTCAACAATGGATCCAAAGAAGGAGAAGGAAAATCGTTCCAAAAACACTACCTACCCCATGATGTAAACTTTTGTACATGTCTAGGGATCCCATATGTCCCTAGATCCCATTAAAAACCACTTGGATCCCAAATGTTCAAGTATATGTCTTGGGATCCCATATGTCCCAAGATCCAATGTCGTATGTCCCCAACTTGGATCCCATATGTCCAAGTTATGTCTAAGGATCCCATATGTCCTTAGATCCTAAAAACCAATCGACTAACTGATCCCATATGTCACTAGTCCCCCATATTAAAAACAAAAGGGTCATCACATGGAGGGGGGTGTTGAGAGTTCCATGCTCCACCCTTTTGTCCCAACTTACTTTCATTCTCATGCAAGCACATATATCCCACATACAAGGGAATTCTCCCAAACTCCATATAAGCAAGGCCTCCCTTCACTCCACAACAAGTCATTCGACTCTAGCTCACTGCCAAGAGTGTGCTCCCACTCCTCATGCAGTCTCCATGCTCATAGAGAAATCTTTGTAAGTCGATTTCCATTTTAATTTATTCATCATGTTTTCATATCTTTTGTTTCTTTCTCCATAGTTAATTTATTTTGTGATTAATTGTAGAGTAGGAGTAGCTTCTTTCATTTCAACACTCTGCACCTTTTCTCCTACCATAAATAATGAGAATGATGATACGAGAGACCCTTCAATCAATAATTTGAGTCCCTTCCACAATCAATAGAACATTTACCTACTTTCTCTCGAGGAGAATTCCTACACAAAGAAGTTGAAGGCTACATGCGTGCAAACAAGAGTCAAGATTAGCGAAGACCTCACCACAATGGTTCTTATGGGTAAGAAATAGGAGTCCATCATTCTCCAAACTGATAGTAATACCCAAAGCATTACTACAGAGACGATGGTAAGCCAATAAAACCACTTTGTGGGAAGCCAATATACGAGAACAAAGGAGAACTTTGTGATATGTGCTTCCACCATGTTTGTCATACTGATCTTCTTATATTTTTCCATAGTAAGGGTGTAACCATGAGGGGAGATAAGTCTTATCTCTTTGACTAAGGATCGACTAAAATTGTGTTCTTATATTTTTCCATAGTAAGGTGTAACCATGAGGGGAGATAAGTCTTATCTCTTTGACTAAGGGTCGGCTAAAATTGTGCCAAATCTCAGGAGAATGGGGTGATTTAGTACTTTTTGGAGGAACTCTTTGAAAGGAATACCATCTTGACCATATAATTCTTTGACCTTTGAGCATATGGAACCTACCTTAGCACCGTTCAGACTAGAATGTAAAATGTCTTTAAGAATTTTCTTAGGTACCTCATCTCCCCATTTGTGCATGATGTGAGACCAAAAGTGACCTATATAGTATGCCTACCAGGTATGGGGGGCTGATTTTTGACGTGCCAGACTAGCATAAATACCGATGTGAAAAGCAACCATATCAATTTCACAAAGAACTAAATTATTGGGTAGGATAAATTTATCTATTAATTTTCAAATAGCATCTTTGTAGTCTCATCAGAGGCAGAAATAGTACCCGATCCCCCTGAATTCGGAGGGACAAGTCTTGGGTATCATGGAGGATGTTGCAAATAACTTCTTGACGGGACACCTATGATCAAAATAGGTGTTCCCTTGACATTGACATAGTCTAAAAAGCATGTACTCATTTACACTATGCCCTTAGCAGCATCATTGAGGGTTGTTACGAGCTCCTCATAGAGTGCGGGCAACCTCTTCAATCCTTGAAGACTATTCTCAATTCGTGGTGTGAGTGGGTAAGTTATACCCTCCATTGTGGTGGATAGTACTAATTTAGGGGGAAAGTCTAAACACATACATGTGTTATCTTTCTCTAGAAAGGAGAATAGTTGGTCAATGGTTTCATTGGCCAACCCGTTGATATTATATTCCCTACTTCCTCTATTATTTGGTCGTGAGACGAGTCCTCCTATAGGGATAAAAATATTTGGCTTAGTGTTGGCATCGTATGGGAAGAAGCAAGTACGGGCATGCATGCAGATCTAGCACTAAGGCAACCCATTAAATTTTTCCAAACCTTACATCATTGTAAAAGTGATTCTCATCACTAAAACCCTTGTAAATACCGTTTCACGTTTTTGTAGCTCCATTTTGTACAAACCAAGGAGTCCTCAAGCTTGAGGAGCATTAGAAGTAAGTGCCTACCAATTTTCATATTTTTTAGACCTCGTTTGAGCCCTCAAATAAGCCCTGGAACCTAATTTTTAACTAGGCCAGACACTAGGTCTGGACAGGGCGAAAGCTAGTCAAAAACTATAAATAGAGCTAGAGAGCTCATTTTTGGGGGGCTAGCTTCTTGTAGTTTTGAGCTTGTATGAGAACTTGGTTGTAATAGAAGAGATTCCATTGTCTTACTCTCTTTGTGCTTGCCGTGTGTGCGCGTGTGTGTGTATGTGTGTGCATGTTGGTGTGCTTCTCACTCACACATTTGTGCCTTCACTTGCTTGAGGTCTTCATACCATCCTCATGTCTTCCCAGATTGACATTAAAGGAGGTGCTACTCATCACTGAGCTACACCAAATTTTGGCACCGTTGCCGGGGATTCGAGCTTTGAGGACGAGCGTGTGATGGTCAGACGTAGAGAGGACGCGTTGGAATGGTAAGTAGTAGGTAAATTTCTTGTTTTTCTCCATCTCCATCTCCATCTCCATCTCCTTCTCCACTTCCATCTCCTTCTCCAATTCTTATTCCTTCTTTCATTCCATTCTCCTCATTTGCTTTGTGCGAGTTTGAGAGAGAGCGAGTGTGTGTTCTTGTTTTGTGTGTTTTTGCATGTTTCTTGCAGGATTCATCATCATCACCATCTCCAGCAAGCTCAGCAGGTACAGAATCTTTCTATGCAAGCCCCGAGGCGTCGAGCTCGAGCTATCGCGACACACCAAAAAGTTGACCCAATCACAATTCTGAGTGCACCATGACACAGTGCAGCTTGAGAGCTCTTAGGATCACTAGCCTGATCAGCAAAATTCACCATATCCCGACCTATCGCGACACCTCGACCTATCGTGACACTCCCAAGTATCGCGACACCTCGACCTATCGTGACACTCCCAAGTATCGCGACACCTTGACCTATCGCGACACTCCCAAGTATCACGACACCTCGACCTATCGCGACACTCCCAAGTATCGCGACACCTCGACCTATCGCGACACTCCCAAGTATCGCGACACACCCAGTTATCGCGACACTTCCACCTATCGCGACACTCCGACCCGACCTATCGCGACACTCCGACCTATCACGACACCTCGACCTATCGCGACACTCCCAAGTATCGCGACACCTCCACCTATCGTGACACTCCCAAGTATCGCGACACCTCGACCTATCGCCACACACCGACTCGACCTATCGCGATACACCGGCTTAACGCATGAATTTTTAGGGTGAATTAATTGAGTGAATTGAGGTACCTTTGGGCTTAATTTTGGACACATTGGGTTGATATTAGAGCCTTAGAAGGGGGCAAAATACCTAAAAACCAAGGAGGAATTTCTTGAACCCTGAGAGCCTGTTTTGACCCCTACATGCCTGAATGGTCATAACTTCACCATATGAACTCCGATTGATGAGATTTTGGTCTCGTTGGAACGCTTGTTGAGAATCCTACGTAGACCTTCACCATACGAACTCCGATTGATGAGATTTTGTAAGAATCATACATGGAGTTTTAGAACATGTATTTTTAAGTTGGCCGTTCGGTAGAACTAGGTGGTCATAAGATTTTGGGGGTACAGTGAGTTACTCCAAGGGGTGCCTGTAATTGTTGATGTGTGTCTTTCAATCCATTTTGGTAAAGGAGCTATATTAACTTGTGAACGTTTGCAGGAACATTGTGTGCACTCAAGGCATTCCAAGGCAAGCTAGCACGGGTGAGTACCAAGCTTGGGAGAAGGCTTCCTGGGCTGGTGTAGCAGCCTAAGCAACTAGAGGATAGAGGTTGGAAGTTCTCTCAACCTTCCTTTGTCAATTCCTAGCGTAGGCTAAGTACGACTTAGGTGTGGTAATTAATTAGGGCAACGTTAGGCACGATTCAAGTCCAAGAGAACTAATCAACTAAGTGCAAGCATTAAGTAGGTCTTAAGTGCAAAAACCCTAAGGGACAAAAGTAAACTTGAATCGATCACTTATCAAGTGCGAAATTCACTTAAGTACTCTTGACGACGTGATATCAGACAAGATCATAAACATAATATTCAACTAAAAAGAACAAAGTGATTGGTGCAAATTAACCTGCAACGAGAGTGTACTTTGGACCAAGGGGGTAGAGAAACCAGGCATATGAACCTTAGGTCAGGCAGACACTTAGGCCGAGACCGACAAAGCCTCAGATCTTCTGAAGCTAGTGTTAATCACACTGCTAGGTCTTGGGCCCAGCAGTTGAGTGATTACCCGTACACTCCTCAATCAGAAACAAGTGATTCTGAGATGTCCTATAACATGGAGACACCAGTAGGTAGTTCAGGGTTGGCGAACCTAGAAAGGCCAGAAGGACCTTACAAGACTCAATTGGAATACATCAGGACTAATCGTCTAGGTGCTTGCATCTACGAAGACCGCCTGAGAAGATCTGTTGTCCAGATTAAGAACCCTGATCAACCCCATGGACTAGAAAACCCGGTAGTCAAGTTCGAGAAAAGGAGGGACTATTTATGTAGTCACCACTCTTCCAGATAGAACAGACGAGTTCCCGAATGTGATCGCAGAAACCGACATGGGTGATATAGAGCAAGGGAATTTAGAGAGAGAGAGCCGAGGAATCCCCGTGGTAAATCTGTCTTGACCAAAATCATGACTCCAGAGTGGATTCCCCAGGATAATAAAAGCATAGATTTGCTTTTAAACCGAGAGACTGATGAGGCTTTTTGGAGGTATAAGCCTGCCCAGCCGTAGGAAGTAGGAGCTCTCACAATTTATGAGTTTAAAGACCCTGATAGCCCAGGCAAAATAACCTACCTAGACAATACGTCAGAGCGGATCTTTGTAGTCTCAGAGCATGGGAGACATGCCTACACTTGGAAGGGTGAATTTGTTTTTCCCCAACCTCGGTCCAATGTGTCCTACAGTCACCAAGGAGCTGGGACCTCCCAAAATCATGGAGCTCAAAGAGATAGAAGTAGAGACAGACCTGAGGTAAGCTTTGCCAACCCCCTGGGTGAATTTGTTTTTCCCCAACCTCGGTCCAATGTGTCCTACAGTCACCAAGGAGCTGGGACCTCCCAAACTCATGGAGCAGAGATAGAAGTAGAGACAGACTTGAGGTAAGCTTTGCCAACCCCCTGGGAAAAGAAAGGATGAGAACAGAAATGGATAGAGAAGAAACCGAGAGACCCAGAGCCCCAAGGAACCAAAGAAATGCTCACAACTTCCCTTTGCCGAGGCCGAGAGAACACACTAGGAACCTAAGGCCAACTTAGTTGATGAAGTCCATGAAGAACTATTTCGATGGCACAGGAGACCCATACAATCATGTAGCTGAATTTAGACAAGTCTTGAGAGCCGAACAAGTGGAGGACCTATTCACGCAATACAATGCTTTTGGTCTTACCCTTAGGAACACTGCCCTTACATGGTTTCAACCCCTGAATGAGAGACAGTTTAGGAGCATAGACCAACTTTTAGAGGCTTTTGTCACTGAGTTCTCTAAGAGTGGCATACGGCATAATACCTCCTCCCTGATTCATAGCTTTAAGCAAACACCTCAAAAGATGGTTAGACTAGCAGGAAGACGGTTTAGGCAATACCTAGAGAGGTGCCCAATGCCGGAGTTACCCACACTAGCTAAGCAAGTGGCTTGTTCTTAGATGGATTGTTGAGCACCAAGCTCAGGTCATATGTGTATTTGAAGGACCCCAGAACTATAGAAGAATGTGTGCGCATGTGCATAGACATTGAGGATAATCTACGGGAGGAGTTGGAGCTATCAAAAATCTACAAGGATTCGGATAGCTCTAGTAGCCTTATGTCGGGTCAATCCACATCCATTGAAGAACTTGCAGAGAAGGTAGCTCAAAAACTAGGTGTCTCTAGCAAACAAATTCCAAGATTTGCCCCAGTTAAGCGATGATATACTTCTGGAGGTGACCATATGGCAAGCGTATGTCCCATTATGGCACAACCCCAAGTGAATCCTAGTAGCCAGTACTGCACCATAGAGCGAAGGTATACCAACCACACCGCACAAGACTGCCCTTATAACAAACAAACTGTCAGGAAAAATTACCCTCAGCCATATCCACAACAGGGTAGATACCAGAATCAATACCCACCACAGCAATATGGCAGACCACAGCAACCTTATCAGCAACCTTATCAGCCACCTTATCAAGGGCAACAGAGACCTCAACCAATCCTAGTGCAGCAACCCCCTGCTCCAACCAATCTGATCCTAGTGAAATATGCATCTGTTGAAGAAAATCTGAATAGAGCCATAGTCCCAGTCACCCCGTTGTCGTCGAGATTTTCTCTCCTCTCTCACTTGTGAAGGCCTACAAAAAACATATTTGGTGAAGGTAGCCAGAATTCCCCGAGAAGTCCAGGATGCATCAAGGATGTCAAAGGAAGGTCACATACAAAGTTTCAAAGAAATCAAGAAAGTCCATGGTAGCGGTCAAAGCTGGTCAAAGCTGGTCAAAGTTGGGAAATTAGGGCAAAAATTTCATTGTCACCAAATTAGATGAAACTCCGTATACTTGTAAAGATTGTCAAAGGCAATCTATAGCCCAAATTTCAGCAGAAAATGGATTTTGTAGCACATTGATATGCTATGTTCATTTTGTAAAAATGTATTTTTTCTAGTTTGATCCTACAAATTCTTGTATAGAAATTTATGTTAGCCATATGGTTTGGCATGTATAAAGATCATATGTGGCTACATATTTGTACAAATTTTCAAGGCTATCATAGCTTCCTAGAGACCTTAATGCCACCTTGCAAGCTTCCAAATGTAGTCAAACTTGTACAAGGGAGATTCAGATGGGAGTTTTTTCTGCATATTCCTGAAGGAGATCTTTGGAAACATAGTCCTACAAAGTTTCATCTTCATCAAAGCCTATTTGGAGGGTCAAAGAGTACAAAGTCCAGTTTTCAGGATCACCCCAGTTTTCTAGTTTAAGCAAATTGAAGGGTTGAAGGGCCACCACATGGCGAAAGCTGATTGAGCCATGTTGTACGATCAAGATGAGCTCAAATTCAAGGGTGGAGATGCACTTATGCTTAAAGCAAGGAGGATCCACGAGTTTTTCCATAAAAGAAGACTTTTTTTTACAATCAAAGATCAATAATGCAGTGTTTCTCCAAAAATAGTGGCTTATCTTATCGGAATTGATGTCAGCACTGATCCGACGGTCCAAATCATCCCCAGATCCAATGGTGGAGAATGAGGGCGCCTAAATTTCACTCCTTTACACTAGATTTGATAGAAAGAACAATTCCAAGCCATTGATTTGATTAATCAAATGGTTGTAATCGAAAGTAGTGATCCTAGAGTTGAGAGTTGATTTCTCTAGATCCAAGGGCCCAAATTCATTCAAAAAACTATATAAACCCCCCTCCAAACTCCTAGAGCATCATTGTTAGGCATCCATAGGGCTCATGCTAGCTTACGGTTTCCTTGAGACGATCACCCTCGGTTGAGCGAGTGAGGATCCAAGGTGAGCTAGTATGAGTATAGAACCTAGTTTCAAATTTAAGTTAGAACTCCAATCTAGGATAGGCTCTTGAAACCAGCATCTCTACCTTGACTCACCCTCGGTGGAGCGTGTGAGTGAGTTAGAGCTGATTTTAATGAGTATTAGACTTCTTTAGTTAGACGTTACGAGCCTAGACAGACATAGGATCACTGGAGTGGAACTCACCTTCTTACGTGTGACATTCGGTTGAACTGTCATGGTTTGAGGGTCGGAACCACCTTTGATCAGTAGACTGCTTAGCATGACGTACCACGACGATATTTTACATGTAACTTAATTCAAATTCTTTTAATTCATGTCACTTGTCACTTATCTCTTCTCGCATGTCTCTCAGTCTCTTAAGTATTTTTAAATGTCTTCTATATTCTTCTATGTGTGAGAAGGCTCCGCACGATTGCGTTGAACCAGTGAGGATGTCTCATTGAGCTTGTGAGTAAACTCTACCATCATGATTCACTTGCATGCATATAATCCATACATATCCATACATATTTATTAGTTTCTGAAAGTGTATAAGAAGCTCCAATATTGGACCATTCTTCCTTTCGAAACTGATTTATGTATAAGGATTCCATCTATTCACGTCATGCACACATATCATCCAAAGAAGACTATGCATATGGATTAGAATTAGGAAGTGTTTAAGAAGCTCCTTCAATGGACCATTCTTCCTTCCAAATTTGATTCGTGTGTATGGTTCTCTTTCATTCTTATCATTCATGTTCACAAATCTAACTTGCACTCCTACATTCCCATTTCCATAAACATTTCAACATCTCTCTCTTCTCCATACTCAAAATTAATTTCACTTTCATGTCCTTAAACCTTCCAACATTCATTAGCTTCATACACCCTGTGTGTGCCACGACCGGACCTGATCCACCCGGATTGCGATCACCTCCACATTTGAACCCGACGTGAAACGCTTCGTGGCATTTGCTTCTGATCTTGTTGGGAGGTTGTGATCCATATCCTTTGTTTCATATTTTTCATCCTCATCATATCATCATCATCAGTCTTGAGTGTTGCACTGGATTTCTCACAGTATCGTGCACATCTTCGTCTTGAAGTAAACACATTTGTGAGAGATCTAGAGCATCATGCATCACTTGCTTATTCACATAAGATGGAGGAAGGATTCAAATCCCTTGTTGTTGAGAAACAAGGCCAAAGAATAGTCTCTTCTATGTTGAGAGAGAAGGGAAAATTCAATGGCATCAACATAACAAGCTACTTAGATTTGTTTGAAGAGCAAGCTATGATTTTTGGTCTTCCCGAAGATCTTTTGATATCATTCTTTGAACGAATTGTTGATAGCTCTATCATAAACCGTGTCACTCAATATGATACTCTTCCTTGGAGTGATTTTAGAAAGGAGATGCTCAAAGAATTCTATCTTGAAGATTATAGCCAACATAATCGGGATGGATTCTTACGATGGGTCAATTCCCCAAAGCCTAGTAGCTCTATTACTCACTTACAAAATGACTATATTAGACGCTATGAGCAACTTCCTGATGAGGATAAGATAACTTTGGAACCTGATCTTGTGATCAATTTTCTTAAGCTTCATCCTGAAACTTGTAGGGAAGTTGAACGGCGATTAGAAGAGCCAGATCAAAATCCTCAAAATCAAAATTTTCAAAATCATCAACCGTATAATATGGAAGCTCCTCTTGCACCTCAAGTACCACATGTTGCTCCCCAAGCTCCTCAAATACATCAATTGCATTTTCAAAATCCTAATTATCCTGTTCAAGCAATACCTTATCAACAAAATCCTCAATTTCAAAATTTCCCACCACAAGTTAATCAAAATCCTCAAAATCAAAATGGTTTTGTGTGTGGCCCTCGTAGGTGTCCTTGGTGTGATTCGTTAGAGCACTTTTTGAGAGATTGTGAATTATTGAAGGCTGCTAAGGAGCAACGACTAGTAATAGACATAGACAAGAAAATCTGTGACTATCGATCTAGGCTACCTTTGCAAGGAAATTATGGTAAGGGAGGAATGAAAAAACATTATGAAAATATAACCATAATGGACGTAGGAACTAGAGGAGTGAAACTAGAAGCTCTTGATGAACAACAAGTAGAATCAAGTAAACCCACAAAGGAAGGTGATTTTTCCATAGAGGCTTTAGTAAGAGCACGGGATGAGATTAGGAGAATAACGGCTTGGGAGTCACCGATAGAAGATCAATCTCTTATTTCTCACATATCCAATGTAGAAGAAAAACGAAAAAGAGATGAAGCTGAGCCTAGTGAAAGAAGAGTAACACGAAAACAAACCTCAGAGGGAATAGAAACAATCATAGAGCAGGGAGAAACATCACAATCCAAAGATAAAAAACAAGAAGCACAACCCAATGAACAAAAACAAGAGGAGAAACAAAAAGGGAAGAAGACAAAGCAAAGAAAAACAGAACCAAAGCCTTTGGATAAACAAGAACAATCAAAACAAACTCAAGACCAAACACGAGAACATGAACAAAAACAAGACCCTGAGCAAAAACAAAAGAAACCAAAGAGAAAACCTAAAGCCATCTTGATTTCAAAAATTGAGAGAAAAATAGATCCTATGGAGATTTTAGATGACATTTTGCTTAAGAGTCAAGTGACTATGTCTTTAGAACAAGTTTTCTCTATTGCAAAGCCTGTTTTTAAAGATAACTTTATCGGCTTAATTAAAAGGAAGAGGTTTCCACTTAATCTAGATACTGAGATGCAAGATTCTCTAGATCAAGATCAAGCTATGAATGAAGCCTTAAACTTTGATGAATCTGATGAAGAGGACTTTGATGATGATGAAGTAAATGTTAATAAGACCTATTCAACCTGACCATGAAAATCATGAAAACAATCCTGAAAGCCACTTTAAAAGAACATTTTGGTCTAGAGGTACATCAGAGATGCATGTTAAAATAGGAAATGATAAGAACACTATCACTGTAAATGCATTAGTAGATTCCGGCTCTGAAATCAATGTGATTTCAAGAGAAGTCTATGATAAGTTTTGATGGCCTATAGATAAAGATTGTGGATGGCGTATGAGAACTGCAGATAATGGTGTAGGTACCCTGTATGGAGCTTGTGCTAGTGTGCCCATATCCATAGGAGGAATCACAGAAGAGTTTCACTTTTTTATTCAAGATAATTGCTCCTATGAAGTTCTCTTAGGTCAACCCTTTATTTGTGAGAGTCGTATGGAAACTAAAGCCATGGATGATGGGTCTACCTATGCTAGATTTAAGTCTAAGGATGGAATGCAATCACTTCAAGTCATGACAGTAGGAGTGAATCATCCTAGGAATCGATTGTCAATTAGAAAGAAACCTATTGTTACTCTGGGTCATGAGCATGCTTGTAGTGATTGTGCACCTCGATTCATGTTTGGAGCTACATATGATCAAAATTTCGGATAGAATCCATTGTTGAGCGGGACAACAGTGGATATTGGTTTGACATCTCGCATCCAACCAACATGTACAATAGTTTATCACTTTGTTTTCCATGTTCTAGATTAGATTTTCTTCATAAGAGTCAATTGTCCAAGTCTTTTATCCAAAAAACCCAAAAAAATTATAAAAACAACAAAATCATGGAACATGATGAGAACATTGAGCATGTGATTGAAACATCTCATTGTTTCTCTACTCTTGAGGAGTTAGAGTTATGTCTTCAACAAAATTCTAATTCCCATATTATTCTTCTTTCTTCCCTTGATGAGTATGCTCTAATCCAAGAGTATGCTCTCAATGTTGACAAGTGCTCGAAATTTAACCAAACACATGATGCCTTAGTTGAAACAAAGTACAAAACTGAAGACAAAAAAATCAAACCCATAGCTCAACCATTACCTCAAGGAAGTAATGAAAAAATTATTGATGTGAAAAATGATCCAATTCTTCGGGATAAGAAAAACATAGGACATACATTCACGGATGAGACAATCAAACAGGTGAAAATTGGTAGAGATGATGACTTTCTTTTGCCAACAGAGAGAGATAAATTTGAGAGAGTCATACGTAGCCATGGAAAAGCCTTTACTATGTATCCTCATGAGATTGGTTGTGTAGATCCTAAGCTAGTTGCACCCATGATAATCTTTACTATTCCACATATTCCATGGAATCTTCGTCCTATACCTGTTCCAAAGGCTCACTTACCTGAGCTAATGAAACTACTTAAGGAGAAGATAAACATGAGAATTTTAGAGCCATCTTTTGCACCTTACTCAAACAGATGGTTCACTGTGCCTAAAAAGAATGGGAAACTACGTTTTATTCAAGATCTCCAACCCGTCAATAAAGTCACCATAAGGAATGTAGGAACAGGACCCATTGTAGATGAGTTTGCTGAATCATTTTCAGGACATTCTATCTATTCAATGGGTGATTTATATTCTGGATATGACCAATTCCAGTTAGCAATTGATAGTCGTGACATAACCACAATGAAAACTCCTTTAGGCTTAGTGTGAATGTGTACTTTACCTCAAGGAGCGACTAATTTTGTGGCTCATATGATGAGTGCTATGAATATGGTCTTACATGATTTTATCCCTCATATAACTATGCCATTCATTGATGATATTCCAATTAAAGGGAGTGAGGAACGTGTAAAGGACATTACTTTAGATTCATCTGGATGTCGTAAATTTGTTCTTGACCATATCTCTGATTGTGAAAGAATATTTCAACGATTTGAAGAGGTAGGTCTCACATTTTCCATAGAGAAATCTGTTTTTGGTGTCAACGAGGTGCTTATTGTTGGACATTTATGTGGCCATTATGGTTGAAAGCCATACCCACAAAAAGTTGATGCCATTAGCAAGATTTCTGAAACATGTAACAACGTGAGTGAGGTACGTAGATTTCTTGGTGCTTGTATCTTTTATGTTATTTGGATCCCACACTTTGCTCATGTTGCTGATTGTCTTTATGACTTGTTGAGGAAGAAACAAAAATTTATTTGGACTGACAAACACACTCAAGCTATGCGTAAATTGAAGAAATTATTGCTTGAAGCTCCCATCCTTAAGCGTGTAGACTATTCTGCTAACAAACCTATTATATTGATTGTTGATACTAGTCCTATTGGTATAGGTTGGGTCATAAGTCAAGACGATAGTGAAGGGAATAGATATGCAATTAGGTTTGGTGCCAAAATTCTACATGAAACACAACGAAAATATCCACAGATCAAACGAGAACTATGGGGTATGATAACAGCTTTGAAAATAGACAAAGAATATTTCATTGGTGCAAATGTCAAAGTTGAGACTGATTGTTTGCCTCTCATTGGAATGATAGCCAATTTTTCATCTCCTGATATAGCCATGCTTAGATGGATCTCATATATTAAGTTCATAAATCCGGAGTTAGTTCATATTTCAGGTAAGTCAAACTCAGTTGCTGATATGTTATCGAGAGCTAGATTTGATGATGATCTTGAAAGTGATCTAATAAAGAATGTGAACTTAATTGACTATGTTCCACATATATATGAGGATGAGCAATTTCATGAGTCTGAGTACGAAAATGAATGGAGAGACATAGGAAAGTATCTGAGTACACTACAACCATTACCTAACTGGACTACGAATAGATTCCGTAACATTAGGAAACGAGCTTATAACTTTTTCCTATGTAATGGTTATCTTTGGAGACATGCTAAGGGTAAGGTTAAGAATCCACAACGAGTCCTAGGAAAACGAGGTCTTCAATTGCAAGTAATGAAGGAAATGCATGAGACATTATGGGCCGGTCATAAAGGATTTTTTGGAACATATGAAAAAATTAGAAGTACCTATTATTGGCCTAGGATGTATGTTGACATTAGTAGCTATGTTTCTACATGTTCTACTTGTCAACTTCATTCATCAGTCAAACATAGAGATCCATTGCATCCTACGTATCCACCTTGTATTCACTACAAGTGGGTAGTAGATCTTGTAACTATGCCTAAAGGTATCGACAAAATGCGTTACATTGTACTTGCAAGAGAAGACTTAACTAATCATGTAGAGGGACGTGCACTACGATCTAAGACCACTTACAATGTTTGCAAATTCTTGCTTGAAGATGTCATAAGTCGCTTTGGGTACAGAGAGAAAGTAGTTGCGGATCGTGGAGAGTTAAATGCGAGAGAAGCTAAAGAGTTCTTTGAGCATCACGGTATTCGTTTGTCTCTCACTACTGCATATAACCCAGAGGCCAATGGTAAAATAGAGAGAGGGCATCCACCTATTGTGAAAGCCATATCTAAAGCATGTAATGGTGACATCAAACAATGGCCTAAATTCTTACCTTTTGCACTTTGGGCAGATAGAATGACATGCACACGTACTACTGGATATATGCCTGCTGAACTCATGTACTGTCAAAAACCATTGTTTCCAATTCAGTCTCATATTTCTGCATGGTCAAATTTGCCTTGGTTTGAAAACATGTCTACTGATGATTTTTTGAATTTGTGTATTAAACAGTTAGAACAAGGTAAATTAAGACTTGATGATGTTGTTGAAAAATTAAGAGAATCTAGAATGAAGAACAAGCATTATTTTGATAAAACTCATCGATTGCGTCCTAAGCCAATTGAAGTAGGATATTGGGTGCTCATTTATGATAGTACATTCGACTCTCAATATGATGCACGCAAAAAGCTCACTCAACGGTGGTTTGGGCCATACATAGTATCAAAATTCAACAACAATGGTACGTATGCTCTTTGTGAATCAAATGGTGTTGCACTAAAAGCTTTGATTACAGGTAAAAGGATAAAGTTATTCAAGAAGCGTGATAATGACGAGTACATTTTGGATGAGGACATTGAAGAAGATGACAACAATGAGGCCGATTCATAAACAGGAGTATCCATGTTATTAAAAAAAAAAAAAAAAAAAACATCATTAATTTTCAAGTTCATGTTGCTTTGTTTTTTTTTCAAGTTCATTCTATTTTTTTTCCATGCTTGTTTCATGCATGTTTTTTTCAGTCTTTGCATTGCATTGCATATCCACATCACTTGAGTAAAAAAAAAAGGCAAATGATGATTTCTCTACTTGTGTAAAATTGTATCTTAAGTAGTAACTTATCTACTAAGAAATTGATTATAATCTAGGATTGTGGAAAGATAGGGCATGTAGATTTGGAGGTTTATTTTGGTGACAAGACTTTCATATATAAACATGCATATGTATCCTGTATCGAAAGCATAATTGTTGAAATCCTAGCTCCTGCTATTGCATGTTTCTACATCTTTAGTCCACCTCACAGCACTTGTATCGGAGTTTAAATGACTGTTCTCCGTCATCAAAAATGGTTGTACCTTGTATCGAGGTTTAATTTTTCCTCGTCAAAAAAAAAAAAAAAAAGCTACATGTTACCAAGAAGTTTACACTTTCTTCCACCCCAAAAAAGTGATCGTAACCATAAAGTTGCCGAATCATCATCATCATCGAAAAAAAAAAAAGAGCAAGCCAAAGGAGGATAAAGAGGCATAGTAGAATAAATCACAGGCTATATAAGCAGATTTATGCATTAGTGGAGTTTAGTTAGATTTCCTTGCATGTTATTAGAGAAAGAGCATATTCATATTTATGTAGGAAAGGAGTTGATCTAAAATAAGCTAAAGATGAAAGATGTCTCTTGAAAATCCTAAATCTTTGTTTATAATCATATTTAAGGTAGATTGCTTTATGAAAAAGGTACAAAATTTTCTTCAAGATGAGAGGAACTGATGCTTAAAACGACTCAATACATCCACTTCCACTTCATATTGATGCTTGTTTTTTTTCTTTCTTGTTGCCAATGTTGCTTGTTCATTTGCATATATGTTGCCTATTTGTTCATGCATATTCATGTTGCCTGTTTCAATTCTTTCTTTCATGCAAATTTTGCTTCATGTCACGTTACCTACGTATTCATGCATATAATCAATTTTCCTTCCATGTTTCTTATGTTGCCTATAAAAGAATTTGATGCCTGGAACATTTTGTTTTTCACAGATGCTAGAGTGGCGCTTCCGGAGGAATCGCAGATTTAGTGGGGGCGAATGTCGTCGAGATTTTCTCTCCTCTCTCACTTGTGAAGGCCTACAAAAAACATATTTGGTGAAGGTAGCTAGAATTCCCCGAGAAGTCCAGGATGCATCAAGGATGTCAAAGGAAGGTCACATACAAAGTTTCAAAGAAATCAAGAAAGTCCATGGTAGCGGTCAAAGCTGGTCAAAGCTGGTCAAAGTTAGGAAATTAGGGCAAAAATTTCATTGTCACCAAATTAGATGAAAATCCATATACTTGTAAAGATTGTCAAAGGCAATCTATAGCCCAAATTTCAGCAGAAAATGGATTTTGTAGCACATTGATATGCTATGTTCATTTTGTAAAAATGTATTTTTTCTAGTTTCACCCTACAAATTCTTGTATAGAAATTTATGTTAGCCATATGGTTTGGCATGTATAAAGATCATATGTGGCTACATATTTGTACAAATTTTCAAGGCTATCATAGCTTCCTAGAGACCTTAATGCCACCTTGCAAGCTTCCAAATGTAGTCAAACTTGTACAAGGGAGATTCAGATGGGAGTTTTTTCTACATATTCCTGAAGGAGATCTTTGGAAACATAGTCCTACAAAGTTTCATCTTCATCAAAGCCTATTTGGAGGGTCAAAGAGTACAAAGTCCAGTTTTCAGGATCACCCCAGTTTTCTAGTTTAAGCAAATTGAAGGGTTGAAGGGCCACCACATGGCGAAAGCTGATTGAGCCATGTTGTACGATCAAGATGAGCTCAAATTCAAGGGTGGAGATGCACTTATGCTTAAAGCAAGGAGGATCCACGAGTTTTTCCATAAAAGAAGACTTTTTTTTACAATCAAAGATCAATAATGCAGTGTTTCTCCAAAAATAGTGGCTTATTTTATCGGAATTGATGTCAGCACTGATCCGACGGTCCAGATCATCCCTAGATCCAATGGTGGAGAATGAGGGCGCTTAAATTTCACTCCTTTACACTAGATTTGATAGAAAGAACAATTCCAAGCCATTGATTTGATTAATCAAATGGTTGTAATCGAAAGTAGTGATCCTAGAGTTGAGAGTTGATTTCTCTAGATCCAAGGGCCCAAATTCATTCAAAAAACTATATAAACCCCCCTCCAAACTCCTAGAGCATCATTGTTAGGCATCCATAGGGCTCATGCTAGCTTACGGTTTCCTTGAGACGATCACCCTCGGTTGAGCGAGTGAGGATCCAAGGTGAGCTAGTATGAGTATAGAACCTAGTTTCAAATTTAAGTTAGAACTCCAATCTAGGATAGGCTCTTGAAACCGGCATCTCTATCTTGACTCACCCTCGGTGGAGCGTGTGAGTGAGTTAGAGCTGATTTTAATGAGTCTTAGACTTCTTTAGTTAGACATTACGAGCCTAGACAGACATAGGGTCACTGGAGTGGAACTCACCTTCTTACGTGTGACATTCGGTTGAACTGTCATGGTTTGAGGGTCGGAACCACCTTTGATCAGTAGACTGCTTAGCATGACGTACCACGACGATATTTTACATGTAACTTAATTCAAATTCTTTTAATTCATGTCACTTGTCACTTATCTCTTCTCGCATGTCTCTCAGTCTCTTAAGTATTTTTAAATGTCTTCTATATTCTTCTATGTGTGAGAAGGCTCCGCACGATTGCGTTGAACCAGTGAGGATGTCTCATTGAGCTTGTGAGTAAACTCTACCATCATGATTCACTTGCATGCATATAATCCATACATATCCATACATATTTATTAGTTTCTAAAAGTGTATAAGAAGCTCCAATATTGGACCATTCTTCCTTTCGAAAATGATTTATGTGTAAGGATTCCATCTATTCACGTCATGCATATATATCATCCAAAGAAGACTATGCATATGGATTGGAATTAGGAAGTGTTTAAGAAGCTCCTTCAATGGACCATTCTTCCTTCCAAACTTGATTCGTGTGTATGGTTCTCTTTCATTCTTATCATTCATGTTCATAAATCTAACTTGCACTCCTACATTCCCATTCCCATAAACATTTCAACATCTCTCTCTTCTCCATACTCAAAATTAATTTCACTTTCATGTCCTTAAACCTTCCAACATTCATTAGCTTCATACACCCTGTGTGTGCCACGACCGGACCCGATCCACCTGGATTGCGATCACCTCCACACCGTTGCTATCAAACAGTTATCCAAGTGACCATAGTTTTGACTCCACACATATTGATAGCTCACAGGCTTACTACATGCAGTCACCCGAGCATAACGAGTCATACTATTATGAGGAGCCAAGTGAAAATTGTAAGAAATAAAACAGCACAGCGGAATAGACCTGTAGACAGAGTTGAGAGAAAAACACAGACAAAGATAGACGCAGACTGAGAGATAGAGAACTCAAATTGTCAGATTGCCGAGCGTAATGCAGTTACAATGATGGTGCTGTCCACCCGTGCGCTCCCACTATGGAGCTTAGATGGCGATCTAGATAGACTCTAGATGAAGGGCTTACTAGTGCGCAATGCTATATAAAGCTCAACCTGGGCCGTGCTTATATAGCTTTTACAAGGCGGTTCGGTATAGATAAACATAGTCGGGAGATACAAAATAGTCCGTAAAATATATGATCCGACAATATCTCCACGACCGGAAGTCCTACCCTCTCGGCCTTACGGGCCGGGGGGATAGGCCCCCCGGACCCCGCAGAAGGGGGCAACTCCCCTCTGCATGATGATAAAGTGGAAGCTCTCTTTTCCTTCTCCACTGCATGTGGCTGCTCTCCCTTAAACACCACATCACGACTCGCCATGATCTTCTTAGCCTCAGGGTCATAAAGCTTATAAGCCTTCTTATCTTCACTATACCCTAGGAAGATACATTTGATGCTTTTTGGTTGAAGCTTGTTTCTCTCTCTATCTAGAACATGTGCATAACATTCACTTCCAAATACTTTGAAATGGGAAACAGAAGGCTTTTTACCAGTGTAGGCTTCTTGTGGAGTCTTTCCATCAAGTGCCTTGGTGTAGCTTCGATTCAAGATGTAGACAGGAGTGTTGATAGCCTCTGCCCAAAACTGATTAGGCAGACCCTTTCCTTTCAACATCCACCTTGCCATCTCCATGATGGTTCGATTCCGACGTTCTGCAACACCGTTCTGTTGAGGACTATGTGCCACTATGAGTTGATGCTTGATTCCCTTACTCTTGCAGAAATCTTCAAACTCTATTGATGTGAACTCACCACCACCGTCTGTCCTGAATTTCTTCATCTTCTTCCCTGTTTCAGTTTCAACAAGCTGAAGCCATTCTTTAAACTTACCAAAAGCTTGAGCCTTATCACGAAGGAAGTACACCCACATCTTCTTGCTATAGTCGTTGACAAGTAACATGAAGTAGGAAGATCCGCCCAAGGCCTGTGTAGGCATTTTTCCGCACAAGTCAGCATGCACCAACTCTAGAGGATAGCTTGCCTTGTTATTGCTTTCTTGTGGAAACGCCTTCCTCTGTTGCTTGCCCATCATGCAAGCTTCACATGGTTCCTTCATTTCTGCAATCGATGGTAGGTGTGCAACCATACCTCTACGATGCATCTCCTTCAGTACAGGGTATCCAATGTGGCCGAATCTCTCATGCCATAGCTTACTTGTGCCCACGTTTGTAGTGGCCATAAGAGCACACAACTCATACAGGTTGTTCCTCCTTATGCCAGTCCCAACGATGTTGTTGTTACCGTCCATAATCTTAGCTCCTGTCTTACTGAAAGATACTTGGTGACCTTGATCAGTTATAGAAGCTACTAAAAGTAGATTTCGTTTTATTTGTGGAACATACAGCACATTTGAAAGCTTTCTGATATCACCATTAGAGTTAATGAAAGAAACCGTACCTTCGCCCTCTGCAGGACATCTTGCATTGTTCCCTACCTTTACTGTGATGGGTTCCTTTAGAGGCTGTAAGGAACTCTAAAGGTCTTTTCTACTCGTCATGTGACGAGATGCACCACTGTCCAACACCCATGAGTCATCTGTTCCTGAATCTTCAGCCAAGGAGCACACCTCCTCTATCGTAACAAATAACTCAAGCTCTATTTCTGCTATGTTGACAGACTCCTTGCCCTTGCCACCTTTTGAAGAGCCACTCTTCTCTTCTGCCTTCTTGATGCGACAGTCTTGGATTCTGTGTCCCTTCTTCTTGCAGTGGAAACACTCTCCCTTGAACTTCTTTTTGTCGTTCTTCTTTTTGTCTCCATATTTTGAAGAGTCTGTTTTGCCTCCTTTGGCATTTGCTGTGAATGCAGCATCTCCTTTGCTACCACCACTCCTTGCCTTGAGCCGCAGCTCCTCCTCCATGAGTAAGGCACTAAATTCTTCAAAAGTTAGTGGTTGAGGTCCGATTTGAGTGTTAAGAGCAGTTACCAAACCATCAAAATTAGGTGGACAGATTCGAAGACAACGTCAAGCTGGCTCCTTACTTGACTTTTGAACACCTTCTCCCGCCATTTGATCTCTTAGATTCTTTATGCGAGTGATAAACACCTCTGCAGTCTCCCCATCAGCAAACCGTTCTGCTGCAAGCTGATTCTCCAAGTTCTAAATCCGTGTCTGATTACAAGTTTCATATTGATTTCTCAATATATTCCATGCTTCACATGCCTTCATAGTATGCTGAATGAGAGTCAGAACACTATCAGAAGTACTTGTAACAAGAGCACAGAGTGCATCTGCATTTCTACGTTTCCAAGCACGTAGAAGATCAGCATCAGGAGGAATCATTCGACCAGGATTATTTGGATCAGGTCTTTCTTGGGGCTCATGATCAGTCCCAAGAACAGTCTTCGAAAGCTCATACGAATCAAGAATAGAAGTGATTTTGACCTTCCACAGGGTGTAGTTTGTACCATCAAGTTTACCTTCTGTGAAGGCTGGTGGCCGTATCCGCAACGTTGGAATGACCGGCATCATTGCTGCTCCTGCTTGTGCACCACCTACTCCTGTTGATGAACCGCCTTGGCCCCCAGTCGTAGATGATGATGCACCGCTTGACATCTTCTCTCTTTTGTTGTTATGACCTCTACAACCTCTACATTTCTACTTCTGCACCACTTAGAGCCTCCTGAGCTCTAATACCATGTAAGAAATAAAACATCACAGCGGAATAGACCTGTAGATAGAGTTGAGAGAAAAATGCAGGCAAAGATAGACGTAGACTGAGAGATAGAGAACTCAAATTCTCAGATTGCCGAGCGTAATGTAGTTACAATGATGGTGTTGTCCACCCGTGCGCTCCCAGTATGGAGCTTAGATGGCGATCTAGACAGACTCTAGATGAAGGGCTTACTAGTGCGCAATGCTATATAAAGCTCAACCTGGGTCGTGCTTATATAGCTTTTACAAGGCGGTTCGGTATAGATAAACATAGTCGGGAGATACAAAATAGTCAATAAAATATATGATCTGACAATATCTCCACGATCAGAAGTCCTACCATCTCGACCCTACGGGCCGGGGGGATAGGCCCCCCGGACCCCGCAGAAGGGGGCAAGCCCCCCTCTGCACTCCCCCCATCAAGGTTCTATGGGGAAATTGCGTGACGCCATAGGGCCATTTTCACCTTAAATGGCAACCCAATGGCCTGGAAGTTTATGCCCTACCTAACCTAATGGCTAGGCTCACAAAGATCATCTTCAACCATCAACGGTCACACATAGACCTCATCTAACTTGGAAGTTAGGGTTCCACAAATGTCCGGGCTCTCATAATAAGCTTCTCCTCATAATGGGGGCCTTACAACTTAGAGCACCATGGATCATTTGTGGTCACATGAGGGTGGAGTATTGAGCATATCTAACAAAAATAGTGGGGAGCCTGATTATGCTAATGTCATGTACAAAAACCCCAACTCTAGACCTCATCCTAGGCAGGTAAGACCCCCATTTCCTAGAGGACCATGCTTGAGATGTCAGGGAGATCACCTTATACGTGATTGTCCACTGCCTGCCCCTACACAACCCCAACCAGTGACAATTCAGGGTTTCTGTCAAGACTACAGAAAAGAGCATCTCTTACGAGATTGCCCAAAGAACCCTAATAACATGCCTAAAATCACTCCTATCAACGTCATTGGGTTAGTGGTAGACTCTACGGGAAGTATAACTTCCACGGCCCCCGTGCATGTGGTAACTAGAGCTCAAGCCTTGCAGCAAACCCAAGGAGTAGGACAGGAAAAGAGTTCTGAGGTTAGTGAGACAGAGAGTATAACCAAGAAAAGGACAAGAGCATGGAGAGATAGTCGGGAGAGAATGAAAAGACAATGGTCACAGAAAATGAGCAAACTTGAAGAAATCTTGAGAGAAACCAAAGCAAAGATAAGTGAACTCGCATCTCAAGACCACTCTCACACTACCCCATCACCACCCTTTCCATCTTCCCCCAACCCATCACCTTCCATTCCCCAACTTTCTAATCCACCACACGTAGCCCACCCACCACCCAGAGTAGGATCAGTCCTAGCAGATCCCACTCCTAAGGATCTAGACATGATTCTTAAAGCATATCAGGCCATAATCTAGGAAGGGCCAAACGTGACAGATCATGACAAATGTTACCCTAGAGCTGATCTAGAGATAGAGCGAACAAAGCTTTGTGCTAAGATGGTCGAATTAGCGCAAGCCATGTTTGAAGCCACTCGCTTGTTCAACGGCTCTAACTCCATTAGAACACCATTACACTTTGATGGTCTATTGGATAGATTGGAGAGGTTACTTGCAAAGTCTAGACAAGGAGCCACCTCCCAGGCTAAGGAGAGGGCAAATGATAGAATAAGCATTCCTCCCCAGGAAGCTTATGTTCCTAACTCCACTGAACCAAACACCTCTTCTTCTATGAATAGGTATTCACCAGAGTTCCTGAGAGAGATTCAAGAAGAGAAGTGGGCAAGGGAAAGTGAAGTCCCTCCTCCCATTGAACTTGTGGATGACACACATGATCCATTCCCACAGGACATCCCCTCCATTTATGAAGAGCAAGAGAGTGCCCAATCTCATGAGAGATTAGATTTTGAGTCTAATTCCTTGCAAGAGTTACCACATTTTACAGGCCCATGGGAAACTAAGTCTACTTGCATGAGAGCACCCACAGTCATGATAAGAAACGAAGATTCAATTATACCTAGGAATACGGAGGTAGTAAAGAACACTAAAGTGCAGTGCAATCTCACTTTAGAAGAGCTACTCAAAGTTAAACCAAAAGTGTGGAAACACGTCGCCAAACAAGTGCCAGATATAGCAAAATCGCGTTCCCAGGTAGGATCTCATAGAACAGTGCCAGAAATACCATTGGATAAGATAGGAGACATGAGCGAAGGAGAAGAAGGAAACACCTATCTTCTCGTTACCCATCAGGGGTACACAACCAAGGCAATCTTAGACTCAGGTGCAGGAGTCGCAATTGCTACCACTTCCCTCTGGAAGCATTGGGGCAAGCCCGCACTTAGACCAACGAGAATGAAATTGCAGATGGCAGATGGTCATATTGAGAGGCCCTTAGGATTGCTAGAAGGAATAACTCTCACTACATGTGGTGTTGAGTTCGAGCATACTTTTTCTATATGCGACTTTAGCAAGAACCAAGCCTACGAGATGATTTTGGGAAGGCCATTTATGCGGAAATTGCAAGTGGTACAGGATTGGGGAACATTTAGGTGTTACAACCAAAGTCAATCTCAAGGATTACTCTCATAGAGACGTACCGCCTATTCAATGGAATCCCATCCATAGAGCCAAAGATGATACTGAATCAGTGCATTCCATAAGATCAGGATCCTCATGGATGCATGAAGACACTCACTTATGGATGTGTAAAGTAGTAGTAGAAGAAGAGAAGAGGGAGAAAGCCAAAGATCTAGGTGGGAAGGAAACCCATAGATCAATTCAAGACCCAGCCTATGCACCTCTAGTATTTCTTAACGGAGAGTTTGAACCTCACGGCTGGCAGAAATTTTAGCAACAATGGATGTAGCCATCAATGAAGAACAATGGACACCCCACTGTGATGAGGATGGTTATGACATTTCAATATTCACAATAGAGCCCCTCATGGGAAATGCGATTATTGAAGAATGTGAACCTAACACCGACGCATTTGAGGATGCAAATGACTCCAATCTAGAATCAATCATTATGGACCCATAATTTGCATCAGATGAAGAATACTTCTATGAGGTAGAACTTCACCCTCAGAGACACGAAGAGATCATTAAGGATATGAGATTAACCACAGAAGTGACCACTAAGAGTGAGGGAAAGAAAAGAAAGAAGAAGGAAGTCACTCCAGAGGAAGAAGAATCCTTGTTTGAGGTCCCCGAAAACTTTAAAAAATATGAGATAGACGATAGGAGAGTCATGATAAGAATGCCTAAACGTGAGGCACAAGCAGGAGAGGCCTATGATAGCAAGAAAACTAACAAGAAAATAGTTGTAGCCATAGAAGAGGGAGAAGAAAGATGCACCTACATAGGGCATGAACTTACGGAAGAAGAAGACCAAGAGTTGATAGCTTTGCTAGGAGAGTACAGAGATGTATTCGCTTGGAGCTACAAGGACCTGAAAGGTGTAGACCCTGACATATGCTCATATACGGTTCCCATGACCTCAGAGGCCAGTCCCTCTAAACAAAAGCCATACACATACAATGACAACTATGCTGCCAAGGTCAAAGAAGAGATAGATCGCTTGGTTGAAGCTGGATTTATCTACGAAATTGAGCATATTGAATGGGTATCCCCCATTGTAGTGGTGCCCAAAAAGAATGGCAAATTACGTGTATGCATTAACTTGAAGAAGGTTAACGCAGCCACTATCAGGGATAGTTATCCGCTTCCTATCACTGAGCATTTATTAGAAAGGGTAGCAGGCAAGGAAGTGTACAGCTTCCTGGATGGGTTCTCTGGCTACAATCAAGTGGGCATTGCACCAAAAGATCAACATAAGATGGCTTTTGCCACAGAGTGGGGCATATTTGCCTTTCGAGTAATGCCATTTGTCTTACCAATGCGCCAGCCACTTTTTAGAGGCTGATGTGCCACGTGTTTAAAGAGTTCCTAAGGAAGAACTTGAAAGTCTATGTTGATGATCTTTGTGCTCATTCCAACATTAGACAAACACATATACCTGAACTCAAACAAATCTTTGACAAATGTAGAGAGTATCAAGTCTGCTTGAACCTAGAAAAGTGTGTTTTCATGGTCAGACAAGGCAAGATCCTAGGGCACATAGTGTCAAAGAATGGCATATCAACGGATGAGGAGAAAGTGAGAGCTATCGCAGAGTTACCTAGGCCAAAGAATGTCAAAGAAGTGCAAGCTTTCATGGGCATTGTGGTTACTACCGCCGGTTCATTCACATGTATGCCGTCATTCCAAAGCCTCTGTATGCTCTTCTAACTAACTTTGAGTGGACTGATGAATGTGAGAACTCTTTCAAAGAGCTCAAATGAAGATTGTGTTCAGCACCAATCTTGACCACACCAGATTGGAACAAGCCATTCCATGTTCATGTGGATGCATCCAATTATGCTATTGGATGTGTGCTTGCACAACATACTGGTGAGGGTAATATGGATCTTCCTATTGCCTATGCCAGTAGACAGTTGAATGCAGCTGAACGGAACTACACGACCACTAAACGAGAAGGACTAGGCATGGTATATGCTGTTAAAAAGTTTAGACACTATTTGCTTGCAAATAAGTTTAAATCTTTTACGGATCACCAAGCTCTACTGTACCTGGTAAACAAACCATGCAATACAGGTAGATTAGTAAGATGGTTCCTCTTACTAACGGAATATGACTTTGAGGTAGTAGTGAGGAAAGGCAAGACCCACCTGAGAGTAGATCATCTCTCAAGGCTCACATCAGGAGAGGCCCCACAAGGAGTATCAGATGACCTTCCTGATGCTTACTTGTTCAATTTGGAAGTGGTACCTCAGTGGGCTAAGCCATTAGTGCCAGTATTGACATATGGGCCTAATCACCCAATAGTAAACACACAAGATAGGGAGATAGTAAAAGCCCAGAAGTAGCATATCATGGCAGGAAGTATGCACAAACATACAGATCACGGAGTATTAGCCTGTTGTGTGGAAGAGGATGAGTATGCAAAGTGGTTGCAATTAGCACATGTAGGTGCATTAGAGCAACACTACTCGAGACAAAGAACCTTACAGACATTGAGGAGACTTGGAGTACACTGGGCAACTATGGAAGTAGATGTTCATAAGATGTGCAAGGAATGTCCAATTTGCCGCACTAAACCACCAGTGGAACATGCCACTCTTTGTCAAATGTCTTTATTACCAGATTGGAGTGAACCATTAGTATCCCTTCTGAGGATGAAAACATTCCCTCAAGATATGAATTTTGCTAAACAAAGAAGCTTGGAACAAGAAGCTTTAGATTACGCACTCATTGGGGATAATTTATACAAACGTGGTAAAGATGGTTACCTAAGACTGTGTTCATGAGAGCGAATACCTCAAGATATTAGAGACTGCTCACCGAGGTGTAGCAGGAGGACACTTTGGATAGACCGGGTGATCAAAGCAATTTTATTTGCAGGTCTTTAGTGGCCAACTCTTCACATGGATGCACATACCTATGTGAAGAGGTGTGAGGTTTGTCAGCAAACCCAGTACCCTATACGAAAAGATGAGATGCCATTGAAACCTATGATGGGTGGACGTGCATTCTCTAAGTGGGGAATAGACTTCGTAGGTCCTATTAATCCCCCAGCTAAGGGTTCACATGCTGAATACATCATTGTTGCCACAGATTATCTAACCAAGTGGGTAGAAGTGAAAGCTACGATGAAGAACGATGCACAGACCACGGCTAAGTTCTTATTTGAGAATGTATTCATTTGATACGGGCTACCTATAGAGCTAGTTAGTGATAGAGGCACTCACTTCTTGAATGAAGTTATTGAAAATCTTCTCCAAGAGTTCTTGGTAGTACACAAGAAATCTGCCCCCTATCACCCACAAGCTAATGGACAAGCTGAAAGCACAAATAAGATTTTGTGCAATGTGCTGACCAAATTAGTGAATAATAAACGCTCTGATTGGGACAAACAGCTACACCACGCTGTTTGGGCATGCCGAGTTGCCTATAAAACGGTACTCCAAGCCACCCCCTTTCAGATGGTGTTTGGCCAGAATGCGGTGCTACCATTGGACTTTTTGATACCTACATTGAAAGTAGCACAGGAGCATGACTGGACAGGCCATGAACTCTCCTCTAAAATCTTTGATCTTGAACGTTTAGGTGAGACACGATTGAGGGCTGCCGGAGGAATCTATGCATCCAAGAAGAGGCTAAAGGCGTATTTTGATACACATGTGAAGGATAAAGGCTTGAAAGCAGGAGACCTAGTCCTAGTCTACACATTGAAGCAACATGCACGAAAATTAGAGAAAAGAGGCTATGGACCAATGATTATCAATAGGATCTCCACAAGTGGAGCAGTACAACTAGCCACTCTAGAAGGTGACATACTACCAAGTTACATAAGCGGATGCAGAGTCAAGTTATATCAAGAACCCCTAACTGAAGAAATGCTCAATCGACTCAATACTGCAAAGAAACGTAAGGAAGAGGAAAAGCGAATTCGAGAAGAAGCACAGGTCAAAGCTTTAGAATGCATTCGACGAATGAAATTGAGAAGGCAAGGTAGAGATCAACCGATGACTGATGCTCATGAAGCTCTAGGTTATCCCATAGCCATGTGCGAGGCTTCAGGTGGACAGTCCCATAAGATAGTTGATCAACGACCTTTTGTGACCCTAGAAGTAGGACAAGGAGAGAGTGCAAAGACCGTGAGAGCTTTAATTGATTTAGGAGCAGCCACTAGTGCAGTTCAGCTTTCTTATTGCCAACAATTGCAATTCGAGGTAAAACCCCTAGAAGCATATCTGATAGGATTAGGAGGTGTTGAAACCCCTTGCATGGGAGAGGTGGAGCTTCCCCTCTACATTCAAGGGATCCTAATGTCAGCAAAAGTGTTAGTATGTGAAGACAAGGATCTTACCGAACCTCTTGTCTTGGGCCAAGACTGGATCTATGATCACGCAGTCAACCTCAACCTAAGAAGTGGACTTCTTCAGGTTTGGGCAGGCCAAAGCCGTCTTACGATTGAATTAGAAAATCAAGCACTCAAACCATTAGAACAGGCACCAACTCCTAGTCCCTCCAGGAACCCACATGACGATAACAATGTTGTACTTGTCCAAAGTTCTATGGTGCAGAGGGTTGTCACTCCTATCAAAGGAACAGAAGTCAATGAGGAGTTCCCAGTTGTTCCAAAGAAGATTCTAAAGGGGCAGACTCAGCAACACACGACACTGAGGAGACCGATCATCAAGAAGCATGAGCACCAACCTAAGCAATATGAAGTACCTCGTGGTATGAAGCAGATCTGGATACGCAAGGGGGAAAGAACCACGGCTCCAGAGGCAGGTTCTCAAAAAGGCATCAAGCGAGCCACACCATCAAGGATCAAAACGAAGGAGTTCCCTAGGCAACAATCTAGACACACCATTTCTATTTGGGTCCCTAAGCGGTCAATGAAGGCTATCCCTAATGCTAGATGGATATGGGTGCCCAAGGCCTGCTTACAAGCCCAAATAGCTTCACCTCCAGTCACTAGCATAAATCAACACTCACTAGTACTCTTGGTAAATAGTTCAGGAAAGATACCTACACCCCACACTAGCACACCTTTGGTCAAACCTAGAAATGTCTGGAAATGGGTACCCAAAAGGTCCCAAATCCAGCACAATCTAGTTCCCAAATCTTTACTTGTCATCAACTCTAAGAGCTACAAATCCTCAATCAAAGTTTGGAGACTTAAACCCTATATCAAACCTCCTGACCCAATTTTGTAAATCCATCCACTTTGATGTAGGTGCATTCTGAGTACATTGCATATCCAAAGCATGCATCTAGGATGACACTAACCACTAACCACCACTCACATCTATCACAAACACTTCACCTCTAACCCCTAACCATCTGGATTGTCATGTTAGTATTGTGGAGGGAACACCAATACATCCTGTTTCCTATGCAACACTAATGTGCCCTTCTTCTTCTAGTAGATAAGCATCAAAAGTCTCATGGTGGTAGCAACAGGCACGAGCTCCCAGGTAGGCCCTAGTACTCAAAACAATTGGGATACCATGCCCGTGGAGGCTCCACTGATAGCGAGGCCTGAAGAGTTCCTGAATGTGCGAAGAATTCCCATCTCGGATCCACCGAGTGGCCTAACAGAAAGAGTGAAAGGACATTCTCATTGGTTCAATGAGATGCCAAGAGATTTGGGAGATGCAGATCATATCTGGGAGTCCAAGTTGGAATTCGAAGGAGTTTGGTGGACCTTTCAGTTCTTCACATGAGAATTTGAAGCATTACAAAATGTAGCTTCTCTTCAAGATATCTGGCAGAAGGCGGGGTTACAGGATTATTTTAGTGCATCTCTGCCTAAACCTGATTTCCTTGGGTGTTATTACTTGATTGCCACTTTGAAAGCGATAGGAGACAAAGATCATTCAGGCACATTCCTAGTGCCCTCTTTATCAAACCAGGAGGAAATGAAAAAGTTTTGAGTTGAACATCACCTTAATCAGGGAGGCCCTTCAGATGTATGGCACCCATGTACCCTCCGATCGAGATCCTTTGATACCGGAGTCTATGAAGAACAATAAACTCAAGAAGTTGAAAGAAATGTGTGCTCTCACCCCAAACATTGCTATACCATTACGAATGTGTCTTGAACATTTTGCATTTCCAGCGCAAGACCGATTCACACAGCCTCATAAGAAGATCTGGTATGGGTTATACCTAGTAGAGACTGGACGCTTACCTATAAAAATGCCAGTGTGGATCCTTGACCAGTTATATGAAGCAGGCAAACGAGGCGTGCAAAAGCCTACTTTGAATGGTTGCTGTGCAATTACAAGAATTATCTACAAATGCCTTGCCTATGATGTGCCGATCGCACGGGCCCTTAAGTACTCATAGTTGGAATTCTTCCAGGGGCAGAAATTAGGGGTTCAACCCACTAAAAGAATGCGTGGATCACTTTCACAAGTTCTAATTCCTCGCGAGGTCTCCACAGAAGCCTCCTGTAGAGAAGAAGAACAAGTAGCCCCTTTCACGATCCACCTCCAAGGACCACAATCAAGGGGCGTGGTACAACCCACCCCATCAGCCCCTCCACTACCCTCGGATGCTGAGCTGGCATCCATGGCTACATTGGGAGAGGATACATCCTTCGACTTTGAGAGATTTTTGCAAACAACACACTTATCTAAGAGTGAATTCTTTTCTGACAACGACGGCCCAAGATCATCATCCCAGAGAGAACGACCACATAGCGCGGCACGAAGAGTACATTGGGAGGATGAGGCACAACACACTCAGGCGGGAAACACACATGAACAAGAGGAGATGCAAAGGAATGAATCAGAGGAGAGTGAGGAGGAAGCCCCTGCCTACACTGCACAACTCAAATGACTCTACAAAACGATCAAGCAAGTGCACAAAAGGCATAAGTTGTCAAAAGAGGCAAATAGAGCACTGTTGAACCAGATGCTATAGGCGGAGAATGTAGACCCTCATTTTGTAGAATCACTGAATCTTTTGGCAGATACCTGTGGAATCGTGGAAGCCATGAGGACCATGATATATCCTAATACCCCTCAATATGACCAACGAAGGATCGATATGCGACCGCGAAGGGGAAAGATGATCCAAATGGAAGTCTCTACCTCACTCCCTACCACCACTCAAGAAGATGTTCACATGGCCAGCCCAACTAACAGTGATGAACCAGAGATAAATATACAGATACCATCTCCACCATCATCTCCCATCCAGCCCTCAGAACCCCTCACCACTAGCCTTCCTGAACAACCAGTATCCACCCTTAGTGAATCTATGTCGCACACCACCAGTTTGTCATCATTACCTATCCCTACCTCTATCATTGCGGGTTTATCTTCCCAACCTCATATAGGTCATCCTGCCACCCATCAAACCATCATAGGTCACCCTTCTTTTCAACCAGCTCTCGGACAGCCAGTTGTCCCTACCCAAACATTAACACACCCATTCCCCTTCACTAATACATTTCCTCTTTCCCAACCCCTACCCACTACACCCCTTTTAACCCCCTCAGAACTAACACAAACCACCCTACCTCCATTCTTCGCAAACCTTGTAAATATCATTCAACAAATTGAGAATCATAATAAAAAGCCCTTTCCCCATCCCACCTCCCCCACATTCACAGTCACCACCAACACACTACCCACCATTCCAGTATTCACAATTCACACTTCACACACCATCACGTCCAATCCCATGGACATTTCACCCTCCACAGGACCACTCACCACCACGTTTGTCTCAACATCATCGCTTGTAACTTCACGCACATCACCACATACACCCACTATCATCACAACATCCACTTTTCCCTTCCCCACTTCCCAACCCCTTGCATCTCTCACCTCCACATCTGCATCCACCTCATTTAGTCATGCATTAGACACCATGCTTGAAGCGGCTTCCCAACTTAAACAAGAATATAGGTTGTTGGAAGAACACAACAAAGAGCTTTGTACTCTGTCTTCCCACCTCCAAGCACGTGTCAATGCCTTGGATTTGAGTAATGCAGCCTTACAACAAGAGGTTATCACTCTCCAACATCTCATGTAGAGCTTGAAGCCAAGTATACAGAGACGGGTAAGGCAATGGAAGAATAGCTTAGAGATCAGCTAGCCCGCAACGCGAGACTACAAAGAAACATGGCTTTATTGCGTCGCCACTTAGCAGCTGCTCAAGAAGAAAATAGAAGACTATAGCAACAGAATCAAGAGAATTTAGAAGCAGCCGTCGAAAACACCCCAGGGGCACCTATCGATCCTGCCAAATTCCAAGCTATCCCCTCATAACACATTCAGCAGGTATTGGAAGGTTATGCGACCCTTTTGGAAGCACACGATCAACTGTTAGACCAAGTAAAGGAACTCCAAAGATCCCAAGTGCCCCCACCACAACCAACAGAACCTAAAAAGATGTTCAATACTGCAACTTCACCAGAGCCCGAATCTTCAACGACCAATGAGGTACTTGAGCTACGACAACAAATTGCAGAATTAAAGATTAAGTTGCTACAATACAAATGACCTCCCTCTCCACCCGATCAACGAACAGAAGAGGAAGCTATAGCCATTCCGGTGGAGGAAACATTTGAAGATACGTATAAGCCCCAACCTTTTCCAGGAGGCACAATCACTGACGAGGGACAAAACACATACAAGGACCCCCCTTCGACATGGATGAAATAGGTAGAAGAGATGGGGGTGACTCACGAGGAGCGTATCTCAACTCAGATGGTGGCCATGAAAACGATCGAGGAGACCATACTTCAATCGGAATATTTCAAGCACTTGGCTCCTAGGCGACTGACAACCAGTTCAGAGTTGCAATATAAGCCATACTTTGTACTGTTGGCAGACTACAACGCTGAGATCAAACGAAAAACCAACAAGTATCCTACTTTCGCTACCCAATTTGAACCCGAGGACATTCCAGAGGACGCCCACAAAGGGAACATATTCCAACCCACCTGGAGGCAGAAGTTACTGGAGACCTACCTGGAGATGCTACGCACATGGGATCACACTCCCATGCATTTGAAATATAACCCTTGCTTTGGGCCAGTGCAGAGAAGAAGATCATGGAAAGCATTTTCTATAAAGGTTCAAAACAATGCAAATTGCAAACAATGGCTGAATTACCCCTCCATCGCACCCCCAACAGGCACGCCAATAGTTCAATACATGATAGCTACCATCAGACATTGGATGCCACGCCTACACCCCATGCCAGATGTCGCCGCGCAAATGATGCTCAAAATCCTGGACATGATGCAAGTGGTGTTAAAGACTTTTTGAAATGTACATAACATCCAACCTCCAATTCCAGGGTTCATCAATGGTAATTATGATTTACTTTATGATATGAGCACGACCCCGAGTATTTGAGTGGCTTATGCGTGGCATGCCCGAATAAGATATCTCCCTGCTTGTTACAAGCAAACGTTTGATGACATGTTCACCACGGGGATTTGGGAGTCACACTCAAAAGTGTTCGCACCTCGCCCAACTCATCTGCTACAACTATTCGCGTGCGAATAGACAATGCACTCCGAGCTTTACACCACGCCACAACCTGACATGCTTGGCGCAGTTAATTGGGATGCCGTGCAAAGAGATTTGGTCAGGGGACTACGGATCAAAGAACAAGAATTGGCCACCGACATACTAGAGCAGTACATTGATCAAACTGCGGAGCAAAGGTTTGTCAGAGGCGACAGACGCTAGGGGGGGAGAGTGTTGGCATCGTATGGGAAGAAGCAAGTACGAGCATGCATGCAGATCTAGCACTAAGGCAACCCATTAAATTTTTCCAAACCTTACATCATTCTAAAAGTGATTCTCATCACTAAAAACCCTTGTAAATACCATTTCACCTTTTTGTAGCTCCATTTTGTACAAGCCGAGGAGTCCTCAAGCTTGAGGAGCGTTAGAAGTAAGTGCCTACCAATTTTCATATTTTTTAGACCTCGTTTGAGCCCTCAAATAAGCCCTAAAACCTAATTTTTAACTAGGCCGGACACTAGGTCTGGACAGGGCCAAAGCTAGTCAAAAACTATAAATAGAGCTAGAGAGCTCATTTTTGGGGGGCTAGCTTCTTGTAGTTTTGAGCTCGTATAAGAACTTGGTTGTAATAGAAGAGATTCCATTGTCTTACTCTCTTTGTTCTTGCCGTGTGTGTGCGTGTGTGTGTGTACGTTGTATGTTGGTGTGCTTCTCACTCACACATTTGTGCCTTCACTTGCTTGAGGTCTTCATACCATCCTCATGTCTTCCCGGATTGACATTAAAGGAGGTGCTACTCATCACTGAGCTACACTTAGTCTCAGATGCTTCTCTAAAAATTTCTTTGTTTTCTCCTTCTCCTCCTCCTCCCTTGTAAGATCTCCCACTTTATTTTTGAGAAGGTCACTCAACTCCACCTTCTCTATAGATGCTCTAGAGGATCCAAGATTAAGGGCACCCCCGAATACACCCTTCTTTCCTTTTCTTTTTTGCATTCACCCCCTATGGGAACCTTTGTAGTTCCCTCTTGATTGTCCATAAAAAAAACTATATATCAAATAATATTTATAGTTCAAACTTTGTTCGATTTCTGAATCGAGTTCAATAGTGTTTTGCTTTAGAAAACATTGAAATCCTTTACGCTGATGATATTGATAATTGAAGATGATTTTCCTTGGAAAATAATGATGGCATATCTTCATTTTCTCCGTTAACTCCTTTAATGCCTCGAATGTACATGCGTACTAACATATCGTACAATTCCCCTGAAAACATCGGGGTTGTGGTCATTTGTACCAATATTTATATTATGCCATCTTGGTTTCTTTTTTTTTAAGCAAAAGAAATTTGATCGTGGCCTACTCACAAGGAAGAAATAGATATAAATGAATGGGACTAGTGTCCTAGGGACCCTCTAAGTCCCACAACGCAGGACTAGTGTCCTAGCGACCCTCGAAGTCCCAAAACGCAAGGTAGAACTTGTGGATCTAGAGTGCATTTCAAAGGAGGTTAATAACACTCTCGTCCTTCATGTGGGGCCCACTTGGATATAAGCTTGTTGTTTTGATGAAAAACACTTTATAATTGCCTAAAGGGTAGGGACCTCTTGCAGTTGAAGATTCTTTTGCCAAGGAGGAATAGAGACTTCTCGATCGACCATTCTTTAGGGGAGTCTCCAAAATTATAGGCACATTGCTCCCTCCAAATCTTCTAGAGGGTTACCCCTCTTATAGCCTTCCATAGAGCCACTGAGAAGCTGATCGCTTTGCCCAGAACCACTTGCTTCCAGGTGATGTGCTCTTGCAATCTCAAAATGTTCCCCAGGGTCTGCCAGAGCAAGAGAGACATGGGGCAAGTGAAGAAGATGTGACCCAAATCATCAATGATGTGATGGGAATGCTTGTACCATGACAAAGCACCATGAATCTTGCTAGCCTTTACCCAACATAATCGAGTCCAAGTTAGGTGCCAGTTCTTATTGAGCGTGATATGACAGTCTGTGTTCTCCTGGATTTGCCATTGTGCCAAATGAGAACCTCATGGCACGGTGGATCCCGCCCCATGAGGAGTTGGGTTTTTTATCATTCTCAAGCAATGCATCTGCCCTGAAGGAGAGTTCATTCTTTGTAGTTCACTCTTATTTCAGGGTCTATGTCTTCAAAGCTAATCCACTGGTCAGTTTCTTGTTTCCAAAGGTGTTTCCAATGTCTAAAACCCATGATCTAGAGCCTCTTAGCATTTTGGAGGTCCCAAGAAGTCACACCCCTAATGCCGGTGATTGGAAACCAAATTGCATCATTTTGTCTGATACCGGCCATGCATTTCCAATCCTCTTTGGTTCTGATAAATTTTTTGAACTTGTTCCAACTCTTTCATAGGGAGTGAACAAGATTTGGGCCATTAATGGAAATCCGAATCGGGGAAAAAAGAGGGTAAGGAGGCCCAAGCCCTACTAGCCAGTGAGCCCAACAAGCGTAATGTCTTGTTCCTGAAAATGAGATTGGCCCAAGAGGCCTCACGGTTGCACCAAGCTCTGATAATGCATTTTGCCACCAACTTGTCAACCATGCCTTCAATATCTATAATGCCCAGAGCCCCACAATCCTTTTGCTTGATGCAGGTGGACCATTTAATTTTGGGAACCCTCCCTTCTCTTGTGGTCCCCCATCCAAAGACCCACAAGGTTTATTTGCATGCCCTTCCAATATGCTAACTTGTTTCATAGTTTGGACAGGACCCACTTCCATCGTTGCTCCATTGAGACACCAAAGCCCATCAAAATACCCAGTAGGCGAAAGACCCTACCCCTAGGGATGATATGGCAACCATGGTTCACCAATAGTTCGGGTGTCGGTCCGATGATGACCTTGAATGTAGTTTTTTGTGGTTCATTTTGGAGCCACATGCCACACAAAATGTGTTAAGGCACTCCCAAAAGGTTTCAATGCTCATCAAATCATTATGCACGAATGTGCTCATGTCATCTACAAATAGCCTCATGATCATCTGGCCCTTGTTGAGAGGAAGGGAGAAACCTTTAATATGACCCATTTGCATGTGATGTTGCACAAGATGGCTCAGCCCCTTCATGGCAATAACGAAGAGTAGAGGGGCCAATGGGCACCCTTGCCTAATAGAGCATTTTAGTCTGATAGCATTTGATAACTGACCATTGATATTTATTTGCATTGACGCGTTCCCCAGGAGAGTAGTGACCATCGTAGTGAATTTTTTACTACAACCGACATCTTTAAGAGATTGGAGGACAAATTCCCATTCTAGCTTGTTGTAGGCTTTATCGAAGTCGATTTTAAGGAAAACGAAATCTTGCTCGGACTCTTTGGCAAACTGGAGACCTTCCCAAATATCAATAATACCCTCGAGTATTGATCTACCCTTGATGAATCCTTTTTGGTCCTCACAAAGCCACCTCTTCAACTGGTAAGAAATTCTATTGGAAATTACTTCTGCAATAATCTTATACCCAATTTGAAGCATCGTGATCGAGCACCAGTTTTTTATCCTATTCTTGTTATCTTTCTTATGGATAAGATTGATGACACCATTGTTTAGGCATTCGGGAAGTGCACCAAAAGCCAATCGCTCTTGCCAAACCAAGCGCAACGAGGTATCCACCATGCGTTTGAAGGATTTGGAAAACCCATTTGTGAGGCCATCGAGACTTGGGTGTTTCCATTGGGGAGCTTATCGATAACTGGTGAAAAAAAAAGGGGAACAACAGACCCTAACCACCTCACATGGAAGTGAGAAGCTTCTCCAAGTGGAGTTGCAAGAAGTGCAAGCAACGTATCCACACACATGCCCATGAACAATGGCACCATGGCCAACGTCAAAAAGGAGCAAGGGAGTGCAATGCTCACACACAAGCCAACTCCAAATGCAAGTCCACACACATAGATCATCAGCTTGCACACAAGGAAGAAAGAGAATAACAAATGACACCTTCTTCCACTAACAAAAATGGAGGCCAAGGCCATGGCCAAGGGACCTCCCTTTTTACAAGAAGTGAGCCTCTATTTATAGGCTTAGCATAATTCCCCATGTGCTCATTTGGAAAAGTCAAAAAGGAGCACATGGTCATATCTTTCTAGATTCTTTCTAACAACCCACTCCAAAGGAAATGAGCGCGTGGGAGTTTTCTACGTGGGGATTTTGAATTTGTGCAAAAAAGGAGTTCCATGGAAAAGGCTTCAATACCATAGACTAAAGGAAATATCAAAAAGGGGTTTAGGAGAGTGTTCATATGGACATCTCCTAATTACAAAAAGAAGGTATTTTTATGAGGGCTAAAGGATGCCATAGCATGAGAAAAATTATGGGCAACCCTTATAACAACACTCCTCCCCTCCTAGACTTTGTCGTCCTTGACAAAGCTAAGAAATAAGAAGCATACATAACTGAATTGTTCCCAGATGGAGTCAAGTCTGGAAACTCTTTTGATCTTCAAAATTCTGCAATTCTTCAACCTGCAATTCTTTAGTCTGCAAGATTCAGGTCTTCAAGGATCTTGAATCTTCAGCACATCTATCTTTAAGCCTTTAGTCCTTCCTTCAATCAGCAAATTTTCAGTCTTCAAAGCTAGGCGACACAATCCCCTTGGGGGGCAGTCAACCCAGCATGCATCCCGTTGTGCAGTCCTTTGTAAGGTTGGAAATGCCTCTCCAACAGATCCCAAACCTGAAATAACATACAAAAAGCAAGTAGGCTGTATTTAATAATGAGATAAACATTCACTTCAATTTTAGTTTCCACTTCAGGGGACATTAAGTCAGATTAGCTCTTCAAGTTCTCATAATGAGTTTTCCTTTTCCTGTCAGAGACACAAAACCTGAATGTTTTAACCAAGTGCACATCAATCCTTACCAAACAAAGGAAGTGGAAATGAGGGCCACAATCCTAGGACACATGTTCATTTAGTGTTAACCCTGTAAGGCTCATTCTAATCTCCTAAATCATATAAGAATTTAACACAAGATAGTCCAACAGTTATTCCTTAAAATTTAGGATCCACAGCTATCCTCCTCTTGGACATGTACAAAGCAGTTTCTGAGCAAATGAGTAAGTGAGAACCATATGAGCATTGTGAAATCAACGAGTGAATTCCTTGGCAAAAAACAATTACTCAATCCTTCGTGACTTCATGCTTAATTAAGTTGAGAACAGGTCTGAATCCACAGTGTCTCCTTCTAATCAAGATATCTTCAAGAAACTTCAATTTCTTTGTCTAAAATATTGAGCAGGCAGTTTGTCAAGCAAGAGACCATCACCCCTAGACACTAAATGCCATAAATGCTACTCGTAAATTCACATGAAAGCAGAATAGCCAACAACCTTGATGATTCATAAACAATAAGTAGCCAGAGCCTAGCTTCTTAAATGTCCAGAGGTTGGGAAGATAAATTCAGTCTTATGTCTTAACCCAAGGTCAATTTTGATTCATACATAGCCAGGTGACCATCATAAGTAAAGTCTGAAAGGGATTCAGTTACCAAGAAGGGTGGTTACATAATCCTAAACCAGGCTATACCTCTCTTCTGCACATCCGCAGAACCCTGTTCACTGTTATTTAAACGATATGCAAGATGAACCAGATATCTCTTCGTCAAATCCTTTTCTGAAAATTTAAAGCAGACACTTGCAATGCAAATGACAATTAGATCCTTTGGACTGAGAGCCAAAACGTTATGAATATTTTCATATTGGAAGGATGTGTAGACATGTGAACCATAAACCAAGGACAAACCCTCAAGGTTCAAGCATTGTAAGCCTCAAGAGCATGTTCTCCTATTGTCATCCTTTCAAAGAATTGTCAAAAGGTACTACCTTTATATATAGCAAAACCAAAAGAGCATGTAGCACAGGTGAATACTAATAATAAGCACTGGCATTAAACAATCAATTATAATTTCATAAAAAAAATCTTGACATGCTTTTAGAGTGATAGTAGGCAGTGTGGTCAAAATTACTGCCATCCCCCAAATGCCTTGGTTGCTAGAGGCTCCCATCTTGAGACACACATAAAACAGGGAAGTCAATATGATATAACTAAGTGCCACAACTCAGAGATGTTCCTTTGGCCAAATAAAGATGCAAGAATGCCTGTCACATTTTCTGTAAGTCAATGACTAGCATAATGTGAGTAAATAACATTCACCTCACTATCTTAAAAACATTTCTGGCAAGTGATGTTGTTTCAAAATCATACTCAATCCTTTAGACCATATGTGCAGCTTCCTAACACATCCTCATGATCTCCAAGAATCCATAAGAGCAAAACAAAGCGCATGTATTTTTGAACATAAAATATTCAATCAAGAAGAAAATGAAGGCCATTATAGCAGTTGACTAATAATCAAGGTCGATCCTTACAAAGCTCATATCCTTTTTAAACTCTCAGGAAGGCCAAGCTAATGAGAAAGCCAAGTGTTTCCTCCAATTTTCCATACATAACGAGCAGACAATCAAAATAACATGTCTAACATATGCAGGAGTTATGGATACAATCCTCCATGTGGGGCAGTTACCCATAATGCCACTCTAATCGAGTACTTTCATCTTTATGCCTGAACAAGGTTCAGAGAGCCTTTCCCACAGAGATATTGTTTATGCATGATAGTTTAGATAGATGCAAATGAAAACATGCACAAGGACTAGGGTTGAACAGATGTATCTCGACATATATCTTGAAACAACACAAGGAATTTATGTAGATCACTTCCGTAGTTAAAGAAAAGAAACCGTGTATTATTTGTAAAATAGATGCTGTTACGGTCATGATGCATGGGGAAAGAGCATCAACTATGGCTTCCAAGTTTGCACAGACAATCATTACAGTGAAATGAGCGGAAATTTCCAGAACTACAACTGTCATTAACATAGACAACTCTTTGCTAGGTGTGAATCCCCCATGGAAAATGTCAACATCCCAACTCCATCAGGACCAAGAATGCCTAGCTTGCATGGTTTCATTAACCCTAGGCGTTCAGCGGGTGGGGGAAGAAAAAAAGAGGGGCCTTGTAGAAGAGAAATGGATGGGAAAGGTTGCAGTTAGGGAGTCAAAAGGTCTTGCCTTTCTGATGAGAAGGAGAGCCTGTAACTGTCCTTGTACTGAGGTGACCCAAGGCGACTTCAAACGGAGTGTAAGTACCTTGTTATGTGAGGCCCTCCTCACCTATTCTTTACTTAGCAAGCATATCCGAATGAGAGGAACATGCATTCCCCCACCATTCATCAAACATCCAAGAAGGAAGAGAGGATAGTCCTTCAGAGCCCAACTCCACCAGATCTACAGAGTTTATAATGCACAGGGTAGGGGAGCATTTAAATGATGGGCCCTCCATATACACCAATGCAAACATCAGCCTTTCAAAATGTATGACAAGAACGGATCACAACATATGTATATCATCAAGTTTTCCACAACATACAAGATTAAGCATTGTAGATATAGGCAGGAGAAGAGTTACAATGTATATCTCGTAGCCCAGACAAAAAGTTAATAACTCATGATAACAGAAAGCTTAATAATTTAGAATGTTCCATCCCAAACTGATGGCCCCTGTGTGTGCAAGCCCCCAAAATATCAGAGAAATAGCACACCCAGCCAACGAAGAAGGATTCTGGAAGAAAACCGAGTTTCCCCAGTCTACATGTACAATTGACCCTTCGAGTCCTCCATAGACACAACTTTCACAGCAGTGTTTGAAGTTCCTAAAGTAACTACTAGGCCAATCCTAGGATTCTCTTTGCTTCACCATGGGTAACTTTCACATATGGCAGAAAAATCGTATCATAGAGAATTAATACATCAAGACAGAATAAGCATGATCGAAGGGCAGTAGCCAAGCAGTTTTCTTCTTCAAATGGCATTGAGAAGGTAAGGTGATAGAGTACCCCCAGCTCAACCATAAAGACCCCCTACCATTAGTCCGAAAGAGCTCCATAGCTGGTTCCAGGAGCCTGACACCAACAGAGCAATAGGAGAAGCATCTTGTCTTGGTATACCAAGGGGAGGCCATTGATTGGATCGGTTCAACTCCTACACCATCAGGCCCCGATTTATCTAAGAGGAGCAATGGAGGTCGCACGCGAGAACAACCCAAAAAAAAAGGGAATTCCAAGCCTTGATCCATAGAACCATAGAAGGGCAAATGGGTATGAAGCTCAACCTTGAGCAGAGATAGAAGAGGAAGCTACCGTGGGGCTCGAACTCGAGCGACAGGTGATATGGGTGAGATTTGGTTGTGAAACAGAGAGAGAGCAGTGCAGAAACCCCACTGCAAGCAGAGATATTCTCAAGCCAGTGTAGAAGGAAAGAAAATAGAGATGCTCACCACTGGCAGGAAATAGAGCTCCACGTGCTATAGCCACGTGCAGATGGCAACGTATCAAACCTATCTGGATTCTTACATAATCGAGCAGACAATGAACCTCCGCAGCACCTGAAATAGTGCATCCACAGTACGCATTTGGAAGACTAGTTCTACAAATTACCGTCAAATTGATGATCATTGAAAGTCTACGAATATCGACGATAGCTCATACTCCAACCGATAGACCGAGTCATAAGTCATAACAATGGTACACCATGATCTAACTCAAGCCAAGAACAAATCCACAGGGGTGAGGATGGGGCCGACTAAGGATCGAGCCTGCTTCAAAGTGTCAAATGATGATGCCCTCGTACACTCAAGCTTGATCGTCCTCTTGGCAGGCTTATTCATGAGCTACAGAGGAGAGATTTTGAGGAGCTTGTACTTAGCGTCAAGGAAGTAGGAGCACACGCAGATGGCGAATATGGCTTTAGTGTTCTGCAAACTCAAACGAGTGGAGCTTCATCCACACAAATACTCAGTCATCACGATCAAGGAGGCTTGACAGAGGCTTAACTTGGAGCGTGAAGGAGCGCGGGAGCAGAATAAGCCATTGGACTTGACTACAGCTTCAAAGGCACAACGCTACAGCTCCACCATCACCAGAGACCACGGGGGAGCAAGAAGATGCTCCACCCGACAGTGGGAGAACGGAAATGGGAGGGAGAGAGTAACTCCTCCATCTCCCCTTCCCAATACGGATTAATTGAAGAGGGAGGAGTCCAATAAACTCCCCAACTACCCCGCACGTAAACCAATTCTTAAATGCTACATAAAATTTCGAGCACATATGGTTTCTTGGAGTGGAATAAAAATCCGAAGAGCAAACAAAATTTGCAGTCACCTGCAACTAGCTTTGCCTCAATTTTTAAGTGAAAAGAGGGAGAGAAAGAAGTGAGAAATGTCCCTCCCCCTTCTCAAGGGCAACCTTGAAAAAGAGATGAAAGAGATGCAGATAGATGCCCCTTGGTGTGTGTGAGAGATGTGCATATGAGAGAGTGAGAGAGAGAGAAGGGGGTTAGGGGATGTTCTTGTGCAACAAACAAAAATAAAGAACTAAACTACTCAGAAATTAACAAATGAGAGGTACCCTTGACCAACCAAAAGCCACAAGTATTCATCCTTCTCCAAGTGTCAAGGTGCATCTCACGAAGTATGGACACGCAAACTTGGAAAAACCAACGGCTAGAGGCCGACGTCCTCGGCAACGGCACCAAATTGTTGCAAAAAAAAGGGGAACAACAGACCCTCACCACCTCACATGGAAGTGAGAAGCTTCTCCAAGTGGAGTTGCAAGAAGTGCAAGCAACGCATCCACACCCATGCCCATGAACAATGGCACCATGGCCAACATCAAAAAGGAGCAAGGGAGTGCAATGCTCACACACAAGCCAACTCCAAATGCAAGTCCACACACATAGATCATCACCTTGCACACAAGGAAGAAAGAGAATAACAAATGACACCTTCTTCCACTAACAAAAATGGAGGCCAAGGCCATGGCCAAGGGACCTCCCTTTTTACAAGAAGTGAGCCTCTATTTATAGGCTTAGCATAATTCCCCATGTGCTCATTTGGAAAAGTCAAAAAGGAGCACATGGTCATATCTTTCTAGATTCTTTCTAACAACCCACTCCAAAGGAAATGAGCGCGTGGGAGTTTTCTACGTGGGGATTTTGAATTTGTGCAAAAAAGGAGTTTCATGGAAAAGGCTTCAATACCATAGACTAAAGGAAATATCAAAAAGGGGTTTAGGAGAGTGTTCATATGGACATCTCCTAATTACAAAAAGAAGGTATTTTTATGAGGGCTAAAGGATGCCATAGCATGAGAAAAATTATGGGCAACCCTTACAACAACAATAACCTCAAGAATCTCATTATCTCAAATGGGTGTGTCAAGGAGGGATTTCAAATTATGTGTATTCTTGAGGGAGAGACTCTCAAGATGGTTGCCATGCAATCCTGCCTATGGGGAGAAGGGGGTGTCAAAACCCCGAGGAGTTGAGTAAAGTGGTCGACAATAATAGCACTAGTCTCTTCTTCCATTTTGCACTCGACTCCATTACAATCCATCATTGTCAAGAAGGGAATAGAGTCTCTAGTTTGCTTCCTCTTGAGGATGCCACACATCTCCTTAGTTGTTTTGTCGGCCTTACCAGCCCACCAATCTTTAAAGAATACTTGTAGGTTTTTCCTTTGAATTTCTTCGTCATATCTCAACATGCCTCTCATTTTTTGTAGTTCCATCTAGTATTGGTAGTTCCCTTTGTTCACTCCCTCCTCAAGATGCCAGAGCCTTTGATAGAGCTTCTCTCTTTGCCTCCATCAAACATTGCGAAGCATCTTGTGAGTCCTGACTAGAGTTTGACGGGTCTTCTCAACCGCAACCCTCCAACTCTTGGCTAGTGAAGTGCCATTGGAAAATGTTGAGATCCAAACCAAGGTAATTTCCTGATGGACAGAGGGAAGGGAGAAAGACGTTGGGCAAGCATGAAACCAAGGCGCTTGCTTCAATTTGGCAATCGGTCTGAAAGTGAGAATCGGTGGGTAGTGGTCCAATATGGAAATATCAATGTGTTGAGAGATGTTTGGGTTGGACCCAATGTTAGATAATGTTCTGAGCAATATAGCTTCTATCAAGTCTTTCTTTCCTCAATTCATCCCCAAATCGGAGGTTCAACTAAGAAAAGCCATTCGTATCTTTAATCTCCATGAGGTCCGGGTGAAGCTTGATTTTGTCCCAAATGTCTTTATCTTCCCCATCAATTGTACTCCCCTATTCTCCCAATGATCCGAAGGGTCTCCCACCATATTGAAGTCTCCACAAATCATCACATTATGGGAGAGCAAGTCCAAAGAGGTCCAGGTGTCAATCCTCTCTCTCTCCTTGTTTGGGGCATACATGGAGACCATAGTGAACTCGAAGGGGCTCCCAAATGCGACAACCATCCACCGATTTTTCTAATCCTTCCAAGAGTTGACAAGTCTACCCCACCATAAAGTTATTTATTCTAATAATTGTGCCACCTACCCCTCTTATGTGTGAAGTGGTAATCTAGACATGGGTTGAAGAGATGTGTTTGAGTCATTTTTGAAGGTCCTCTCCATTGATTTTAATCTCTTGAATACAGATGAAATCTAGGTTGAGGCTCTTATTCCGCAACCATAGACCAATAATAGCCACTCTTGAGGGGTCAATCAACCCTGTGATGTTAAATCATATGATAATCATTATCGATGCTTACCCTCTTTGTGGAGAGGGACCTTTTCTTTTTTCTTCTTGGTCTCTTCTTTTTTCCTCAGGATAGGGGGGTCCTCACCACGTATCTTACCCATCAGGGGGCTCTTCCATGGCATTTCCAATGGTTGTTTCCCCTTATGAGTCACCTTCTAGGGGAGTGAATTTAGCACCTTTTCTAGGAGTGTCGATCGGATAATGGAGCTCTGACTATCTAGGTTGTCTTCATTGTTAGTAGTGAAACTGTCCTCTTTACTAGTGGCATATCCCTCTTGCTTATCTTCTTTGTCAGTGGCAATCTCTAGGGTCTAAACTTTGGTGTGTACTTCATAAGGATTTCCTCCCCGAAAGTCCAATTCATTGATCTCCTTTTCCAAGTTGTAGTACATGTTATTTAGGGAGCCACGATCGTGGTGTTCTTCTCAAAGGACCCTCGAGGGATTCTTTTCCTTCTACGCATAACTTCTCTAAGCCCTTTTGAGTCTATCTCTAAGACCCTAGTGTCTTTCTCTTTCTCTTCTTGAATGATTGGCAAATGATCTTGTGCTCTAGTTTGATCTTCTTTGGTGACTTCTTAGTTCTCTTTGTTTTTAGCAGAGTTCTTTTTTTGAGGACACTCTTTAATCCCGTGTCCTTGAAGACCATACACGTGTGTAGCTCAAGCGTAAGCACCACCTCCTTTACTTGTCAATCCGCGGAGACATGAGGACCGGTATGAAGACCACGAGCAAGTGAAAGCACAAGTGCGTGAGTGAAAGCACACAAACATGCACACACATACACACACATGCAGATAAGGTGAGATCAAAGAGAGGAACAATGGAAAGCTTCGATTGCAAAAGAGTTCTCTTACAAAAGCTCTATTCTCTAACAAGCTAACCCCAAAAATGAGCTCTCTAGCTCTTTTTATAGTTTTTTGACTAGTTTTGGTCCTGTCCAGACCTAGTGTCCGGCGTAGTTAAAAATTAGGTTCCAGGGCTTATTTGAGGGCTCAAACGAAGTCTAAAAATTATGAAAATTGGTACGATGGTACTTCTAATACTCCTCAAGCTCGAGGACTCCTCGGCTTGAACAAAATGGAGTTATAAAAATAGATAATGGTATTTAGTGATGAAAATCACTATTTTTGTAGGGGATTCATCTGAAAATTTGACATACACTTCATGGAGCTCCCTACTTGCTCCCTTTCCTTGTGTGTCCACCTTTTGATGTGCTTTCATGCTTTGTCCTTAACTTTGAGCTTCAACACTACCCCCCCTCTCGAGTCTGTTGTCCCTTATAGACCCTTGTTGTAGTGGTTGCTCCAAGTAGTGCCTTGAGAGGGAGCGTCCCACTTGTCTGAACAAAAGTCATCTGACTTCCAGATGTGTCTGGTTCTTCATCTATCACTGCGAGTCTTTGCAAGTTGTAGTTTCTTGGTATATGCTTCTTCCTGGGATTCCAACAAGAATGTGTCGTTGTGAGCTTTCAAAACTGCAAGTTGCTCAAAAGAGGTTGTCAAGATTGATTTGGAACAACTACTGGCTTCAATTTACTTCGGAGATATGGATGTTGTTCCCATGATGTCCGCTAGCTCTTCCAAAGATGATGTTGAGACCAGTCATGCCAACTACTCATAACCCATAATGAATGATGGTTAAGTGTGTTTCTGCATGGGTTGAAAAAAATATGTGCCTTGTGCACGGCCTTGTAATGTAGCCCTACGCATGCTTACTTGGAAAATGCATTGGAAGAAGTATGGTGCAAAAATTGCGGGTCTTGAGCTAAGTGCTCAAGGGTATGCTGACGAAGAGGTTTCCTAATCTATCATGGTTATGGTGTTGCTAGAGTAAAGATACTTACCGTGGTGAAGGGTTGATTGATGTCTGTCTCGTCATGTTGTATACCCGGCATTTGTGATGGAACATTGGCGATGAATGTCCATGTTGCTCGTCCACCGAGAAGTGTTTTGAGTGCCTGGTTCTATCTTCTCGTTTCAAAGCAATGTTTGCCAAATACTGAGAATTGAATTTCTTTATATTCTTTGACAAACCACATTGGGTAACTACACCAAGCATAGTTTCACATATTCTCTTTAGTTCACCATAAGCAGGAGTCTGCTCATCTAGTATACAGACAAGGATTTTCGGGGTACCAAACAAACTCTTGCAAACATCTCCTTGGATGCTCTCATACATACAGTAGTTAAGCATCACTCAAGTTGTGGACCTTCAAGATCTTCACTTCCACCATGGTAAGGGGAAACCATAGGTGTGGATGCCATGTTCATGCTAAGTTCTTGACATCTACCAGATAAGATAGCAATTACATCATCTGCTAGCCGAGACACACTTCTATCCAAACTGATAAATGCCCAGTAATCGATGGTTCAATCTTCAACTAAGCATGACTCATTCATGTTCCATGAGAGAAACCTGGGAACAAGTTCTTCCTCTCTTTCCCTTTTTTTTTTTTTTTTTTTATAATAGGAACAATATCACAAAACAAGAAGACAGATTTTAGTATCAATCAATAGAAATCTTTGACATATGTCAATGTGCTCTTGTGCCTGGGATTCTCAAGTGTGTCTATGCACGGCCGTGTAATGTGGCCCTATATAATGCATACTTTAGAAATGCATGACCTGAATGGTGCAAAAGACAAGGTTGTGCAAGGAGCACATGGTTGTCGCTCGTCGAGGCCTGATGTCACTTGCAGATGTTGGTGTCATCTTTGTTGGAGGTATCCATTGGATCTCGAGATGACCACTGATCCTTCCTCTTTATAGGGATCCATTTTAGAACAGCCTTTGGCACTGTAGAGATTACTTTAGGCGTCTTCCTCTTTGGATGTGTTCTGAACTGCGGTATCTAGTGTGGTTGGTGCTTTGGTTCGATGGAGGCTACTTGTACTTTTGGCTTCCAAACCCATATCCTTTTTGCAAGTCTTCCTACTATTGTTGAAGAGCTGATTTGATCTTCTTTCGGTCTATGTAGGTGGTTCTTACCCTCTTCTCTTTTTGGGTTCTTTGTTGAGACCTTTCGCATGTGGGAGAACATAGGTTGTTGTAGATGTAAGAGCTTCATAGGTACCCACATCTGTAATCGCCCTTGTTGGGCTGCAACTAATTTCTTAGGCACCCAAACTTGTTGGATACCTTGTGATTGAGCTTGTCCGAGCTGCTTCCTTCGTCTTCTGACCTGGTTGGCTTGCCTGGATGGGATTTGTGGGGGCAAGGCTGGTGGTTTCTGTCCTTTGCGTACCCAGATCTGCGTCATGCGCGGAACTGCTTTCTTATCGAATGGTGTCTTTCTGTTTGATGTAGCAATTGTCATGATCGGTTGTATTTGCCTCTGTGGTGGACTTACTAGTGTGGCAACTTGATTCTTTGGGGAAGAAGAAAGATCCACCCGCCTTCGAACCTGTTCTTCCACGATTGACTCCTTCTGCATCATAGAGCTTTTGACACATACAACATCTTCTTCCATATGATTAGTCTTATAAGAGCTAAGAGAGTGTGTGGTGCCATGATCTGGGAGCATGCACTTCTCTAATTCTAATGTAATGCATTGTTCATGTACCCAAACTTGAAGAATTTGACTTCTTAGGTTTAAGTTGACTGCATTGTCATAAATCCAATCTTGTCCTAAGACAAGTGGTTCTGTAAGGTTCTCATCTTGACACACTAGCACTTTGACTTTCATTGGAACATCTTGTAGGTAGATGGGGAGTTCCACCTCGCCCAAACAAGGGGTTTCCACACCTCCCAATCCTATGAGATAAGCTTCTATGGGATTGATGTTCAACTGCAAGTCTTGGCAGTAGGACAGTCTAACTGCACTACTTGCTGCACCTGAGTCAATCAATGCTTTCATCGTCCTTGCACCCTTCCCTTGTCCTATCTCTATGGTCACAAAGGGTCTTCGGTCAATGACTTGAGAAGTCGCTATGCCTGACTTTTGGCACATATCCATGTGATATTTTGGGGCTTTTGAGTTGACATCTAGGCCTAATCGCCTTAACTTATTTCGCCTAATGCGCTCTCTGGCCTCTGCCTGTGCTTCTTCTCTCACTCTTAACTCTTCTTCTTTTCGTTTCTTAGCAGTGTTGAGTCTCATTAGCATGTCCTCTGTAAGAGGTTCTTGATATAACTTGACCCTACAACCACTAATATAGTTTGGCAAGATATCACCTTCTAAAGTAGCCAATTGAACCGCGCCGCTAGTGGAAATTCTGTTAATGATCATGGGTCCATATCCTCATTTTTCCAACTTACGGGCATGTTGTTTTAGTGTGTAAACCAACACTAGATCTCCCTCTTTCAGTCCCTTATCCTTAATGTGTGCATCGAAGTATGCCTTTTGCCTTTTCTTTGCAGCCTAGATGCCTACAGCCGCTCGTAGCCTTGTCTCACCTAAGCGTTCTAGATCAAAGATCCTAGATGACAATTCATGTCCATTCCACTCATACTCTTGTGCTACTTTTAAGGCAGGGATTAAGAAATCTAATGGTAGCACATCGTTCTGTCCGAAGACCATCTGAAATGGGGTGGCATTGAGTATCGTTTTGTAGGAAACTCGATAAGCCCAAACAGCATGATGAAGTTGTTTGTCCCAATCAGAGTGTTTATTATTTACCAGTTTTGTCAATACGTTACAGAGGATCTTATTGGTGCTCTCGGCTTGTCCATTAGCTTGTGGGTGATAGGGGGCAGACTTCTTATGTATCACCAAGAATTCTTGGAGAAGATTTTCAATGACCTCATTCAAGAAGTGTGTGCCTCTATCGCTCACTAACTCTATTGGTAGCACATATCTCGTGAACACATTCTCGAATAAGAACTTAGCCGTAGTCTGAGCATCATTCTTTGTTGTGGCTTATACTTCTACCCACTTTGTAAGGTAATCTGTGGCTACAATGATGTACTCTGCATGGGAGTTTCTAGCTGGGGGGTTAATAGGACCTATGAAGTCTATGCCCCACTTCGAAAATGCACACCCTCCCATCATTGGCCTTAAAGGCATCTCGTCTTTTCTATCTGGATATTGTGCACGTTGGCATGTGTCACATTTCTTCACATAGGTATGTGCATCCATATGAAGAGTGGGCCACCAAAGTCCTGAGAATAGAATGGTCTTGTTCACTCGGTCAGGACCAAAATGTCCACCTGCAACACCACTGTGTGCAGTCTCTAAGACCTTTAAATAGTCTGATTCATGAACGCACAGTCTTAAGTAACCATCTTTGCCTCTTCGGTATAGGTTCTCTCCTACTAAGGCATAGCCTTGAGCCTCTTGCTCCATGTTTCGTCTTCTTGCTAGACTAGCCTCTTTGGGTAATCTTCCGGACCTCATAAACTCTACCAATGGAGCACTCCAATCTGAAATTAATGACACTTGATAAAGGGTCGCATGCTCTACTTGGGGTCTCTCTCTGCACATTGGACAATTCTTAATCCACTCATGTATTTCTTTGTCCATGCTAGGCCAATACACTCCTAAACGCTTCAGATTCTGCAATGTTCGTTGTTTAGAATAGTGATCTCCTAGCATTCCTTCATGGGCTTGTTGCAACCAACTACTATGTTCATCATCCTCCACACAACAAGCTAATACACCCTCAGTATCTTGTTTGTACATGCTTCCTGCTAATATGTGATATTTTTGTGATTTTACAATTTCTTCTTGTGATGTTTTCACATTCTTATTTGCAGGGCCGAAGGTTAGGACTGGTACCAACTTATTTGCCCATTTAGGAACAACTTCTAAATTGAACAGATAAGCATCCGGTAGGTCATCAGACACTCCTTGCGGTGACTCTCCTGAAGTGATGCGAGAAAGGTGATCTGCCCTAAGATGGGTTCTACCTTTCCTGACAACAACTTCAAAGTCATATTCCATTAGTAAGAGGAACCATCTTACTAAGCATCCAGTATTGCAAGGTTTATTGACCAAATATAACAAAGCTTGATGATCAGTAAAAAACTTGAACTTGTTGGCCAATAAATAGTGTCTAAACTTCTTCACAGCATATACCATGCCTAACCCCTCTCGCTCAGTTGTGGTATAGTTCCGTTCAGCTGCAGTGAGCTGTCTACTAGCATATGCTATGGGCAAATCTAAGTTTCCTTCACTTGTGGGTTGTGCAAGCACACATCCGATGGCATGATTGGATGCATCCACATGGACATGGAATGGTTTATTCCAATCAGGGGTGGTCAGTATTGGTGCTGTGCACAAACATTTCTTCAGTTCATTGAAAGAATTCTTGCATTCGTCGTTCCATTCAAAATTAGACAACAAGGCATAAAGGGGTCTAGCTATGATTGCGTACATGTGGATAAACCTACGGTAATATCCACAATGGCCCATAAAGGCTTGTACCTCTTTAACATTCCTTGGCCGTGGCAGCTCTGCTATGGCTCGTACCTTATCTTCATCTGTTGAGATTCCATTCTTAGAAACAATATGACCTAAGATTTTACCTTGACGCACCATGAACACACACTTTTCTGGGTTCAGACACACTCGATATTCTCTACACTTGTTAAAGATTTGTCTGAGTTCCGGGATGTGAAATCTTCTTTCTTGGGAATGAGCACATAAATCATCCACATATACTTCTAAGCTCTTTCGCAAGAACTCTTTGAAGACATGACACATGAGTCGTTGGAATGTTGCAGGTGCATTTGTGAGCCCAAATGGCATAACACGAAATGCAAAGATTCCCCACTCTGTGGCAAAAGTTGTTTTGTGTTGATCTTCTGGGGCAATGGCTACTTGATTGTAACCTGAAAATCCATCAAGGAAGCTATAAACTTCCTTGCCTGCAACACGCTCCAATAGGTGTTCTGTGATTGGAAGTGGATAATTATCTCTGATCGTAGCAGCATTAACTTTTTTAAGGTTAATACACACTCGCAACTTCCCGTTCTTCTTGGGTACCACTACAATGGGGGACACCCATTCAGTATGCTCAATCTCATAGATGAATCCAGCTTCAATCAGCCTATCAATTTCTTCTTTTATTTTGGCTGCCTAGGTATCATTATATGTGTAGGGCTTCTGTTTGGTGGGCTTGGCATCAGCAGTCATGGGGATAGTATGAGAGCAAATTCTTGGATCTACCCCTTTCAAGTCTCTATAGTGCCACGCAAACACATCCCTATATTCCCTTAATAGAGCTACAAGCTCCATTTCTTCTCTTGCACTTAGGTCATCTCCTATATATGTGCATCTTTCTTCGTTCTCTTCGATGGTCACTACAATCTTCTTGGTCTTTTCTTTATTATCATATGATTCTCCTATGATGGCCTCTCTCTTAGGCATTCGTACTAAAATTTTGCGGTCGTCAACTTCATATTTCTTGAAGTTTTCTGGTACTTCAAACAATGATTCCTCCTCTTCTTGTTTCACTACTTTTCTTTTCTTTTTCTTTTGATTGCTCTCACTTCCCTCCTTTGAATTTACCGTTTTAATACTTGTGAGAGGTTCTTCTTCTTTCTGTGTGAACACTCCTATATCTTCTAGATAGTGCTGCTCTGAGTTAAAGCAACTATCCATCACAATGGACTCTATATCATCGTCATTCTCTTCTTCTTCTATGACATCACTAGGGTCACATTCTTCTAGCAAGGGCTGACACATGAACACTGAGATATCATAACCCTCCTCATCACAATGAGGTGTCCATTGTTCTTCATTGACAGCAATGTCCATGGTGGCTAAGATTTATGGCTAGCCATGAGGCTCAAATTCCTCATCTGGAAAGATCATCGGTGTATAGGCTGGGTCTTTAATTGGTCTATCTCCTAGCGAAGTTCCTTCTTCTCTTGCCTTTAAATGTTTTTCCTCTTCCTCTGCGACATTGCACATCCACAAATGAGTATCTTCATGCAGCCATGATGGATCAGGTGAACTTTCAGAATGCACAGAGATTGAATCTTCTTTTGCTTTGTGGATAGGATTCCACTGTAGGGGTGGTACATCTCTGAAGGAGTAATTCTTCAAATTGACCTTGGTGGTGACCCCTAAGTGCTGCAAGTACAAGGAGTTGGTTCCCCAATCCTGGACTATTTGCAATTGTCGTAGGAAGGGTCTTCCTAGGATCATCTCATAGACATTGTTTTTCTCAAAGTCACATATAGTAAATGTATGTTCAAACTCCACACCACAAGTGGTTAGAGTTATCCCTTCTAGCAATCCTAGAGGTCTTTCAAAATGACCATCAGCCATTTGAAGCTTCATTCTAGTTGGTCTTAATGTGGGCTTGCCCCATTGCTTCCACAAGGAGGTGGTCGCAATAGCAACACCAGCACCTAAATCTATGAATGCTTTGGTTGTGTAACCTTGGTAGGTGATTGGAAGATAAGTATTACCTTCTTCACCCTCACACATGTCCCCTATTTTGTCTAGAGGTATCTCTGGTACCCTTTTCTTAGAGCCTGCTTTTGGCATATTGGACTCAAGTTCTGGAACCTGATCCTTCACATGATTCCATAACTCAGGTTTTGCTTTGAGCAGCTCTTCTACAGTGAGATGACACTGAACCTTAGTGTTCTTCACGACATCAGTGTTCCTTGGAACCATTGAGTCTTCATTTCTTACCAGTATTGTGGGAGCTCTAATCTGGAGAGATTCAGATTCCCATGGGCCTGTAAATTGAGGCAGTTCTTCTAAGGTATTAGATTCAAAATCTAACCTTTCGTCTTCTTGTTGTTCTGCTTCATCTTTGTAAATAGATGGAATGTCTTGGGGAAATTGATAATGAAGATCATCAATCTCAGGAATAGGAGGGGAATTACCCTTCTCCTTGGCCCATTTATCTTCTTGTATTTCCCGCAAGAACTCTTGAGAGTACTGTTGAATTGAAGGAGGTATTCCGGCATCCGTGGAATTAGGAACATAAGCTCCCATTGGTGGTGAGCTTCTTCTCTCAATAACTGGTTGAGCATGTGGCGGTAAGGAAACTTGTGGTTTGTTTACCAATTGGTCTAATCTTTCTAGTAAGCCCTGGAAATGCAAAACCGGTTTGACAGAGTTTGTCTGATTGAACTTTTGACTAGTCTCAAGTATGGCTTCAGCTTGTTCTACCATTTTCATACACATTTTCATCCGTTCAATCTCTAAATCTGCTCTGGGGTAACTTTTGTCTAGGTTTGCAGCTGTAGGCCCTTCTTGAAGTCGAGCCTGGTAGGCCTTGAACATCATGTCCAAGCCTTCTGGGGTTGGATCTGCAAGAACAGACCCTGGTTGCGGTCTATTTACAATGGGTGGTGGGGTGGGATGAGGTGGAGTGGATGCAGTTTCGGCATGGGAGGGGCTTTGAGATGCAATGTCTTCTATTTTTGTTTTCGCTTCCTTTAAGCTTTCTTCTAGATCCGATAACTTTTTATTCCACTTGTGATTGGCCTTCTCTCTGGTATCCTTCCATGTTCTTGTTTTCCTCTTACTAGGCTCTCCTGATTCACTTGACTCTGATTGTTCTGCTGGTTTATCCTGGTTTAATGCTTGTGCTCTAGTGACAGCTTGTATAGGAGCCACATTGCTACTACTTGAACTTGAATCTGCCACTAAGCCTACCACATTAATGGGTGTAATCTTGGGTGCACTGGAGGGGTTTCTCGGACAATCTCTGGGGAGATGGTCTTTGCCACAATCAGGACAAAAAACCTGTATTGTGATAGCCTGTCCTTGACTCGAAGATCGTGGGTGGGGGCAGTCTTGAATCTCCAAAAGGCTTCCTCTGTTTCTCTATTCAAAAATAGTTCTATGCTTTTGTTGTCTTGAGGGATCCAGTCTGAAGTGATCACTCTGGTCAAAACTGACTTGCTCTAGGAGTCTGGGGTCCTTGTCCTACATTTCCTTGTTCTAGGTCTCCTACCTCATTCTCATGAATGATATTTCCAAACTCATCGGTCCTATCTGGTTGGTTGGTAACCACATACATGGTTCCTTCCTTATCAATGTATGACCCCTCTTCAAACTTTCACCGGGTGTTCAAGTCCAAAGGATTGATCTTGATTTTTGAGTTGGACCACTGATCGCCTCAAGCCATCCTCATAGATGCAAGCACCTAATCGGTTGGTCCGCATATATTCCAACTGTGTCTTATAGGGACCTTCTGGTGTTTGTAGATGGGCAGTCCCTGAGCCACCTGCAGGTTTCCCCATGCTAAAAGACATTTCTGAGTCACTTGTGTCTGAACTTAGTCCGTAAGGATGACCAATTAGTTGTTGTGCCCAAGACTTAGCTGTATGGTTGACACTAGCCTCAAAAGATCTAATGCTTTGTTTATCCTTGCCTAAGTGTCTACCAGATCTCAGGTTCATAAGCTTTAGTCAAGAGTCCAAATTTTCCCTTTGGTATGGTTCAAAATTCTTTGGAGCCCCCTTGGTTCCCTAGTCCCACTTGAGGGTCAACTTCAAATTATCCTATCTCAAAATCAACACGTTATTCTTGAAAAAAACAGTTGAGATCGTGTAGGATTCGAAACGAGCTTTCCAACGAGCTATAGAGCTCAAAAAATGGACTTTGGATGAAAAAGTTATGCCAAATCAGGCTCCTGGGGGTCAAAACAGGCAAACAGGACCTTTTGGAAAAATTCGCGATTTTGTGAATCTCAAGAGAATCGCGATGTTGAGCACAAAATCGTGTTTCTGAAAATCACGATGTTGAACACAAAATCGTGTTTCTGAAAATCGCGATTTTGAGCACAAAATCGTGTTTCTAAAAATCGCGATTTTGAGCACAAAATCGTGTTTATGAAAATCACGATGTTGAGCACAAAATCGTGTTTCTGAAAATCGCGATGTTGAGCACAAAATCGTGTTTCTGAAAATCGCGATTTTGAGCACAGAATCGTGTTTTAGAGAATCGTGTTTTTTGACATGAAAATCGCGATTTTGAGCACAGAATCGTGTTTTAGAGAATCGTGTCTCTTGACATGAAAATCGTGATTTTAAGCACAGAATCGTGTTTTTAGAAAATCGTGTTTTTTGACATGAAAATCGCGATTTTGAGCACAGAAGCGTGTTTTAGAAAATCGTGTTTTTTTGACATGAAAATCGCGATTTTGAGCACAGAATCGTGTTTTTAGAAAATCGTGTTTTTAGAAAATCGCATTTTTTGACATGAATATCGGGATTTTGAGCACAGAATCGTGTTTTAAAAAATCGTGTTTTTTTTAACATGAAAATCGCGATTTTGAGCACAGAATTGTGTTTTTAGAAAATCGTGTTTTTTGGCATGAAAATCGCGATTTTGTCTCAGAGAATCGTGTTTTTACTGAAAATCGTGATTTTTTGCTGAAAATCGTGATTGGTGAGAATCGCGATTTTGAACACAATCACAGAATCGTGTTTTCTCAAAATCGTGTTTTTTGGCTGAAAATCGTGATTTGTGAGAATCACGATTTTAAGCACAATCACAGAATCGCGATTCTGAGAATGACCACAGAATCGTGATTCTTTCAGCCAACTTTTAGGCGGGAAAACAGAAAATCGCGATTTTCAAAAAAATTTGAATTTTCACAGAATCGCGATTTTCATCACAGAATCGCGTTTTTTGGTGGGAACTTCGAATTTCTGAGCGCCGAGCAATGCCGAGCTCCGTATGTGCAGAAAATCATGAAAAAACACAGGCGCTTGCTCTCCTTTGCATCTCCTAACTCCTTCCCACACAATAATGCATGAAAAATGGTATGAAAATGGTGAAAATGCACTAAAAAACAAGAAATTTCTATGTAGAAGAAGATGGAAGAAGGTGGAGATGATGATGATGATGAAGATGAAGAGGAAAAAAAAAAAAACAGAAAATGAACTGAAATGATAGTTCTTTTACCTTCCAACGTCGCAAATCTACGATCTTACCATCACAACGCTCGTCCTCGAAGCTCTCTCCCCGGCAACGGCGCCAAAATTTGGTGTAGCTCAAGCGTAAGCACCACCTCCTTTACTTGTCAATCCACGGAGACGTGAGGACCGGTATGAAGACCACGAGCAAGTGAAAGCACAAGTGCGTGAGTGAAAGCACACAAACATGCACACACATACACACACACGCGCATAAGGTGAGATCAAAGAGAGGAACAATGGAAAGCTTCGATTGCAAAAGAGTTCTCTTACAAAAGCTCTATTCTCTAACAAGCTAACCCCAAAAATGAGCTCTCTAGCTCTTTTTATAGTTTTTTGACTAGTTTTGGTCCTGTCCAGACCTAGTGTCCGGCGTAGTTAAAAATTAGGTTCCAGGGCTTATTTGAGGGCTCAAACGAAGTCTAAAAATTATGAAAATTGGTACGATGGTACTTCTAATACTCCTCAAGCTCGAGGACTCCTCGGCTTGAACAAAATGGAGTTATAAAAATAGATAATGGTATTTAGTGATGAAAATCACTATTTTTGTAGGGGATTCATCTGAAAATTTGACATACACTTCATGGAGCTCCCTACTTGCTCCCTTTCCTTGTGTGTCCACCTTTTGATGTGCTTCCATGCTTTGTCCTTGACTTTGAGCTTCAACAACGTGTTTGGAAAATTCTTGTATGTGATTTCTTGCTCCCAAGCTTCCGCTGCTCGTAAGTCAATGGAAATCTTTGATGGGAGAGAAGCCCCCCACATCCTCTCTTGAGGCCATCGGCTGGCCAATAGGTGCTACAATCTCCCTCAAGAAGTCATAAAAGAAATAAGGTAGCTTGGGAAGTTCAACCGAGAGCAGGTAGCACAAGAGTTTAGACTTGTGTGGGATAAAATCTGGGAACCACTTAACACAATCATAAAGGAGACCTCCAAACTTGCCAGGTGCCCATGTATAAGGCATGAAATGCCATTTCTTCATTCTTCAAGACCAATAGTAAGTGGTTTTCCGACAAAAACTGACATTTGTTCACTATCATACCCCACATGAGCCACTCCTTATGAAGCCAAAGATGTACAGACTCTAAGGGGGGCCTTGGGCCAAATAGTTGACCAATAAGGCACATTTTCAATAATTCTTATTGCTTCACCAAGATAAATTCCTTGCTTAAAGAAACCATTGAGAGAGCGACACCTAGAGGGTCCTTGATAGCCTCACTAGAATCCAACATCGACAAGTGTCCCACATTGCTAACCACCAAGGAGTGAAGCGCTCTAGCCATGGGGCTGAAGCATGAGAGATGGGTGGATTTTCAAACTCAGACCAATTGCCAAAATCAGTCACTTATGCCCTATCCCTTTTCAATGCTAAGACTGACATCGCGAATTTCTTCCTCTCAACGTTCTAGCGCCCTTGCACCAAGTCAATTTTTGTTGGATGCCTAGAAAGTGAAAACTTTCATTCTTGAGCTTTGAAGTGTGAAAGGCCTCCAAGAAAACACGTTCTATTTTGAAAAACCTAGCACGTCTTAAAGATGTCTCACAAAAGACATGTTGTTCGGCAGCTTCAAATCGCCTCTTGATTTTTGCTATTGATAATCATCTTTTTATCATTTGTGAGGTGGGAGTTTATTTTTTGTCAATAATCTTTTAAAAGCTCGCACGTTCTGCTAATAACTTTCTCCTCTTCCAACTTCAGGCAATCAAAAGGGCCTCCTTCCACGAAATGCCTAAAACCTCCAAACTTAAGGCGGTGAAAGGGGCTTGCTAATGACTGCTCCTAATGTGTTATAAACTTGCCATTCATATGGAGGTCCATGATTGCAGCCTTTACTATTCTTGTGCTCAAATTTCAATGCAACCTCCACTGCCTCAGGTCCTATGCGTTCTCTCTCCCAAAAGAGGAGCTAGAGCACCAAAATCCTCATCCCCTTAATTTTTTCCCTTCATTGTAATTGGGAGATTTTTTTTTTTTTTTTGCTTGGATTGGATGTAATACCACAGCCCATTTGTTTTCTTTTTGTTCTCTCAATATTTATTTGTAGTTGAGATTCCAATAAGTTCTTTTCCTCCAAAGTGGAACGAATGATGACTTGCTTTGTTATTGTGCCCTTGCCCTCAAGATTAGGTTGACGTTTTTACTAAAGATGTAGAGATCAAATTCTCTATGATGACGCACTCTATGTCTCGAAGACCTACAAATTCCTCCTACTTATTCCAAAACTTTTCTTGGGCCTCTTCACTGTATTCAGATCCAAAGAGATAAATTAAACAAATATGGTCATCCTCTATTGGGATGTACAATCAAACCAAATTTGGGCTTGTCTGCTAAAAATTACGGTGAAGCAATTTACGAATGCCTTTGTGGTGGACTTGATCTCACAAAAGATGATGAAAATGTTGATTGCCAACCATTTATGCATTTGAGAGATCGCGTAGCCGAAGCTATTTATAAAAACTAGAATGAAGCATCTGAAATTAAGGGACATTATTTAAATGCCACTATGGGCACAAGTGAAGAAATGGTTAAAAGATCTGACCATGCCAATGAATTCGGTGCACCAATCATCATGCATGACTATCTGACGAGTGATTTTTCCACAAATACTAGTTTAGCTATCTATTCTAGAAACAAAGGGCTACTCTTGTGGAACTAAAATCCACAAAGCAACTAAACTACTCAATCAATCAACTAGCAAGACCACAAGGGCAAGAGAGACCACATATCCACCCATCTAGCTCCATCCATATATATATGCCTCTAGGGCAAGGGGGTGCATGTCCTTGGGTTTGGCCAAGTGTCCAGCCAAGTGGCCCTCATGTGGACACTTTCCCAAGTGTGATGACATGCCTTATAATTTCCCAAGGTCTATCACATGCCTTCTAAATCAAATGAGGATTCTTCTCTCATGTACACACAAAGTGGCTCCTAGAGAAGCTTCTCCCAAGACTAACATTCCCACTCCTTAGGATAAATCAAGTCCAAAGTGGCTCCAAGAGAAGCTTCTCCCAAGAATAAGGTTCCCACTCCTTAGTCTTGGGAGAAGCTTCCCCCAAGACTAAGGTTCCCACTCCTTAGAATAAATCAAGCCCAAGGTTCAAACCATATAAGGTGGATCCTAAAGAAGCTTCTCCCAAGACTAAGGTTCCCACTCCTTAGGATAAATCAAGTCCAAGGTTCCAAACCATTCGATTGAGAGCTCATATGAATAAATACCCAAGTCCAAGGTTCCAACCATTCAATTGAGAGCTCATATGAATAAATACCCTAAGGGCTAAAACCAAGGGCTCAACCCAAAGGTTCAAGGCATGTTCCAAGGATAATTCAAGGGCTAAAGCAAGGAAAATAAATATCATATTCTAGCCTTTGGAAGCCATACATTTGGCCTTCTTAACCCATGAATTATACAACATTCCTCCCCCCTTAAAGCATTTTCATCCTCGAAAATGAGTACAAGTATCATATGTGGAGTATTCCCCAATGCATCATGATATATTCTCTGAACAAGGTCATCTCTCTCTTTAGATTCGTTTCCAACAATCAAATAAGGGCTAATTCCTACCTTAACCTACAAGGAAAGGAATCAAAATCCTTGCCCAAATCACTTTCACTTAGTCTAACTGAATGTACATGCATGCCTTATACCTATGGACTAGTGAAATGGGTGGATTTTTTTGGTGTTCTTTTTCTTTTGGCACTTTCACAAACCTCGAGCTCCATAAAATAATGCATTTTAGTACACTTTATACTTTCCTAGCAATGTATATTTCTTAGGAGTATGTAATAGAGATCTTATCTTTATCTTGAAAGGGTCATAATTTAGATTCATCTTCCACGTTTCAATAGAAGGAGAGAAATCTTTAGATGTTCTAAACTTAACTTATTATTTATAGTCCTTTTCAAATCCAAATTTGCATTTGGTAGGACTTAGCTAAAGGTATGAACTTTTCAAAGTGGGTCAAGTGAGTCCCTACCAAAACATCAATAAAATAAGGAGAAATACTATCTTCCCATTCCTTGGCAACTTTGGTGGGTTTATTACAACCATCTAGGTTTTCTTGAAACACAAGGTTCAAGAAAATACACCCAAATTTGAAAGTTCATGTACTAATGGACCCCTATCTTGATCGTCTTTGATTTCCCTAGATTAACTCTTGAAATATACCTTTGTTCTAGCACACTTTATCCTCTTTGGAAAATCTTTGACATTCAAGAATTTATTGATCCAACAATTAAAATCATGTCTTTAGGAATGAGAATTACTTAGTATACCTTTCTTCTAGGTCTCTACCCAACTTCTTTGTTCATCTTAGGTTAGCAAGTTCTTCCAAAGGGTAATTCTATCTTGAACCAACTTTGGTTCATACCTCAAATAGTTATGTATACTTACCTCAAAGGTCACAAAAGCTTTGCAAAGAGAATAAAAGCTGATTAAAAGGAATTCCTTCAAATGCTCAAAATAATTTGAGGAATATTTTATCACACCGTGAAGATACTTCCTAAATCTTTTATTTGTTGGATGGAGTTAAATGATTCAAGTTTTTCTTTTTAGTTCCAAGATCTTGTTAGAAAGATACCTTTGTCCTATCCAAGACCTTGCTAGGAACTTAGTGAATGTCCTTGAATCACCTATTCTCATCACCCAAAGATTCAAAAGAAGATCTTTTACAGATCATTCTTTCACTCGAGGTTATTACACTTGAATAGGCTTGACTTTAAACAAGCTCTTTACTTTTGAGCTTTAACTTGGTAAACTTCCCAAAATTCTTTCCCCTCTTATTTATCCAAATTTATTGTATAATATAAAATTTGTTATGCATTCTATTAAGAAGAATGCATCTACATAAGAGGATAAAGGGTAGCCTTTTCTACGGTAAATTTTCATTTTCATTCTATTTATTGTTTTGCTCATACAACCATGTGTATTAATTGGTTCAAGGAGTTACGTTTCTACACCTCATATTGAACCTAAGACCTTAATCTGAATCGTCTTACCTTTAAGGCTTATCGTGATGTTTTCTATCCAAACTTGAGTCTATTTTCTCTATCCCCATCAAAGAAAATCCTTAGTGGGAGTAAGTTTCCACTATCCCATACTAGTGAGTTCTTTCTCCAATCCATAGAACAACATCCTTAATTTTTCCACCTTCTTTCAATGCTCTCATATCATTTGCTATGATCATGAATTCCATTTGGGAACTCCTTGGAATCATATTTATGAGAGCAAAGACAAGTTTCTAAATTTCATGCCAAGTAATTCAAAGATCTCTTTTGGTTGATCTTTAAACTTTCCTTGGTATGATTTACTTAACTATTTAAGGTTTTGATCTCTTTCACCAATGTAGGCTGCTTGGCTTATCAAATTAGAAAGGGTTTGGTATATTTTACCAAGTTACGTAACTTTGCTTTCTCAAAATTCCTCTATCTAATTTAACATGAGAAAGATCAAGTCTTTTCTCCTTTAGATCCCTTTTCCAATGATATTTACCCTTGGGATTTTCTTGGGATCTTTAACTCGTATCTTCATGAGTTTATGTCCTTGCTTAAGTCTTCAACATTCCATTGATTTTTTTTCACGGATCAACAATTATATGTCATCCCTTTGGCTTAAGCAATTTGTCATGCTTATTGATCCAAACTTTATCCATTTTCAAGTACCTTACCCTAGATATGCTTCACATCTCTGGCTAGCTTAGCTTAGCTTACATGCCAAATTGGAATTCTTCAATAAATTCCCATCTTACATATCAGATTCTTACTTTGTCTAAGATTTAACTCAAACACACTTAGGTACCTGATAACAAATGTACTCCTTAACTTTTTTATGAAAGAGTTAACAAATGCATCTTTTTCTTAGATGTATCATATTAATGATACCTTTCTTCCCCCCTTTTAAAGAGTTTTCATCCTCGAAAATTGTAGGAAATGGATGTTCATGTAATTTCCTATCCAAATTGGAGGTTTATTTATGATCAATCCTTGATTCAAAAAGCTCTCAAATATCCATGGGGTTAAGCTTCCATTATCATTATGTTCAGTGTTCCATACCACTAAACCAACATAAGTGATATTGTAAACCTAGACATCCCATACCATCCAATTTACAATCCCACCTTCTTCTTGTAATGGGATTAGACACTACCACATATGAGTGGTAAGACCTTCCCTATGGCTTGCAGAAATGTAGTCTCAATTGCCCAAAGAAACATCAAAGGAATGCTAAGAAAAAGGTGAAGATCAAGCATCTACAACATAAAGCTTAGATGTAAAAGATACCATACATGGATCCCAAGATCTCTACAACAAAAGACCATCAACATCAAGATCAAAGGTGGAAAATGGTTCCATAAGCACTTCCTACCATATGATGTAAACCCTTTGTATGTCTAGGGATCCCATATGTCACTAGCTCCCAACAACCATGGATCCCATGTGTCCATGGAACAAAAACCCAAGGGATGCCATATGTCCCACACTTCGATGCCATATGTCCAAGATATGCCTAAGGATCCCATATGTCCTTAGATTCTAAAGAACAATGGAAAAAGTGATCCCATATGTCACTAGTCTCCCATATTAGAAACAAAAGGGTCATCACATGGAGGGGGGTGTTGAGAGTTCCATGCTCCACCCTTTTGTCTAAGTCCACTTTCATTCTCATGCAACTTCATTTATCCCGCATGCAAGAGGATTCTCCCAAACTCCATATAAGCAATGCCTCTGTTCACTCCACATAAGCTCATTCCACTCTAGCTCATTGCCAAGAGTGTGCATCCTCTCATCATGGAGACACCATGCACGTACAACATCTTATGTAAGTCATTTTCATTTTTACTTTAATTCATTTCATCATGTTTTCATATCTTTTATTTCTTCCTCCATAGTTTGTTTATTGTGTGATTACTAGTAGATTAGGAGTGGGTGAATTCATTTCAAAAGGAAGCCCAACATGTCACAAAGCTACCCACCTACACATATGATGAGGCATAGCCTCGGCCATGAAGATGCTTGCCTTTGTTATGCATGCCCACAAGATTGAAGGAATCCTTAGTTGCTTGTGGAGAATTCTCTTGCTTTGGTAGCATCAAGTGTTGTTCCTTAAACAATAGAGAATCGACATAGCTAATGCCCAAAAGTTCTTCCACCTCTTAATCTTGTAGCATGAGAGCTTTGTAGTTGCTCCTTCAAGCAAGAAGAATATGTAGACAAGGAATCGGAGGAGGGCAAACCTAAAAGGAAGCTTGATGAAGTCGATAACACATATTGATGGAGTGAGGGCAGAAAGTCTTCAATTTCATCGCTAGGAGGGCACAAGTAGAGTTGGACGCCGCACTAGGATGTCCATGGGGATCATGGCTCCACAGATGCTTTCAAATAGGGAGTGAGGAACCATCTTGGGGAAGCTTCGCACAATCACCCTATGTTGGAAACAGTCAGGGCATCTAAAGACAACAAAATAGACATAAGGAATCAGAGCAAAGAGAAGGTCCAAGCAAGCAGAGTAGTCAAAGAATATCTCGCAAATAGGCCATTCAAGTTTTTCAAGCTAATCCCCTTTTAATAGTGATTTTCATCACTACATGAACATTGTAAATATAAGTTTTGGTAGATTAGACTCCATTTTGTTCAAGCTGAGGAGTCCTCAAGCTTGAGGAGTATTAGAAGTACTGACGTACCAATTTTCAGAATTTTTAGAGCTCGTTTGAGCCTCAGAAATAGCCTAGGGACCTAATTTTTAACTAGGCTGGACACTAGGTCTGCACAATGTTAGTAGCTAGTCAGAAACTATAAAAGGAGCTAGATAGCTCATTTTTGGGAGAAAAAATTGTAGTTTGAACTAAGAAGAGCTCTTGTAATTTTATTTTGATCTTAATCAAAGCTTCTATTGTCTCACTCTTTGTTCTTACTTGTGTGTGCATGTGTGTGTATGTGTGTGCATGCTTGTGTGTTTCTCCATCACATGTGCACATCACTTGCTCGAGATCTTCATACCATCCTCATGGCTTCTTAGATTGACATTAAAGGAGGTGCTACTCATCACTGAGCTACAACAAAATTTTGGCACCGTTGCTAGGGATCGAGCTTTGAGGACGAGCGTGTGATGGTAAGATGTAGAGTAGAGACGTTGGAAGAGTAGGTAAGCATTTTCTTTTACTTGTTTTACTTATTTTTTCCTTCCTCTTCACTTACACACCATATCCTTTCATCATCATCTTCACAACCATGACCATATACCTCCATCTCCATTCATTTCCTCATTTTCACTTGAGAGCGAGAGCAAGAGAGAGCTTGTATGTGCACTTGTTTCCTATGTTTCTCTAAGTGTTCTTGCAGGTACCAGCTTCCGTTGCAGCTAGATCAGCTCTGGTAGGTGAGAAAACTATCTGTGCAGGTTTCGGGGCATTGACCTTTGTCAATCACGATCAACAAAAAAGTTCGACTATTGGTAAAAGAAAGTGCACCACCACAAAGTACATGACTAGTACATTCTAAATCACTAATCACATTCAAAAAATTCCTTAATTCTCTGTCAATGGCAATTGACACTGTCGATCGTGATCGACGGCCTTGACCGAAACCTCTATCAATTATGATCGACCTATCGATCACAATCGACATCCATGACTAATTGCCACATAAGACTCTGTCAGTTACGATTGACATCGTCGATCACGACCGACTGAAATTTCATGATTGACACAATAAATTGCATGTCCACATGTCTATCACAATGGACACGCCCATGATTGATTGAAATCACGTCAAAAGTTGCGGGAAAAGTGTCGATCGCGATTGACACTATTGATCATGATTGATAGCCCTCACGATTGACGCCATCAGTCATGATCGACTCTCTCGATCATGATTGAAAAACCATGATGAATAGCTCTATCCATCGCGATTGTCGATCATGATTGACAGCCCCGAAACCCCGAATAGCTCTCTGTGAAGTGGATGCATGGACATGGTCTTTTGAGTCAATTAAAATTAAGTCTTTAGCTAACTATAGGACTGTTACAAGTCCATTGAGAGTGATAGAGGGTGCCCAAACCGAGGGTATTTTGCAAGCTTGAAAATGGGGTCCTTGAGCATCAAAGAGCAAGGGAAAAACAATTGAGGTTGGATCATTCTCAACTCACTCTGTCAAATTCCTAGCTTAGGCTAAGTGTGAGTCATGCTAGAAGTAAGTCAGGGTGATGATAGGCATCTACCAAGTTGAAGACTACTGAAACACTCAAGTTCAAGCAGAAATATATGCTCTTTGTGATCAATAACCTTAAAGGAAAGAATTTAACATGGTGTGATCAACTAAAAGTGCGACAACTCACTCAAGTATTCTTGGCAACATGATATCAAATAAGAGCATCAACACGATAACCAACTAAAACGGAACCAAGTGACTGATACACATTGATCTGCGATGAGGTTGTCTTTGGGGTTAAGTTGGGGTTGTTCAATGAGGCATATGAACCTTAGATCAGGATGACATCTAGGGAGAGATAGACAAAGCCTTAGGTCTTCAGAGGCTAGTGTCAATCACACTTCTAGGTCTTGGGCCCAAGAGTTGAGCGATTATCCATCATCTATCTCAGCTCTATAACTAGTGGATCAGAGATGTCTTATGGTATGGAGAGGCCCATAGGAAGTTCAGGTGTGGCTTACTTAGAGAAACCTGAAGGCCTTTACAAGGAACAACTTGAATACACAAGGACCAATTGATTAGGTGCTCGCATCTATTAGGACAGCCTAAGAAGATCTGTTGTCCAGATCAAAAACCCAGATCAACGCATTGGACTAGAACATCCAATCGTCAAATTTGAGAATGTACCATTCATACATAGATAGAGAAGGGACAATGTACGTAGTCACCAACCAACCGGATAGAACAAAAAAATTTGGTAATGTGATTCTAGAGACAGACATAGGTAACATAGAGCAAAGGAATTTAGGAAGAGAGCCCAGAACTCCGCGAGGAAAATTAGCCTTGACTAGAATCATCACTTGAAAATGGGTTCCCCAGGACAATAAGAGCATAGATCTTCCCTTAAACCAAGAGACTATCAAAGCTTTTTGGAGGTATAAGCATGAACAGCCTAATGAAGTAGGAGTGCTCACAATCTATGAGTTTAAAGATCATGATAGCCAAGGCAAAGGGACCTATTTAGACAATACTTCAGAGAGGATCTTTGTGGTCATAGAGCATGGTAGGCATGCCTACACTTGGAAGGGTGAATTTTATTTCCCCCAACCAAGATCTAACGTCTCTTATGATCACCAAAGAGCTGGGACATCCCAAGCTCATGGAGCTCACAGGGGCAGGAGTAGAGATAGGTTGGAAGTGAGCTTTGCTAACCCATTGGGAAGAGAAAGAATGAGAACAGAGATGGATAGAATGTAAACCAAGAGACCTAGAGACCCAAAGAACCAAAGAAATACAGACAAATTCCGTTTGCGAAGGCCTACGGAACACATGAGGACCTTGAGGCCTACACAACTAGTTAAGTCCATGAAGAATTGCTTCGATGGCACTATAGACTTGTATGATCATGTGGTAGAATTTAGGCAAGTCGGGCAGAGCAAGTGGATGGCGTGTTCCCATAGTACAATGCCTTTGGATTAACTCTCAAGAACACAACCCTTACATGGTTTCAACCACTACATGAGAGGCAATTTAAGAACATAGACCAACTTCTACATGCCTTCATCACAAAATTTTCAAAGAGTGGCATAAGGCACAATACTTCTTCACTAATACATAGCTTCAAGCACACACCTCAAGAGATGGTTAGACTTGGAGGAAGAAGGTTTAGGAAATACCTAGAGAGATGTCCTCTTCTAGAGTTACCCACTCCAACCAAACAAGCGGCTTTATTCTTAGATGGATTGTTGAGCACCAAGTTGAGATATTATGTGTACTTGAAGGACCCTAGAACCATAGAAGAGTGACACATGTGCATAGACATTGAGGATAATCTAGGGGAGGAATTAGATCTTTCAAAAATCTATAAAGATTCAGATAGCTCTACTAGCCTCAATTCAAGTCCGTCCACATCTATTGAACTCACATCTCAACCTCACTCTCACACTACTCCACCACCACCATTCCCATCACCCTCCACTCCACCACCTTTTGATCCACATCACACTACTCCACCACCACCTAGAGTAGGATTAGTCTTAGTAGATCCCACTCTCGAGGACATAAACATGATGCTTAAAACACATCAAGCTAGAATACAAGAAGGGATAAACATAATGGATCATGAAAAGTGTTACCCTAGAGCATGCATCCATGGGGATCCTAATCCTATGGAATGCATTGACTTTGTATCATCTTTAGCTCTATGAATGGGATTCCATTGAATAGGGGACACATCTCTATGAGAGTAATCCTTGAGATTGACTTTTGTTGTAACACTAAGTGTTGCAAATACAAGGAATTGGTTCCCCAATCCTATACTACTTGCAATTTCCTCATAAATGATCTTCCCAAAATCATCTCATAGGCTTAATTTTTGCTAAAGTCACATATGGTAAAAGTATGCTCAAACTCTACACAAGTGATGAGAGTTATCCCTTCGAGTAATCCTAAAGGTCTCTCTATGTGACCGTCAACCATCTGCAATTTCATTCTTATTCGCCTGAGTGCTGGCTTGCCCCAACACTTCCATAGGGAAGTGGTAGCAATTGCAACTCATGCACCTAAGTCCAAAAGTGCCTTGGTGGTATAACCTTGATGGGTAATGGGAAGATAGGTGTTTCCTTCTTCTCCTTCACTCATGTCCCCTATCTTTTCCAAAGGTATTTTCCGCACTGTTCTATGAGATCCTACCTGGGAAAAAGTTTTGCTGCTTATGGCACTTGATTGGCTACATGTTTCCACAATTTTGGCTTAACCTTGAGTAGCTCCTCTAAAGTGAGGTTGCACTGCACTTTAGTGTTCCTTACTACCTCTGTATTCCTAGGTATGATTGAGTCTTCATTCCTTACCATGATCGTGGGTGCTCTCATACAAGTAGACTTTGCTTCCCATGGGCCTATGAAATGGGGTAGTTCCTACAAGGAATTACATTCAAATTCTAATCTCTCATGAGATTGGGTATCCTCCTACTCTTCATAAATGGAAGGAATGTCTTGTGGGAATTGATCGTGCAAGTCATCCACAAGTTCAATGAGAGGAGGAGCTTCACTTTCTTTAGCCCATTTCTCGAAATTCTGGGGAATATCGATTTATAAAAGAAGATGTATCTAGTTCTGTGGAGTTAGGCACATAAGCTTCCTGGGTAGGAAGGCTTATCCTTTCACTTGCCTTGTCCTTACCTTGAGAGGTGGGGTCCTTTTCAAATTTTGCAATTACCCTCTCCAATCTTTCTAACAATCCGTCAAAGTGCAATTTTTAGTTTGCTCAACCTCTATAACACCCACTTATGGATGTGCAAACTAGTAGTAGAAGAAGAGAAGAGGGAAAAAGCCAAAGAGGTAGGTGCAAAGGAAACTCATAGATCAATTCGAGAACTAGCCTATGCACCTGTAGTATTTCTTGACAAAGAATTTGAACCTCATGGTTGGGTAGAAATTTTAGCAATAATGGATGTAGCCATCAATGAAGAACAATGGACACCCCACTGTTACAAGGATGGCTATGACATTTCAGTCTTCACAATAGAGCCAATCACGTGTGATTCAGTTATTGAAGAATGTGAACCTAGCAGTGATGCATTTGAGGATGCAAGTGACTCTGATCTAGAGTCAATCATTATGGACCCACCTTTTGCATCAGATGAGGAATAGCTCTACAAAGTAGAAGCTCACCCTTAGAGACATGAAGAACTTACAAATGACGTGAGATTAGCAACACAGTTAACCACTAAGAATGAAGGCAAAATGAGGAGGACGAAAGAAGTCACACTAGAGGAGGAAGAATCTTTGTTTGAGGTCCCTGAAAACTTTAAGAAGTATGAGATAGAAGATAGGAGATTCACGATGAGAATGCCTAAACACGATGAACAATTAAGAGAGGCCTATGATAACAAAGAAACCACCAAGAAAATTATTGTAACCATATAAGAAGGAGAAGAAAAATGCACATACATAGGACATGACTTGACTGAGGATGAGGAGCAAGAGTTGGTAGCCTTGCTAAGAGAATATAGAGATGTTTTTACATGGAGCTACAAAGAATTAAAATGTGTAGACCCGGACATATGCTCACATACGATTCCCATGACCTCAGATGCTAAACCCTCCAAGCAAAAGCCATACATGTACAATGATAACTATGCTACCAAAATCAAGGAAGAGATAGATTGTTTGGTTGAAGCTAGATTCATCTATGAAATTGAGCACACTAAACGCATATCCCCCATTGTTGTGGTGCCCAAAAAGAATGGAAAGTTACGTGTATGCATTAACTTGAAGAAGGTTAACACAGCCACTATTAAAGATTATCATTGATTCATTCATATGTATGCAATCATAACAAAGCCTCTGTACTCCCTCTTGACTAACTTTGAGTGGGTTGAAGAATGTGAGAACTCCTTTAATGAGCTAAAGAGAAGATTGTGTTCAACACCAATCTTGACTACACTAGATTGGAACAAGCTATTTCATGTTCATCTAAATGCATCCAATTATGCCATTGGATGTGTACTTGCACAACCTACTAGTGAAGGTAATATGGATCCCCTGATAGCCTGTGCTAGTAGATAATTGAATGCAGTTGAGTGGAACTATACCATGATCAAAAGAGAAGGATTATGCATGGTATATGTGGTGAAAAAGTTTAGACACTATTTGCGTGCAAATAAGTTTAAACTTTTTTTTTATTATGAGGCTCTACTGTACTTGGAAAATAAGCCATGCAATA